>OZ038394.1:7357213-7722483 GCA_964036045.1 Eutreptiella sp. 'Long Island Sound 2002'
CGACAGCCCGGTTGACCTCCGGCGAAGCCCCGGCCACTTTGTTCAGCGCGAAGATCAGCACAATGGCCCCGACAGACGTGATCAGGGCCTCGGCGACAGAGGCCAGCACCCCGAAGCTGAGGACAGGGTATGGCAGGAGCTGCCACTGCCACGAGACCGCGTTCTTCAGCAGCCACGCAAACACGAGTGTTGAGACGGACTGCCCCACAGCAACCGCCCGCTCCAGCAGAGAGCCCTGCTGCCACGCCGGGAGGGAGCTGCGGATCTTCGAGCACGTGACCAGTGGCAGGGTCCAGCACATGCTCCACAGCACCAGCTGCAGGCTCTGGGATGAGGTGTGCAGCTCCTCCTCCAGCCCCGGGAAGTAGCCGCTGACTGCAAAGCAGGTGCTGCGCATAATGAGGAAGGCGAGGGTCAGGGCAAGGGCCTCGTTCTCAGCAAAGCGGACGTTCTCGTACCAGATTGCCTGGAACTGCGAGCGCACACCGTCCAGCCCCGTGACCCACCGCCGGATGAGGGCCGTGAGGGTGTGGATCAGCATGGAACCCAGGAGGGCGATGGGGACCACCAGGAGCGAATGGAGCGGGCCGGTGGCGAAGACGGGCAGCAGTTGGATCGCCCCGTACGCCTTGAGGAAGGAGAAGCCGGCCATACTGGACAGCAGGAGGGAGAACCCTTTGGCCTGAATCCGCTTCTTCTGAATGTTGTCGGCGAGAGTGATCGCTTTGGCTACTGTATCGCCCTGAATGCGGTGCACCAGACCGGCATGAGCGAAGATTGGCACCCCTCCTCCCCCTCCTCCCCGCTCGCACCCTCTAAATGGTCATAGAAAACACTTTGCCTGAAGCATGGGAGTGGACACCAAGGGGCTGAAGCAGCACTTGTGAGCGAAAGGACAAATTTCCCACTCTCAATTACCAGAAACACAGTTCCCTGCCGTCCATTGACAAAAAGTACAGATAACTTCCTCCCGAATATCGGAAGCCAGCGCCTCCGCCCAGAAATACCTCCGGGCACATTTACTGAGCTTTTATCATCAACAGCCGGCGCCCTGAAGACGTCACTTTTCGGCTATCTTCGCCCGAACCGTGGCACACAATTTCTCTTGGTCTGGCACCTCTGCAACATTGGGAGGGGGGGCAGGCAGAAATGGCTGGACTCCCAACCCGCACCAAACAAACACGTGGTTGTCCGCACAGAAACAGCAGTCTGACTGAACGACGTATCGTCCGGGTGGACTGAGGCACTGAAGGCCTTGAACCTGTGTGACAGTGCCGTCCTCATAGGGCGGCTAGAACAGGTTACTTGGAGACATGGCTGACATCGGTTGCTGGTGTACACCAGGGGGCAGAGCGGGAAGGGGGTCAATGGGCGTGCTAATCCTGTGGCGCCCAATTTGGGTAATCATCGTGGACCAGGAGAAATTGTACCCTTTTGTACCTGCGGCTCACTCATGGCTCAATGGATATGTGCATTTGGGGCTCATTTGGGGCTCAATCATGCACTGTCGTGTCTTCCTTCCTACTTCCTTCACCCAAAATTGAGGAAAATTGATGCGGTGCTAATTACCCTAAAACTAATTACCCTAAAACTAATTACCCTAAAGCTAATTACCCTAAAACTAATTACCCTAAAGCTAATTACCCTTGCCCTGCGGCGCCTGGGGTGCGCAGTAAGCGCTCCCAATGGGGTGCACACCAGCTGTAACCCTGCTCCTAGCTGTAATGGGGGCAGTGGATTGTGTGGGGGGGGTACCTGATCCGAGGCATCGTCAGCTTTGGGTTGGAGGTCTGCAGCCTTGGCCTCAGCGGCACGTTGCTGGGCCCCTGCAGAGTAGTAGAGGGCGACCTGGAGGATCCAGATCCACGCCATGGATACCACGGCGTAGAACGCCGCGCGGAATGAGAGCGCACTGCCTCCCAAAAGGCAGTACTCGAACACACCGTCAATGCTGCGGAAGACCAGGATGGAGACGAAGATCGTGAGGGTAGAGCTGATGATCTCCCATGAATACCTGACATGAGTGGGGTTTGGCATAACAGCTTACTGCGCAAACACAAAGAGAAATTAAACTACAAAATGTTGTGGAAGTGAAAAAAATGGTTACCAAACAAAACATGTTTTCTCTCAAAATTAAGAATGCGTTTTTGCAACTTTTTTCCTGAAATCCTGAAATTTTCCAGAAATCAATTTGTGGACTGCATCTATCATGGGGGGCAACTGAAAAATATTATTCTTCTGCAACTATTGTTTGGAAAACCATATTTTTGCGTTGATCCTTCTCTGCACACTTCCTTCGCTCTTGCAGGCCTTTTTGGTGATAATGCAAGCATCCATGTTCCTGGCCAAACCCAAACACATGCTCTGTCGCATGAAATACGAATGCTCGGATTTCGCATTGCATTGAAACTGACATTGCCCGACAGACACTGTAATATGACTGTTGTTTTTGTTGGACAATTGTTATCAAACGCAATAATATTTTTTGCATATTTTTTGCACTTTTAACCCTGGTGAAGCCACGAATGACTTTCCCAAAATATTCATATTTGCCCGGTAGAGCATGGGGGCAGGGGGTGGAGAGGTGTTCCATGAAGACTTATTTTGGGCATGGGGTAGTCCACCTGGTGTTGAGCACCATGGCCTGCTTTTGTTGGTCAAGGTCAGTGGGTGGCACACAAACCCCTGCAGCGGGGGCAGGGGGCCCCTCTGGTCCACCGCCTAGTGACCACATTGTTGAGATGAAGCCCTTGGAATGTATGGCTTGCACTCCCCGCGTGACATGACGTCTGGGGGGGGGGGGTCCAGCCCTACTGCGAACACTCCTCTGTGTATCCCTCCCTCCCTCACCTCACCCCCCCCATACCCACGAATTTCGTTGTCGCTGTTGTTGACAAGGTAGAACAGCGACAGCTGGACTGCCACGCCCCCCAGCAGCATGGTGGCAATGCCTGCCTCGATCTGCTGCAGAGTGCTACTGAACACCAGCCCGCCTGACGCCACCGCTACCAGGACCATCAGCCCCAAGAGCAGCGTAGTCACCGCAAGACTTCCGGACGTCGCGGGTGGTCTCTCCGCCTCAGGAACGACGGCGGCCTGCCACTCCACATTAGGCCGGTACAGGCACTCCCCGTCAACGAAGATGCTGTGCTCTATGAATTTACAATATCGCCGCAGGCTCTGCTTGACCTTGGCTCGAGTCGCCCACCCCTCGGCACTGTCCTTCAGGTGGATCACGATCTTTGTCCCGGGGGCGACCCCCTCGACCTCAGTGATCGTAAAGCCGTAGTCTCCTGAGGATTCCCACAGAAAACCCGGCGACCCGTCGATTTGCGCGCGGGTGAAGATCTGCACGGTCTTGCCCGCTTCGAAGGCGGTGTGGAAGCCAACCCGCGAGTCGTTATTGATGGCCCGCAGCGCGATGAGGTCCTCTTTGGACATGCCGATGCCGGTGTCCTCGATGGTCAACGTCTTGTTGAACGGGTCCGTGTGGAACGAGATGCGCGGCTCCGCGGCCGTGGGCTGCGCCTTCGAGACGATCTGCAGCTTCTCGTTCGCCGTGGAGGCGTTCGACAGCAGCTCCCGGATGAAGGCCTCCGGGTCCCATATGGAGAACACGTCGACCGTCTCCAGAAACTCCCGGGTCCGAGGGGCGAAGAGGAAAGTCTCGACGACCCGATCCGGCGGATCGGGGGGAGCGCTGCTCTCGACATCGCATTCCGAACCCACCGTCGCTATCAGCCACTGCGGCGAGCGTCGCGTGTGCCTGAACGCCAAGCGAAATGCAACACAAAGCGCTGCCACCGCCATGACGAGCGACAGATGCGGCTGGACCACCTTGAGCACAGCCTCTGCCTCAAGACCGGTGGGCCCATCAGAGGACGGGCCCTCTGCGGATGTCGTCAAAGAAGACCGAGACCGGGGCGAGGGCGTGAACCATTGGAAGTGCGGGTTGGGTGACGGCGCGGGGGGGGCGCCACGGGCGGCATGAGGGAGTCGGTGGATGGTGTGGGAGAGGGTGGGCCGCGGCGCCACGATGGGCGCTACAAAGGCAAACCCAGGAGCGTTGTGGCTCGCTGGTCCCCACACATTGAGGCACAAGACAGTGACGACAGTCAGTGCCAGTGCGACAGGGCTCCAACGCGCACCCCTTCCATTGCGGGGCAAAAGAAGACCACGCTCATAGGCCTGCTCGGCCACGCAGGGCTCTGTAGTCACTTTGGTGCCGTGTCTGATGAGCCATGGCCCTCCGAGGCATTGCTCCGGCGTGGAAGAGTGGGGCGCACTCGTGGCCCTCTTACAGCCTCCAGATGCCATGGCACCTGCGACGCAAGGGGGTTATGCATCCCGGCTCTACACCGCTGAACATCCGTTGTTACTCAATATCATTTCCAGTTTTTGTGTGGCACGTGGTGACTGGCGGAGCAACCAGTGGCTGTTGCTGGTGATGTGGGACGGGCCCGATGTTCATGTGCTGATGAGTGGACATTTTCATCACTCAGTGGAGTGGGTGGGATATTGCTGAGGGATTGGAAACAAGTGTGAGTGTGAGTGAGGCCTGCTCAGGCCTTTGCCATCTCGGGGAAGCCTTGGAGAGCGCGCTTGGAGTTGTTCTTACCCCCTCCTGACACTTCACACCACTCCCACTAAAACAGCCACTGTCTGCAGCAAAACGCCATTCAACCTTACGGATAGCACTGGGCTTGACAGCGACTGCTGGCCACCCCCATCTCCAGCTTCCCCAGTTTGGCCCCCAATTCCACCAATGTCCCTTCATCCACTCTCATGTCTGCAGCACTTCCAGAATCACACCAACTTGACAGCTCAAACCAAAACCACCTGCCGCACACTAAACACGAACATCTTCTCTTCCAACGACCAACGGAGCTGCAGAGCAACAAAACCAGCCAAATGCACCGAATTTTTACCAACAGCTGTGCCCATGTCTTGGATGCAGGTGCACCGGCTAGCTCTGGTTCCATAGGCACCGTTTCCTGCATGGAAGCTATGCCCTTTTGGACAAGGAAAGCAGGCTGCTTGTGTTCTTTGACATGAAGGCCCTGGGTGCGCACCACGCCTCTTTGTTTGACACAGCAGGGAGGAATCAACGCGGCTGCAAAACCCCTGCCGTCTGAAGGGTCCCCAAATGGTGAATCAAGTGGCTACACAATCCCTGCCGTCTTGGGTTTCCCCAGAGCGGGGAAGCTTCAGGTGGCTACACATCTAGGTTTTGGTGTGGTTGTGGTTGTGCTAATTGTTCCCAGAACTGCATTGATGGTTGCATGTGCCTGAAATGGGAGGCATGCAACTACGTCCATGCAGGCAGTGTGGGTGAATGCCAGACGTGGCATGGCTTTCCTCAGCCGAATAGGGCTCACTGTGCATCTCCATAGGGTCTCATGTTCGGCAGGAGTCGGTGTAGGGCGGTGCATGTGATGTAAGCAGCAAAGCTCCACCAATTACAAAGTCTTGAGTCATAGGATGGGGACATGTGGGGAATACCGCATACATGCATCCAGGCAACCCCACACTTGCCAAAGGGATGAGACCCCGGAAGAAGGTCTCCCCTCTTGCAATGCAGTGGCCGTTTCAGCTGCACTTCCTCCTCCATCCCTCGCTTTGTTGGCCCAGTTGCATGTGTGTGTGGACATCGATAGCGGTCTTTGTATTGCTCAGATATGCCATGCTGCGGCACAGTCAATCCATCTGCCAAATACGAATAAGGATGGTGCTAGCGAATATCTAGCGCTGTTCCAGTCCTCCCTCCCTCCCCCCACCCTTGCTTGTCAGTCCAATCTGCACGAAGCACCAGTCACCCTCGCATGCCGTGAGCCTTCTTGGTAAAGCAATATTGCACATTGTGCAGCTGGCAGGAGGGTTATCCACACACCGTGTGCACCGCAAATAGCATGAAGCACAATTACCAAACACGCTTTTGAGCAGGGCCGGTCTGAGACCCAAGATTCATTCTAAAGAAGTATCATTGACCACACCTTCGAGACCGAAGGCAAAGCAGAACGACGTGGTGGGTGGCACAAAGCAGACTGACGTGGTGGAGGGCGCAAAGATGTCAAGCCCCAAAAGCAAGCACTCGCTGTTGCCGAGCTATCGGAGGCAAAAGAAGCTTGTACAGCTTTGCAAGATTTGTGAGAACAAGGCATCTACGCAAATGCAGCAGATGTGTGGGTGGTCGCATGACACCAAAATATTCGATTTGTATGGCATCTACTACTATCATGAACCCTAGACTAAAATATTTGGGTTGCATGGCATCTACTCCCATCATGAACCCTGGGCACTTTGTGTGATGTGATCGCATTGTGGTGTAGCACAAGGGGTGGCAAAGACGTTGGTGGGGGGTTTGACGGGCAACCTCAGCAACGCATCGATGCCAGACACTGTGCAGGGCTGAACGCAAGCACAAAAGGCCGAAACCTCTAAATCACATCAAGTCAATACTGTGACTGAGATGCCAAGATATGGCTGTGTGCCAAGGTCTAGCCCATTGGTTGAAGGGATGGGCCTGATGCACTGCGTAACAATGCATCTGGAGGAGTGTGGAGCGGTCCACGGCACCTTGGAACACTCCAGGCCACTCATCAGAATATCTGCCATTCCCCAAAAATGATACACACAGCAATGGGGACTTCAGGGACTACAACAGTTCTGGGTCTAAGGCACCCCCCCGCTCGGGCTCGCAAAAGCTCTAGCCTGGCAACACCTTCCGTCCTTTGGGGCTTTGCTGGACCCCACAGGATCGGGGAGAAAAATTTACCGCTGAAGAAAGCGTAGAGGAGAAGAAATAGGAGACTTCTTCTGGACTGATTGGCGATGAACCCCCCCGGCGAGTGACCATGTTCATGTCTCATTGGGTATAGAATGCTGGTTCCCTGTTGTTCTGTGGCTACAGCCGGCATTCTCTGAGGGAGTTTAGCTTGACCCATGACGAGAGTCGGAATTTCATGGAATGACGGAGTTGCATTCAGGCAACTTTGTGCTGGCGGTTAATTCCACTTCAAAGTGTCACTTGTGACTGGAACCACACGCCACACTTGACGAAGCAACCCTTGGACGCAGATTTGACACACCCAGTGATCCCTAGAATCCTCGTGTAGCACAACCCCGCATGAATCTGGCAGAACGATCATCCAAACCCCAACATGAATGCTACAAATTGGGCCTCGCAGAGCTCTTTCCCTCGAAGCCCATTGACAGCGCTGTAAGCAGACATTCTGAAACCCTTCAACCTGTTCATGGGTCCAAGACTGTGATTACGAGGAGCAGTGGCACCCGTGCACACAGCAAACACTTTATAGTGCAACTGCAGGCAACCCTTTGCACAAGTGGACCGGTCTTTCAAACTTCGACAAGCACCCATACAACATTGTTTCATGATATGACTGCAATGACAATGTTCCCCCGAAAAACGGTCCCTAATGTGTGGTGGTGGTGATGATGATGATGATGATGAGGGGTTGTGTGACGCAGGGCCAATCAATTGTGACACACCAGTGGCACACCCCGAGTTGCCGGGCTTGGACAAAAGACGCGCTTGCGCAAGGGGAAGAAGGGGGGTAAACTTATAGCATCCGCTGCGCATGTTTCACGCATCCGGCCATATGCCACAGCACGTAATCTTGCGCCATAACTTCTCGTTGCGCTTTGCGTCCTTGTCACATTGACGGCGGCCGCGTTTGTCAACCCTCTAAGGCCTTCTCCCCTTGAAACCCTCCGGCGACTGCAATACAAAAAAACCTTGCCGTCCAAGAAACCGTTGGTGAGCAGCAGAGGACGTCCACACTGCCCCCAAGGGTCTAATGGGCGCTCCCTTCAACCGACGACCCAACGCACACTGACGTGAAATACCCGGACCGGGCATTAGCCCGCCAGAGGGGCGCAGACCGCTGCCGCCACACCGCCAGCCCTGCCCCACTGATACAAACCGCCCCACACCCGATACAGCCCCGGACGGCGACAAATACAGCAGCAACTTGGGAGGGGGCATGGCCTGAAGATGGATAGCGGGGGATGCAGCGCAGCGCTTTGGAGCAGGGCCGGTCTGAGACCCAAGATTCATTCTAAAGAAGTATCATTGACCACACCTTCGAGACCGAAGGCAAAGCAGAACGACGTGGTGGGTGGCACAAAGCAGACTGACGTGGTGGAGGGCGCAAAGATGTCAAGCCCCAAAAGCAAGCACTCGCTGTTGCCGAGCTATCGGAGGCAAAAGAAGCTTGTACAGCTTTGCAAGATTTGTGAGAACAAGGCATCTACGCAAATGCAGCAGATGTGTGGGTGGTCGCATGACACCAAAATATTCGATTTGTATGGCATCTACTACTATCATGAACCCTGGGCACATTGTGTGAACTCGCATTGTGGTGTGGCACAAGGGGTGATCCCCCCTCCCTGTGGGAAGAGGGGTTCCATAAAGGCGGGGTGGGTGCTGTATTCTGGGGGTCTCCGGTAATGCGCCCGGTGTCCAGTACCATGTCTTCTGTATCCCCTTCCTCGAGAGGGGGGGCATCACAGGCAAATCCAAATAAGCAACGCACATCGCCAAAACAGTGATGGTTCGGACTGTGATTGGCCTTGGAGATTTGACCTCAACTCACGCACGCACGCACGCACGCACACCCCCTTTGTGAAAGGAAATGATCACGGCGCACACAGACCCTGCAGTGGATATCACACTCAATCCACGGGGGGTTTTGCCAGACGACAACAGTGGCCAAAATAAATTTGCCGCCGCTTTCCGTCCCCTTCTCAATCCGCTCTGCTAGGCCTACGGATGTGGTTCACCGCAGTGTCGCCGTGTCAGTGCCGTATCGAGGGGCTCGATGGGGCGGCCGGCCCGGTCTCCCCCCCGTTGCTGCCTGCACCTCCAGCCGCCGGCGCTACGAGTGCTCCAAGATACTTGGGCACCACGCGATGTGGCGAGAGATGGCGTGGGCCGGCATGCGGTGGTTGGGGTTGAAGGGGCAGGAGATGACGGTGTCCTGCCGCATCATGGGCTGCGGGGCTACCATGGGGCTCGCCGAGCACGTCTTCAGGTGCGCCAGCAGCATGTACCCCGGCACGCGGTGCGCGGCATCGAACGGGCAGCAGCAGAGGCTCTTGGGCCCCTTGACAGCGTTCCCCTGCGCCTGCTGGGGGTACCACGCGGGCCCCTGCTGCCCCGGGGTGCCCGTGCTCACGGGCCCTGGTCCGAGGACCGAGTCGGACTCGAGTGGGGTCGCGGCGGCCTCGGGGGTCGCTTGCGCCTCCGGTTGGACGGGGACCACAATCTCGTCCTCCTCCTCCACCACCTCAGCCTCGGCCACTGCCGGCGCCGCCGCAGGGGCGGCCACCTCCACCGGCGCCGCGACGTCCCCGTCCACCGCCACCGCCACCGCCACCGCCCCCAGGGCCTCCTGCGGGTCGACCGCGGCCGGCGGCTGCTGGTACATCTGCTGCAGGTACGCCTGCTGGTCCTGCAGGATCCCCGCGGCGCCGTACCCGAGGTCCAGGCCGTACTGCGCGACGAAGTTCTGGCTGTAAGCGCCGTCCTGCACGAACGCCCCATCCGGGCTGAACCCGGAGCCGTCCGCCCCGAAGGCCGCGGGCTCCATGTTGTAGGCGCCTCGCGGGGGTAGGTAGGCCTGCTCCCAGTGGCCGCGGTGGTGCCCATAGGGCCCGTCCCGGACCCCGAGGCGGTTGCGGGCGTTCTTGTCCTTAGTCTTGAGGTTCTTATTCTTGTCTTTCTTGCCAAGCATCGCAGCCTCTGGGGCAAAGCACAAAGAGCAGGTCAAAAAGAGTCGTGTCGACAGCGCGCCCAGCATCCCGTATTGTTTGGCAAATTAAAATAACAATAGCCCGACAAAATAATAAAAAAAAATCATAAAAATATCAAATCGTAACTGATAGTAAAGAATATTCTGATATTCATTTGCACAGAAGTTGTTTTGCCTGAAGGGTAAATACAGGGGGCAGGGGGATTTCGCCCAGGGACAATTTTGCCGGGGGAAATTTTCGGCACCCTTGACTTTCGGTCTTGTATCACATCGTTTTCGGCTGGGTTCGGCGATGGTCGGCAAGTTTCGGCAATGCCCTGTTAAACTGAAGATTTGATGGTGTCCACCAAAACTCTTGTTCTCACCCTTCCAGCGCCTTCCCAGCCCCTTTTTTTACAAAATAAAAGTAAAAGCCAATTTGGCAAATAAAAAGTATAATAGCCCCACACAATGATAAAAAAAACAGAAAAATATTGAAAATTAAATTACAGTAAAGAATATTCTGGTATTCACGTTTAAAATTAATACTAAACTTTGAAATGAAATTGTTTTGCCTGAAGGGTAAATGGGACATTTGTGTATACTCCATGCAGACTGTTCCAACTGATCTTGCATGTGCACATGATCATGCCTGTCTTCGACACGTTGCATTAGACCCCAAGAATCGGATTCGCGGGGAACGAAATCTCCTGACACTAAGTGGGGCCCTACAATGTGACGAGTCTGATACCCAGCAGGGCCATGCAGCACGGGTAGCAGCATGGCAACACTGAACCTTTTGCACGGAAAAACATATCCCCACTTCAACAGACACGAATGATTACGAGTGTTGGCATCGCTGAGGAAAAAACAATTCGTGTGCCTCACATTGTGCGACCTCGAGACACCCACACACGAAACACCCACGTTTGGAACAAGGGAGAGATAGCAGATGAGCTAGTCGACTTGATCGATGCAGGTCTGGAGTCCAGAGCTGAGGTCAGTGGCACACTCTCACCCGTTGATGTCGCAAAACCCCTCTCCCCTCTCCCCTCGCCCCTCTGAGAGGACTGTTTGGGCGCAATATCCCATTGCCCAGGGGATCAAATGCTCCGGCAAATGACAAACGAGGATTTCAGACTTCACACTTTACACTGCGCCATGCCAGAGTCTTCCGCAACCCACCTCCAAACCTCCCGTGACATGCACCGCTGTGTTTCGTCCACTCATTGGCTTTTGGGGTCCCGAGCCGTCGACAGCCTTTGTGCAGACTGCATTCCTCTCGTGTATGCCTTCGTTTCCCTGCTCGGTATCACGTCTGTTTAATCAACGGCATCCGGATGCATCTGCCATAACCCCCCACACACTTTTTGTCAATATTAACGAAAAGTGAGCCAAATGGTTGGGACACTGAACTGTTAACAAAAACGGGGTGTTTCCAAAATCTACAGGTTGTTCATGCATATGTGGAGAAGCGCCAATGAGCTAAGGATGGTCAACCACAGCTTGATGGGCCTGCTGAAGTATTGCTCAAAAGGCATTGTTCCTGCAAGCAACTATCTTTGAAGACATTCTTCAAGCCCAAGAACACAAACTAATGTGATGTGATGTGACCAATTGTCGAAAGTGTGTTGCCGTACTGTTGCATGAACAACGGAGGAAGGGTCTACGAAGTTTCATGTTTAGTGTTAACAAATGATGGGCCCATTGTTCAGCTTCCTAAACTGTTTCCAAAAATGGGGTGTTTCCAAAATTTTGGTGCTGACAAAAAGTGTGGGGGTGGTTACCCTGTCTCACGGTCCCACATCGACCGCGATCCACACACACCTCCAGGGCCGCTGCTGCACTTGACCATGTGCCGAAGCAGTGTCTTCAGAGCCATCACATGGGAGTGATTGAACGGGCAGGGCACTGAGGCATTGTCGCCAACAACGGCCCGAGCTGGGCATGTCTTCATGTGGGCAACCATTTCAGAGGCTGGTACCAGGTGCGACCGGTCCAATGGGCACGGGAGGACCCTATACAAATGCATACATGGCGGGGTGCGCGCCTCAGCTTTGTTGTGAAGGGGTCTGCTGGCTCATCGGAATGGAACGGCGGTGAGGCTCGGCGGCGGTGTCGGCTCAGCCGAAAGGGAAGCAGCCAACGGCGGTGTCGGCCCGCCGAGACCGCCGCCGAGTATTTTGGCTGAAAATCCGGCCGAACTGCCGGGCGGTGTTCCGGCCAGCCGAAGTGCCGGCTCGTTCTGATACACCCCCCACCCCATGTGCCTCTTGCAAAAGCAAAACCCAACTACGTGGATAATATGCACGACGTTGCCCCCCCCCCCCCCCTCCTCCCCCCTTCCGTACCCCCGCCCCTACCCCCTGTGTGACATTCCGTCTGGTTGTTGCTCCTTTACGGGGCCCTGGACGGTCACCCGTTCTTCCCTTCGCATGTTGCGTCGGGTCGCTACTTTCGGTCGGCCGCTGCGGCCGGTGCTCTTGCTGGTGTCGTTTCCGCGTTCGCGGAGCCCAGTGGTTGGTGTGTTGGGACTGTGCTGAATGTGGCATGGTGTGCCGTTTGCGTGTCAACGGCGCCCAATAGTTGGCGTATTGAGGATGTGCTGGTTGTTGCCGGGGTCGTTTGACTGTTTTTGCTGTCCACACACCTCTGTCCACAGGCCGTCCATTGCCT
Organism: Eutreptiella sp. 'Long Island Sound 2002'; assembly: GCA_964036045.1. Lineage (NCBI taxonomy): Eukaryota > Euglenozoa > Euglenophyceae > Eutreptiales > Eutreptiaceae > Eutreptiella > Eutreptiella sp. 'Long Island Sound 2002'. Next base: position 7,369,642 of record OZ038394.1, read on the forward strand.
GCCTCGCTGTGTTTCTGTGCGGCCCAGGTGCCCTGTTCCTCCACGCGCTGTCCGGGCCGTCCACCATATGTTCTTTTCCCCCTCACGGTTGGCCTGCCCCTGATGGGCTCCCACTCCTGTTGCGCAGACAGCCCATCTGGGCTGCGGGAGACACCCCCCACCTGATGCCGGTTGAGCAGGGGTTGCCCTGGCACCCGGTAGCGACGGGGTTGGCTGGCCAAGCCATCCCCTTTATTGTCGCTGCCTCCCATGCGCACGCTCTGCCATCCGCTCCATTCTGGTTCTCTGTTCCCGCTGTTCCAGTTGCCTCTCCCGCCTTGCTGTGCCCCTCCTCCTTGTCTGCTGTGCCCGCCCTTGTCCCTCCTGGTGTGGCTCCCGCGTTCTGTGTGTCTGTGTTGCTCCTCCCCCTGTCTGGTGGCGCTCCTGGGTGCCCATGTCGCGCACCCCCTCCTGTCCCACCCGCCTGCCCCCCAATACGAGGATTTCACATCTCCATACAACGTGGACTGCTCCGTGCCCGGTTGGCTGTTCACGGCCCTGTTGCCACCCCCGTGGCGGGCACCTCCCGGAGCGCGGGGCGCAGCCCCCGCCCTTGTGGAGTACGTGGGCACCTTGTAGAGGGAGGGGGGGTGTTTGCTGATGGCTCGCTCGGCGTGCGCTGCATTTGGTGGTTGCTGCAGTGCTCGCACCTCATAGTTCCCTTGTGTCTTGTTGTGTGTCCTGTTGGGGCTCGTCTCCCTGCCGTGTGTAGGGCGGCCTTGTGCCCAGCTGTTTTGCTGCATGCGTTCCTCCCAGTTTCGGGCTCTTTCTTTTTCTGCTGGCCTGCTCACTGCTTCTGGTCTGCGGCGCCAGGGGGGTAGCATGTCGCTCCCTGCATCCCATTGTGGCTGTTGGGTTGTCCCACTCGCAGTTGGGTGGTGCAAGGGGCACCAGGCACTTTTGCACATGTCTCCAAATCTACAAACTGACCTGTCACTGGTGTTTGTTGGGGTTGTTCTGGGGTGAATGTGTTGCGTTGTTGCTCTTTTGCTTTCTGGGCTACTGAGGGGCTCCCCGTTTGAGGACTTCACTCCGGGCTGTCCACGCCTCGGAGCTAGGGACTCGTGTGAGTCCACCCCCTGGTTGGTCGTGTGCAGTGACCACCAATGGTTTGGACGCTGTGTCTCATAAGCGTGCCCAAGGCCCCTGCACTAGGCCTTGGTGATAGAAGTTAGCTACTCGCGGGCAGTACATGTTTTAGGTCGCTGCCCAATGGACAACCGCGTAGCCGGCTGCCAACCCCCCGCAGGGGCGACCCCCTTACTTAGGTTTGGGTTGCCTTCCCCTCCCGGTGTGGTCGGGATGGTGATGGCTCCCGGGAGTGCATTAGGGAAGCATCCCTTCTATGTTGTGTGTAAGTGTGGCCTTGGTTGTTGCGTGTGTGGTGGGCGCCGTGTTGGCGTTGGGGTGTGGGGTCTTGGGCTCTTGGTGGTGCTCCATGTGTGTGCCTTGTTTGTGGGCGGCGGTGGCTGGGTGTGGGTGAAGTGCCCGTGTGGTGGGTTTGGCTCCCACCCTGGGTGTTGGGTGTTTGGCTGGTGTTGGTGTTCGCGGCGGGTGGTGTGGCTGTCCGCCACTGTTGTTGTGGTATACTACTTTGCTTTGCTCTTCTGTAGTTGTGTGCTGCTGCGTGCTGTTGTGTGCTGGCGAGTTTCATTGTGTGCCTCTGCCGGCTTTGGCCTGCAGTGCTGCGTTATGTGCTACGCTGCCTCCGCGTTGTGCGCTACGCTGCCTCCATGAGGCGCGGCGGCCGCGGCTACCCGGGCAGGGCCGCTCCTCCCGTGGGGGCCGAGTTCGGGTAACCTCCGAAGCGCTTGGACAGGGCCGCCCACCCATTGGCGGGGCCGAGTCCGAGCCCCCGGGGCCTGCCTGTGGTTCTTGCGCGCGCGCCCCGTTTGTGGGCGGCGGTGGCTGTGCGTGGGTGCAGTGCCCGTGTGGTGGGTCTGCCCCCCACACTGGGCGTTGGGTGTTGGGCTGGCGCTGGTGCTTGCGGCGGGTGGTGTGGCTGTCCGCCGCCATCATTGTGGTACACTGCTTTGCTTTGTTTTGCTGTACTGTGTGCTGCGTGCTTGGCTTGCTGCGCTCAACAAACAGCGCTCTTCGCTCAACACAGGGGCTAGCCCCCACACCCCCTTAAATAACAAGACTCTTGTGATGGCCACAAACCGCCTTGTGTGTGCAGCGCCTTGTGTGTGCACTGCCTTGTGTATGCACCGCCTTGTGTGTGGACAGTCGAACCTTCCTTGCAGCTCGCTGCGCTCAACAAACGGCTCGCTTCACTCCAAGCGGGGGCCAGCCCCCGCACCCCCCTTAAATAACAAGACTCATGCGGTGGCCACAAACCGCCTTGTGTATGCACCACCATGTGTGTACACTGCCTTGTCTTTGCACTGCCTTGTGTGCGCACTGCCTTGTGTATGCACCGCCTTGTGTGTGGACAGCCAAACCTTCCTTGCAGCTCACTGCGCTCGACACACAGCTAGCTTAGCTCGACGCAGAGGCTGGCCCCCGCACCCCGCTTAAATAATAAGACTCCTGTGGTGGCCACAAACCGCCTTGTGTGTGCACCGCCTTGTGTGTGCACTGCCTTGTGTATGCACCGCCTTGTGTGTGGACAGCCGAACGTTCCTTGCAGCTCGCTGCGCTTGACAGACAGCCTGCCATTGCATTAGCTTTCCCAGCCAACTGCAAAACTAACATTTCCCTGGAAGAAATTCAGTTGGGAAAAAATGGGAGTTTCGTGATTCATAATGATAGGCCCCTCCAGCCCCCCCCCCCCCCTGGCCTTCCAAGTTAAACGCCACACCATCATATCCACCCCGCAGCCAGGCAGCTAGGTAGCGACGAAACCACCCCCAGCCAGCTCTCCAGCCCAACCAGTCCGACAGCTCAATCGGATTGCCAGCCAGCCATTTGGTTGCCCAAGGGGGGGGGGAGGGGTTGGAGTAGTATTTGGGAGGCTTTTGCTGGCGTCTGGAAGAGGTTGGTAAGAAGTCGGAAGGACGTCGGAAGGTGTTGGGTGGACGTTGGCAAACGTCAAGAGGAAGTTGGAGAAATGTTGAGATGACCAGCCTGTGAGTCAGCTATCTAGCCATTCACACAACCAGTCAACTGACAGCCAACCAGAGAGCCGAGGCTTCTTGCACTGTTCACACACAATGCACATGCTTTGGACATGCTTGTACCCTCCCCCACCTTGTCCTTCCCTGCCCCAGGGAAGATGGTCTCCCGCCATCCCCCGGGGAACGGTTGCCAAATGACGCCCCCCCCCCCCTTCGGGGAACTGTACTACCACCGTGCACGCACACTGTTGGGCACAGAAATTGCGGCAGAAAACGAAGTAACAAGGCATAAGAAATTTTGGTGTGCAGAGCTTGTCACGGTCAACACACAGTGACAGATATGCATCACCAAGCTCGGAATAGCCAACGACCTGCCCCAGAACAGGTGCCCCTGTAGAGCGGGTGTATATCACACTTGTCCCGGGGGTAAACAAGGTTGTGGCATCAGGTTCCATTTCACAGAAAGTACTTCAGAGAGTCCTGCCAAAATACAAGGGATACAAGTGGCAGTGCCTCACAACACACCGTCCTGTAAAACAACATACGTATCTGCAGCGAGATTTTGAGGCAAGGTGATGCCCCCCCTCCCCCGGGGAAGGACAAGGGGTGGGGAAAGACAGGGGGGGGGGGGGCGCGGGGGGATGGTACCTCTCTGTGGGGGTTGCGGCTGCATCGTTTGGTGTCTGCGCGTCTTTCGGACCTGAGACAAAATGCCATATTGGTGCTTCCACGCTGTGAACTCTGGTTCCCAGGGATGAAGGATCTGTAAGAGATCATTATCCCTACTATCCGTAAAATCCGCTGTCCATTGCACTTAACTTCGGTGAACAGTCACTCTTACTACCTCCCTCCCTCCCTCCCTCCCTCCCTCCCTCCCTCCCTCCCTCCCTCCCTCCCTCCCTCCCTCCCTCACCACCTTCCTCCCTCCCTCCCTCCCTCCCTCCCTCCCTCCCCTCCAAAACAGTCGCCCTCGTAAATAGTCCTCGCCACTAACCTCCGAACCATCCCTTCGCAATTGCGTCCAGGATTTAATAGGCCGCTGGCCTTGTCAATAGTCCCGTGAAGCACGGGTCAGCAGGGGAGGGATAGTGCAGGCGCTCAGCCAGCCTAAGCCGCTACCCTCCGAACCATCCCTTCGCAAGCGTCCAAGATCATAACAGGCTACTGTTCTCGTGAATAGACCAGCGCATACACACACACTTCATGGACCACAACCCACCAGCAGCAACAGGCCCCAAGTGTCGTGAAATTCTGATCAGGTGACATCGAGCAAAAAAAGACATGTTTGATTGCATGATGGTACTCAGCGCCTTTCAAAAAAGAAAAGACACCCAAGAAATAATGACACGCACACGCACATGCACGCGCGCGCGCACACACACACACACACACACACACACACACACACACACACACACACACACACACACACACACACACACACACACACACACACACACACACACACACACACACACACACACACACACACACACACACACACACACACACACACACACACACACACACACACACACACACACACACACACACACACACACACACACACACACACACACACACACACACACACACACACACACACACGCCAACACATACAGATGTTTCGTCTACATGGGCATGCTCAAAATTGTCCGGGGCTACCTAACATTCAATTCGGTCAAGGGCACCCACGGTGTGCGTCGTGTCACAAGCATTTCTTTCGGCTAGGCCATTTTTGGCCACTTTTGCGGCAAAATGGCTTGTTCCCGCCAAACCTGGGCCACCTTTGCATGCCAACACTCGACCTGGCCGCCATTGTCACGTTCGGGGCTCCGGACGTGGATTTGGTGAGCGACAGATGTCCAGAGTATGCAGTCGACTTTGGTGTTCGGGCATCAACTTTGATTTGGGTTTGCGGTGGTGCAAAGGCAGGAAGGCTGATAAGCTGAGATGTTCGTTGGTGTTGATACTGGGGTTTAAGCAGAGGTGTTGGGTCGCCCCCAGAGATGCCCCCCTGGTCAAAAATGCAGCTTTTCAGTGGAGACATAACGTTGCAATCCTATTCGAGACAGCAACCCCCGTCGGAGCTGCTGTTGGACCTGTAAGATCACTTAAATTGCGCAAAGATCAGTGAGTTTGAGGCGGGGGGTTTGCCATGAAGGCTAAGTGTGGGGTGGGGCAGGGACTCGCAAACCTTGAGCAACCCCCCTTTTTCAAGCGTGGAGACCAAGCATGAAGAGGAAAGAAATTGGAGTATGGATACATACGCACACAAGCGTCAGCAACAATGCATGACAACACCGGCGGACCAGTGGGGGTGTGCATTCCGGTGTGCAGCGGTGTGCAGCTCCAAACTCAAAACGTCCAGCGATGCACCTTCTGAAACCTTTACCGGCGGAACATGCAAATGCATTCGGATGACATTGCGACCAGGCACTGCAAAGGGTCCCTCCTGTGTCGAAGTTTCCCAAGCCGCCCAAGCTCCAAAACGCAGATGTGACGGGCGGCAACCCATGTGACTGTGCGGAGGAGGGTGACCAATCAAGGGTGATTGAGGGTGATTTAATACTTGATGATGGTGAGGGTGATTGAAGGGTATTAATAAAAGGATAAAAAAAAATCATGCAATTGTGATATTACCATTGAGGAGTATTCAATCACCCTTAATCCCCCTCTACCACAGAACGCGAAACAATGTAACGTGCACTGCACGTCGAAGAAAAATACCAGAAACGAAGACTTTTGTCGTCTATCTCTAGGTCTCATCCAACACTGGTCAGGCGAAACTTCCCCCTTTGTGCCCCCCTTCCGGCAAGGTGTTTTCCGGCCGGCGGGCAATGAGAGCGTGTAGGTGATTGAAGATGATTGAGGGTGTAGAGTAATAATATGTAGCAGTTACTGAGGGTGAGGGTGTTGTGTGGGCGCGTGCGAATGCGATCACCAACGCCAATGGAAACAACGTCATAGCCTTCACGATCACACATCACCTTCCTGTGCCGCGTGTTCGGATTACGCCGTGAAATTCGGGCGGATCTCGTGTTGGCAGTTTCGGGCAGCCTACCTTTGCACGAAAACCGTTTTGCACAGCCCTTTTGTACAGCTTTGCATTATCCATGCGCGATCCGATGCGTTGGAACTATCTCTGCCTGGAACGCGTGTTCCGGTGTTAGATCCGCCGGCTTACCTTGGCAAAAGATTTCGGCTGTGTCCTGCTGGGAAAAAAGTGCATGCGTGTGTGTGTGTGTGTGTGTGTGTGTGTGTGTGTGTGTGTGTGTGTGTGTGTGTGTGTGTGTGTGTGTGTGTGTGTGTGTGTGTGTGTGTTCGTGGATGGCTGTGTGCAATACAAAACAGGAGACCCTCATGATGATGATGAGACGATTGGCTCGATCTCTACATAGAATCCCTGTCCGTCCGATACGGTGCATGCGCACGAGCGCAAAACCTGCATCCGCAGGGGTAGTCGAGCTCTTGATTTGCGAGTTGGCAGCCAAAAACATGTCCAAACCCCCTGGAGTCCTCTCAGGTTTCTCGGTCGTGGGCACCACAGGGCAGGTCGCAGGGCCATCGAGAGGACCTGAGGGAGCAGAATGACGCAATGAGCGACGGCTTGATCGCTGGAGCTCAGGCTTGCCGCAGAGCATAAGGGCCCGGGTATGAAGGAAAATCACCCAAAATCACGCATTGGAACTCTAGATTTTGGAAAGTGCAAATGGACATGAGGCAAAGGCGGCCACAGTGTTGTGCCCTTTCGTGCATCCGAAAAAGCGTCTTTCTCCCATCCCGTGGGTGGCTTGGACTTCAAACTGCAACACTGGGTGTCGGCGGTCGGGTGTAAGCAGCGTCCGGCGTAGAGCGGTTCTTCGAACCCCTTTTGTCTCCAAATCAAATGGCAAGAAAATTGCGTGGTCCCGATGTAACCGTCGCTTGTCGTTTGAAACGAACCTCAAACAAAAAAGGCCCTCAAATATCCGGCCGAACATCAAACGCCAACAACGTTCTTCCGTGCGGGAAGCCTTATGGAAATTCCACAAGCATGTTCGTCCACCCCCTCACCTTCTACATGGTCGTCGACACTTGCTTAAAATGGAGGAGTATGCGGCACACCTGTAGGGCAGCTCGGACAACGGTTCATATGCCGAAGAATGGATTTGGCGGGCATCCGGTGGGCAGGGTTGTACGGACAATTCACCAACGAATTGCCAGACAAAGCTGCCTGCTTATTTACCATTGGGCTGGAGCTGCACGTCTTCACATGCGGGACAATGTCCCCCCGAGGGACTTGGTGAGTGTGATCAAAAGGACACCTATACATCTTCCCGCCGGCAGCATTGGCTGAGCTCGCTCCGTCACCCGCTAAAATGGAACAATGGATGCGATTGGTGCACCACGGTGCATTCATATTGTCAAGGGAAGTGGATGGCTGGATCCAACACGAAAGCTAGAAATGAGTGTCGGTGGACATGCCATCCCAGGATCGAATTCTTGTAAAGTGCTTTCCGTGTGTTATGAATCCCTTTCGTGAGGAGCTAGGCCAGGAAATAATCTTAATTTTCAATAAGCCGAAGCGGGAAGCTAGCTTGAACTCCTCTTATAATATTCTTAATAGCAGAAGTGCTGTGATTAAGAAAAAGAGAATACGGTATCTTGCACTAGCTCGATGCCTTGCAACAAATCAGTCGGAAACGATGCGTGTACATAGGTTATGCACTCAGTGCACATTGCATAATTGGCAAATGACAAATCGCACAACTATGCTTCTTCTGCATATAGGTTATGGGGTCCCTCTTTAGTTTGAGAATCCTTCAACTTCGACGATGACACATCAAGCGGGAGAAGACAACGATGACCCAATCTGGCGTTCGTATTCATTCGATCGTTCATACGTGGAACCTACCGTTTGCCCGGACAATTTGCCATTGGGTCATTTCCGTTGGATGGTTTTGGGGGTGGAATATCGAAATTTTCAATTTGTTATCGCCAAGAACCAAGGTTTCTTACCCGGGGCGCATTTTTTCTTGAGGAGCAACCTCACACCACTTCACCACACGACAAAAACGCGGCTCCATGGTTTTTCGACCTCCACCACTGGCCTTTGACACACCTTTCGTTTTGGTGCAGAGAGCTAAGGGACGGGATGCCTCGTGTTAAGCTAGCCATGTCATCGAATTCTCATACACTATTGCAGTACTCTCACGAATGCCATGTGCGTGTGCTATGTCGTTGGCCAATGTTCACGATTTCCATTGGAAGGGTGAAATACGTTGTCTTTTTTCCGGTCGTGGATGATACAAATTCGCGCGAGTCTTTTTTTGTGGTTGGGGCTAAGTTTCAAGTCTTGAGTTTTTCGTCAAGAGAGCAAGCGACAATCTTGAGAACCACGAAACCATAGAGTGCGTACGATCTGATGATTCCATCCTAGTGGGAAAACAAGTCGAGCGAGGGCGACCTCATGAACGCAAATTGGATTGGGGAGAAACACAAATAAAGAACACATTTTTCTATTTTTTGTCCATGTGCAACTTGTGACGAGTATCCTTTTCGTACGAAGTCAAAAAGAAACGCATCCACATAGGGAAATGGGCATACCTAATTTGGCAAAACCAGGCCGTGAGGCAAAGAACATGTCGAGTCCTCCTTTCATCTTTGGTTTGTCGTCGACCGGACTCTTAATGTCGGATTCCTAAGAGAACACAAAAGTCCCCTCTCTTTCTTACCTCGTGTTTGCTTACCCTCGCAATGTTAATGCCGCATGACAACGGAGCGACACGCAAAGTGGTCGTGTGAAATACAAGACCAAGTGTGTTGGGGCTATGCCTAATACTACGTTTGGCATTGAGTGAAAGACGTCTTTCCGGCGTGCGAATTTTGCGAAACCCGGGTGCGATTAAAACGAGAACTATGGGGGCAACCATTAGAGCCAAACCCGGTTGATAGGACTACTCTCGTGGAATTCGCAATGCCACTCTCTTTCGGGTGGGTATGCGCACGTTTCACATCATTCCGTAATTGTCGTTGTGGCTCTTCCGTCTCAAACAACACGCGTCGCATCATCAAACTCGCAACGTGCTAGAATAATCATGTGGTACATCGTGAGAGCGGCACTTCCAAGCTTACACCTTTTCAAAGTGTTGTTCTTCGTCTAGCTCACTTGTTGCCCCTCCGGCCCCCTCATCGGCAGAGCCTTTGTCAGCATGGCCAACGTTCCATTGCACCTTCCAAACTTCTTCCCACTCATTACCTTGTGGAGTGTTGCACCGTTGTAAGACCAATCGATAGTATCCTTGTTGAAGAGTGCTCAAGTCAGTCAACATCGACTGAAAAATGGCGGAAGCATAGAAGTAAGTACATTTAGGCACAAGCGAAACCGGCGTCGTCCAAGTTGCACCACATCGCACGCGGCACACATTCGGCGAAGGTTCTAGTTATGCGACAACGCAACTTTGCGCAAACGGTGAAGCACATGTGCTACACCATTTTCGTGTCGTTCACAATCCAATCCCAATCCCAAGTAGTTCTTAGGCGGCAATAGACACGTGCGGGCATAACATAGAAGAAATGCCACAAAAGTTAGACACTTAGACAGTCGATGCTTCAAAAGCGCCCCATATTGGTCGAACGGACTTGAAGTAGAAATGCATACATGGCCGCCAACTTCCGACCCTTGCACAAGGAAATACCTTGGAAGGAATTAAGCTTGAGGAAGGACAGAAACCGGTGCAACTGGTTGATCAATATGCATGAAAGGTTGGCTGCACATGATAAAATAGGGTGAGGGATACTGCGAGCGTGAACGATACATATTGCATGAGGGTTTGGAGTCCAAAAGCAAATTCGAGGTAAACATACGGAGAAATAAGCAGACAAAATGTAATTCTGGTGGACTACTCTTGAGTGAGTATCAAATGAAAATCAAAAAACACCCGATTTCACCAAACCGAGCTGAGTTCCAGAAACCCGGGGAAGGAGAGGCACAGCTCAACACTACACTGGTAGGGTGATCACCCTACCGACAGGAAGTGTGGCGCGTTGTGACTCGACTCAGTTTTCGTTTGTCGCAAGTGCTCGGCCTAGACTGATCTACCCAAACCTTCGCAAAATTTGTTGAGAACGATCAAAGATGATAAGATAATATGAAACTTGAGCCTTTTTCTAATATCATCAAACCCATTCACTATTCAGCCTTGGTACTGTACGTACCACAATTAAATATATTAAGAGAAGAGAGAGATGTAAAGTAAATAATAATGCTCAGCACTGCATACTGTAAATGTAAATTTAAAAAATAATAATACAGCCGGAATCGGGCGCTGTTACTGTAAATCACTTTGTAACCACAGTAAGGTAAACCGCCCCTATCAAGGGCCACTTTCGATCTGGCTTTTTCTTGCCGGTTTCTGCAGATCTGGGAGGCCAATTTTTTCTCAGATAACAGATGCCGGTGGGGGCATCAGATCCCCCAACGGTGGTTTTTTAACACCACAACATTTCAATTTCACATGGCATGTTTGGGTTTGGTGGTCTTTGAAATGAAGGATGTGCCTCACTTCTAAGTCGTTTCCTTGCCTTTGATATGTTTCCTTGCGAGGAGGGACAATTGGGACATTACTAGGGCCATTGGTACCGAGTTTCAAAGGGTTTTCCACAAAAAATCAATATCAGCCCAAAGTGCGGCCTCAATTAGGGCAGTTTACCTTATTGGCGTCTCGGTATTTTTGTGGGCACTGGGGCACGCGGAGCTATTTGAGTCCCCTTTCGTTGTTGTGCGAGAATTCTGGTGCAATGTTTGCACCTTGCAAAACCGCACCAAGGGACAACTCCTTCAAGTTCCTATGCTTGTCCGGGCCAAACCACGACCGCATACTCGCACATGGTTACATTCCAATTCCCGCCCCCAGTGCAAAAAGCACTTGCAACCCTCCTTACCTCCACCACGCGCCTTAGCACGGCCCTACAATACTTTTCAACCGTGGCCAACCCCTCTAACCCCACCCCTTTCCCCCATTCCCCCCTCCAAAACGTATGCCCGCCCATTATTTCAAAACACGGGATGGCCACAAGAACGTTGGTGGTTCAAAACACAACATTTCATTTCCAAGTGAAGGGATGAGTGAACATAGATCATTTTACCCCCGAGCCAAGTTCCCAAGAGTGGCGTCCTACCCTTTTTCATCCCTCCAAAGCTGAGCAAGGGTACCATGCCCCCGAAAATGATTTCGTTATTTGGTGATGAAGATCAAGGTCTCGTTGATATAACTAGTGGTATTCTCTTTTTACCATTGATGTTCATCATACCTACAAATCCATTTTCTATTTCAAATGCAACCCACACCTATCCGAAGAGTGTTGGAAGGCAACACTCCAGAAGCAACTATCAACCATCTACTTTGAATTGTTGGCTGCTTGCAATCCGATCGCTTCCGGGAGTTTGGCGAAATGTGGCCCTTACGACTCACTTATTGCCTTAGCTTGCCTTGCCGTACTATGCGTGGTCACGCCGACACTTGCCGTGATTTTAGACAAACAAACGTACGGCTTGAGTCGCATGGAACGAAGTTTCATAGGACCGCGACTTGGACTCGACAAAGCTGCTTACCGTTTGCTCCTTGAAAATTTTTGTGGTGGCGTCGTCGTTCGTGCCAATCCTATCCTGCTTGATTGAGTCGCAAAATACACTGGTCAAAGGTATGGGAGTAGTTTGTCGCCCCCTTTGCTTGATTCGTGGTCGCGGCGGCTTAGCATGCAGTTTGGAAGCTATGTCTCTTGTGCTTCTTCGTAGCAGCAATCGTGGCGGTGCTCGATGGCGGTGTTTCGTGAGGCAAGACACATCAAGAAACGGCAATCTCAAGCGGGTTATCGAAGTATGCTACCGCATGGCTCTCCCCTTGTGGTTTTTGCAAACTCTAGAATGATGTTTGTGGTGGTAGTGGGTGCTTGTCGTAGGTGTGTGGCATTTCAAGACTCGAATGAATGGCTCACTCATCTTCAAAATGTTAACCGGGTTTGGCGACATCGGCAAACTAGACCTCTAGAAACTACTTGCAAAGCGGCCCATCCTGTCAATCCCTTTCGCTAATCAACCGTAGCCTTGACGCAACCCTGTCCCTGTGACAACGGTCGTATAGCTCCACCCTTCATATGAATGGAGGTGTTGAGCTCTAGTTTCTCCGACGCATCGTGTTTTTGACAGCGCCCCCTTGGATGGATGCCCAGTACACGTGAAGTGCGCGCACAGTGTACGGACTTTCCATGTTCCACCACAAATCTCAGCGCACCACGTGTTTACTCGGGACCTTGGTAATTTTTGGGCTTTTTTGTTGAATGAGGGTAGCGCTTGCAATTGCGGATAGTCATGCACCCCTAGCCGGGGCCTACAATGTAAGCAATTTTAATGAACATGTGTGAAACGTTTTTCATCGATGATCACTTTTTGACTCTTTGTGACGTGTCGGAGGCCATTTTCCGACCCGCCTTGCGTGGTATGTCGTCTCACATGATGCAAGGTAGAGCGTCCTGTTGTTCCCTCCGGCATCCGTGGTTTGGTTTGCTGTTGCTTGCGCTCATCGGCTTTTCGCCTTCTTCCCGGTGGCCTTACATTTGCAGAATGCAACCAACTCACCACCCCATGATTCACTACCCATTGCCGCGGTTTGTAGGTTTGTCAAGTTTGCGGGAATGCTTATTGGTCGTAGGTGGGGCAACTAGCAGTTGCATGGACCCACCGGATAGTGAAGCCATGAGGTGTGCGGACCGAATTCCAAGGGCCGGGTTCTTCACTTACTCCTTTGAACTCCTTTGTTCTGCCAGAGGCTGACATCCTTTCGCCCCACGCCCACTTCGTGTATCGTGCGTTTGGTATCCCGCTAGGACACCGGCAGAAACCAACCAACATGTTGCTCCACTGAAAGCCTTTCGAGAGATTATGGCGATGGTGATGGTGGTGGTAACGGTGATGGTGATGGGATGTTGGGGATGTGGATGAGGATGAGGACGGAGATGGGGGTACGGGGATTGGGCTGCTAATAGAGACGTACACGGACACGGATAGGGCGCAAGTTACACGAAGGCTATGTTTTCTAAGAGTCGATTGTTCTGGTTTCCTTCATCCGCATCCCGTGTACGATATTCGCCTTGTAAAGCTCGGGGAGAGCTTCTGAGCAGCCTTATCGTGCGATGAGCCAGGAACGACGAGACACTTTCACATACGAATGCAATAACGCAAAATCATCCGCGTCGTGTAAAAAAATCAGAGTTGGGCATGCATCATCATAGATGTGAATGCAATTGCGGTGAATTGGGAATTGTGGTGATGCCTACAAACGAGAGGGGGGGGGCGGAACGTGTAAAGGGGATGGTGATTGGGATGATTGACTAGACCTCGAGACACACCGAGGATATCCTCCGGCTTCTATGAGGCGGCTTGCACTACATCTTGGGCTTAGAGCGCATGTTTCTTGTAATGCAGCAGCGCATTGTCGTACAACCCCGACCTCAACGCATGGACGCCGTTGCCCGAAATGAATGCCCGGCGCAGCTGTTGTGCTGCAGGTGTTTGCATTGCATGCCCGAGTGATCCCGGAACCAGGCATCTCAGGAATCTCGGTGCTTTATGCTCTCGCCCCCTTGTACTGCCGCCCCATGGGGGGCGGATTGAGAAGGTTGTGTAGCGCAGACCCGCACCCACAAACAACTATCACCTACCACATCTTCCATGTGACACTTTGTGTCGTCACCGTTTGAGCATGTTCTTGGGCAAGGGGTACACCCTGCCCTACCAAAGGGGGAGAGTGGCCGCAGTACAACACTAAACCATGCATGTGCCCTTAGTCCATTGCCCATTGGACCATTGGACGTTCAACGGGGTGTTGAATTGTGCCTAGCGTATGGTTGCAATGATGTATTGATTCCTTTGCGAGTGAAGCCTGTCTTGACTCCCTCGTCGCCCTAGTTCCAAAAATGAGATTGTCTTTTTCCAGACACGGTGACCTTCAGAACCGTCTCGTTGGAGATTTGGCATTAGTGTGATGGAACCGGCAACTGGCACTGGCAACCATCATTCGCCATTGGTGAACCGCGCCACCTCAATGGTTCGGGCTGTGCTTAACCAAAAAGCGAAGCTTGCCACAACGGGTTTTTACCATAACAAGCGCTCCCAACAACCAACTTATCTTGCTCCCATCAGCACCCATGCAACGGCTTTATGGCTCCCGTTACTGTGAACGAGAAGTGTTTCAGACATATGAATCACAAGGAAGTGCTCTCACAATACTCCTCCCCCACACCAAATAGCTACAGGAATAGCAAATCTTTCGTTCTTGAGGATGGGTATTGGAGGTGAAGGGAAATGGAAATTAAATGAGGGGAGGGGCTTGGCTTGCCATGTGCTCTCTCTTTTGATCATCCTTGGGGTGAAATGTTGTTGCAACGCGTTGCAGATCCGGTTGTTGGTTCATCGTCAGCAGACCTTGGGAGGGGGGATGCTTGAACAGCCCCCCTCCCGCCCCTCAGGTATAGTTGCTGATGAGTGGTCCGGTCACTTGGCCCAAATCTCTCCTCACCTGGTCGGATGTCCCCTATTGCCCTTGCTTCCCTTGTAGAACGCCGCTGACACCAAGGTCCAGTGGCATGGGCACCGGATTCATGTGAAGAAGTTTGGTTGGGAACGTTGTGCGGCTTAGACCCACCCCTGAAGAACAACGGCGTTGACATGACGCCCTAGGGCAGGGCACAGATTGTAGTGCAGATTCCCCGCCCTGGTGGGATGGGATCGCGAACCCTCGTGCCGCAAAGGGGTGCTGGAACGGAACGGGACCGGGGGGGGGGGGGGGGCGAGAACGAGAACGGGATGGGGAACGGGGACCGGGAAGTAGAACGGGAATTGTGGGAAGAGGAGGAGAATGCGCAGCTCCGGGTTACTAGGTGACAAGATGGGAGCGCCGCGGATGCGCCCTGCGTGCACTGCGCGCGTCCTGTTGGTCTGGGGATGACCCCATGTATCCGGTTCAGTCACTGCGCAGAAGTTCGAGGGTTGGAAGGTTGCAGGATCTTTCCTAGGAATGTGTTCCCAAACAAAGCGCCGTGCACTGGCCGTGCACACGCCGTACGCACGCCCCCGGAAACCCTCTGAGGGCCCTGTGCACCTTTTTCTCTGGCTGCGATGCAGCTTCGTTTCTGGTTTGCTTCGCCGTGTTCCCCGCAGTGGTTTGGCAGAATAAAGTGGTTGTCGTCGGAGGGCAAGGCCCAGGCTACAAAACGCTGGCTTCTGTGGAGATGTACGATCCCGAGCGCAAGACCTGGACCTCGCTACCAGAGCTTTCAGTGCCTCGCGCGGCCGCCGCAGCTGTCGTGTTTCAGGTGTGCAGGGAGTTCCTGGGCCCTTTGGGAGGGCCTGCACCACCCCCACGCGCGCCCCGACCAGCACCGCGCGGCCCCTATCGGTCCTTCTTTATGATGCATCGCAGGACCCTATCGAACTGAACGATTGAGAGCAGGCTTCTTTCCTCCGTTGGCCCACCAAAGATCTAATTGAGCCTCGAAACGTTTGGTCCTACATGGGCCCATCTGTGCAGCCTCAGCAGAATTCAGGTGGGCCAAAAGGTTTCAGCATCTCAAGGGGTCGAGGATCACCTTCGGAAAAGAGGCGTCTTTTCCAGACCTTTGTGACACACACTGACATGGACGCCTGTTGGGAGACAGGTCTAGCCGTCGGTTCGGGCCATTCTGAGGGCGAGAAACGACGCAAAGCGGCAGGTTGGAGGTGGATCATGTGCTCTTGGAGTCAGATCAAGTAAATGTCCCGTCGAAACGGAATGAGGCAAATGGCACGGAGGAGGCCGGTCAATCCTGACACTGTTGTTTGGGACGGCCGTCACACTGTCCGTCGTAGCATGGGGCAGGCCGTCAGGAAGACGGGCAAAGAGCAAGTTATGGAGTGCCAGTTCATTGGCCTACCGCGATCTTCGTGTGATTTTGGCATCCATCGTCATTCTGGGGCCACTTCATGTATCTCTCTGTCTGCGTCGGCAACCCCTTACTCTCCGTCTTTCCTCGCTTTGCAATTTGGAGTGTATTTCTGGGCCTCCAGCAGCCCGTCTCTTGACCCCAACAGCAGGAGTCCCCCTCCCAACAAGCAGAATGCTCAACGCACCAGAGCACCGTTCCTCTCGCTTTCCCTCGGTCCGCCTTGTTCGATGACAATCTCCCGTCGCGCGGTCAATTTGTTTTGCCTGAAACGAGGAAGATGGTCGTGGGGCAGGAGGGAGAGCCCCACATTGCCTATGGGACAGGAATACTATGTGGTATCTGCAGCACGTTCAGGTGAAGGATGGAGATTTAAGGTGGGAAGAGAAGGAGGAGGATGGGCCAGTCACGGGCTGCGCACGACTTGGGGACCCAGACCTGATGGGCCTCAGTGAATCGAAGGGCTCAACGGTCAAGAATATCGTTCCCGTGGACATTCAGGGCGAGAAGAGCCAATGGGACACTTGTTGCGGCCGTTGCACCAGTGATGGAGGACAGCTGGGGGGTGATTCTCTGGATCCCCCGCGTCAGGGCTTGGGTCCAGCTTCGTAGCACATGCTAATGGATTGCCTACAGATCGGAAAGAGATAGCCCTGGACTCCAGCCCCTTGGATCACTGCCACCCACCCCCACCCACCACCACCTACACCCTGGGGCTGGAGAAACCCAAAACAATCCATATTTCAAACTATCAGCGCGACGCAGCGGTCAATGTGAGGCACAGATGTTGCCTGACCCCACCCTCTGCTGCTACACCCGGAAGCCTCCCTTCATCTAAGCCTCCCCACGTTTCCTCTAGACGCCTCATCCACACCAATACCATCTCAGCAGCCTCTATGCAAGGGGCACTCTGACAGATCCCAGACAGGTGCATCCCCCAAAGTACTAGGAACCCTCCGCCGCGGGAGAACACCCCAAGAAAAAACGTGTCCAACTCGTGAAGTAAACGCCCGTTTGTAGTCTGCATCTTTTTCTGCATCTCGTGCAGTGCCGTCTGTCAAGAAGCATGAGCGGAGGAGAGAGTTTCAGTCCTCGGAACACTCAGCAGTTTCAGTCCTCTGTGTGTGTCTGTGTGTGTGTGTATGTGTGTGTGCGCGCGCGCCAAGAGAACGAGTCCAATCATGCGCAAATTGCGACGTTCAATTCATCTGCAATAATCCTGAGTTCAGAGTCCATAGTTGGGTTTGCAGCACCCGTAGCATACTGTGTGTGTGTGTGTGTGTGTGTGTGTGTCTATTGTCTATTGTCTATTTCTGAGTGTCTATTTTTTTTTCGAAAGGCGCCTAGTTGCCGATGTTTTTTGTTGTTTGACTGTTAGCGGCCTGACGAGATTCTTCTTCCGACCAGTGCCTGCCCTGCTTCTGCTTGTGCTGGGTTTTGGTCGCTTTGTGTCATCTACGTGTGTGTGTGTGTGTGTGTGTGTGTGTGCGTGCGGTTGTGTGTCCTGTCTGTGTGTTGCGTGTCTTAGTGTCTGGTCCTGGCTTGCGCTGCAGTTTGCGCTGCATGACCTGAAGATAGCTCTGATAGCAATGCTCCAAGTGTACACTCACTGTTTGTACTGTACTGTATGGTATACTACACGTGGTGTGCGTGTGTGTGTGTGTGTGTGAGTCAGTGGGTCAGTGGGTTGGTTGCTTGGTCACCTCACGCCGTGTGTGTGTGTGTGTCTGCAACATGCAGACAATGTCTCACAACTCACAGACCGCGTCCAGTTGTAGCAGACAGTATTGGCAACAGACGGTGTCCAGCATTGGGTTGTTGAAACCCTGCCTGTAGGGTTGCAGTCCAGACAAAGTCTATAAACCACAGACAGGGGGGTGCTCAATGACCGCTGGGAGAAGGTTGTGGCGAGTCCGGGGGGAGGGGGGGAGGGGCAGCGCGCGCCAACCCTGGCCCCACCCCCGCTTGCGCGAACAGCTACCGGTGTGCCACGTGCGCCAACCCTCCCCAACTCTCCCCTTTGCGCCAACAGACTGTTGGTGCGTGTCACTGTGGATACTGCGGCGCTGTGTACCAGCCCAGTACTGTGCCGTCTGGAGAGACCCAGTGGTTTGTTCCTGACGCGCTCGCGGTGCCCGTGCATGGAGCATGCCCTTGACAGTGCTTTTGAGCGCTTCATTGCCAGTGCTAGTTTTTTCACTGTTCCAATAGGATGCGATTACAGTGATTGGGGGATGGTGCATGGAGGATTCCCAAATCTGGAACTCCGTGGAGCAGTACGACCCCGAAGAGGACTGCTGGGTGCAGTTACCCCCGTTGCTGTTTGAGCGACAAGGTATGCGTGTAGGACACTTGACATTATGCGATTGGCGTTTGTTGCTTTCACCCTGGATGACAGTGCCTGGACGCGGCAAAGTAAACGTCGAGGTGAGTGAAGCGATCTCAGTGCAGTCAGCTCAGGAGCACTTTGTAGGGGCGCGTGTGCTGGTTAAGAACACCGGCCGAACTTGAGGAGCAGAGAATCGAGTGTCGTTGCGGATGTGTTTATCTGTGATTGAGCCGTTGGGCGGAAGAATGAAGCGGCACCCCGCGTTGGCCGTCGCTTTGCTTGCCTGTTCTGATTTCCCACCGCTCCTTGGTGCGTGCGGGTGCTGTCGGGTGCGTGCCGGGTGTGTGTCGGGTCCCCTCCTCGGGTTCCCCTCGTCCTGGAACCCCCGTCCCTTGAGAAGTTGCGCTCCCCGTCACACCATAATTGCTGCCTGTCCTTGGCGTGCCCCCGAACACAGGCTGCAGTGCATTCGTCCTTGAGGACAAAATCGTGGTGCTTGGAGGCCGCAACGAGACCGGGGCCCTGTCTGCAGTGGAGCAGTTTGTTGATGGCGCTTGGGAATCGTTGGCAGACATGCCCTCGGAGAGGGGGATGTGTCCCGGGGTTGTGATGCATGACAAGGTATGGCGACCCCCCGTGTCAGTACCTCAAACGCTCTCAACACGACCACGCCATTTCCACCGTTGACATCTGCGGTGGAATTGTGGAAGTGCGCTTTATCCCGAGTCACCCACACTTGCCCACGGCCTTTCTGGCCGGAACCATTGCCGATGTAGCCAGCAGCGCAATGACGTGACGCACCTGCACTGATGGAGTGTTGGGGCTGCCCAGCCATTCCTGGTCGCCGCATTGACGGCGTTCTGGGGTTCTTGTTTGGACTGCCCGGGGCATTTGCAAGGGAAGGTGGTTTGGGTTTTCACTGCATCTGTTGCCCAAAAAGCAGTGCGCAGTGCCTGCATGGTACAAGGGTTGCCCTGCGGGTACTCCGCCCCCCCTTCAACCCTCCACAGTTGAGTGATGACGGTTGCAGGGTCAAGGGTTTGTCTTGATCCATGCCTTCTGCAATGACTTGGACAGTGAGCGGGCCCTGTTATTCTTGTTGGACGTGGTTGGACCCGGGCAGGCACATTGGCAGCCCCCGGCAGGCATATC
Organism: Eutreptiella sp. 'Long Island Sound 2002'; assembly: GCA_964036045.1. Classification (NCBI taxonomy): domain Eukaryota; phylum Euglenozoa; class Euglenophyceae; order Eutreptiales; family Eutreptiaceae; genus Eutreptiella; species Eutreptiella sp. 'Long Island Sound 2002'. The sequence goes on from OZ038394.1 coordinate 7,389,181, forward strand.
TCGGGTGTGGGGGACGCCTTGGTACCTATGTCAGGACCCCATCACCCTTGGTCGGCCCTCTGGGTTGTGTCGTGATGTCGCCGCTGGCCATCGTTCAGTGCTCAGGAGGCAGGTTTGGAATCAAGCGATCCGTTGCGGAATGTTATGCCACACAAATTACTTTGCCCGCAGAAGGGAATTGATACCTGGAGAAATATCTTTGGTCGACAAGCGAGTGGCACCCGGTTGGCAAAGAAACCATCACTGCGTGGTCCCCAGTCCGGGTGCGCACCAACGGGCTGCTCTGTGCGCTTTCTGTTTGCAGCGGCTGAAATGCTCTTTGTAAGCCGGTTCGCCGTGGCTGTGGATAGGGCGCCAAAGTGGCACATATTACTCATCCAATATTGGTGGCACACCACTTCGAGTGCATTGGCAGGAAGCAAATGGTTTTCCCAAGCCGTTTTCTTGTCGCTGCCCGTCTGCTGAGTTTCCAGATGTTTTCTGTCATTGCATGAAGTTTGATACTCTTTCACCATTGCCTTCACGTGTGTGAACCTGCAGTCAAGGCAGTGCAGGGATTTCCATGAGCATGAAGCCCACAACCGTTTTTGGGACCCGTGTATGGCACAATGGAAGCACCACTGGACTGCATGTACTCAGGCTGCGACACAACAACATGTCTCTGGCAAAGATGATGTACACAGCTTGAGGGTCCATGCAAGTGAGGGCTAGGACAACCGAAATGTTTGCTGTCCATGAGAGGAGGATGAGGTTGGTTCTTTGTCTGAACCCCTCCCTGTTTCCGCACTGGCGAACATATCTGCCAATGGCATCCGTGACCCCGCAGAGGCTCAAGTACCGACGCAGCTGCCTCCATTCAGTACAGCGGGTCGGCACACGATGCTGCACACTTCAGCTTGCGGTCTGTGCACAAGGATGCCCCGCAACCGCCCACACAAGGGGGCGCTGTAAAATGATAAAAAAAAACGCACGTGTTCGCGCGACCACGCCCGTTTGGCGGTGGGACTTTCTGGGCAAAACGTAGATTTTCACGGCGCGGGGGCCGCCAAAAAGTGGGCCGAAAAATGAATCCTGTGGCCTGTGTCCCTGCCAAAGCGGAGAAAGTACAGAACAGGTCTGCACCGCGCGCACATCGCTGTGGGGACACCTGTGCGCACGGCACCCCAAGTTCAGTGGCCGGACCAGAGCCGTCGCAGTGGCCCACGTGGGACGCAGCAATAGCCAGAAGTTAGGCTGTGGCAATCTGTGTTGGTTTCGATGATGATGATGTGCAATGGACTGGGGAAAACTCTACCTGGGGGCGGGCGGGGCCGGTTCAGCCCCCCCAAATTCAGGCCGGGGGGGTTGCGCAAAGGGGCTCCGAGGGCCACAAGCTTATTTCCTCAATACAAATGTCTGAAAATTTTGGCTCCAACTTGTTTATTTGGGGGGGGGGAGGGCAGGGATGTATTAGAAGGGCTGACGACCACAGGAGGAGCCCACCCCCCCCCTTGGAGTGATACAGTGACAGTGACAGTGACAGTGACAGTGACAGTGACAGTGACAGTGACAGTGACAGTGACAGTGACAGTGACAGTGACCGTGACAGTGACAGTGACAGTGACAGTGACCGTGACCGTGACAGACTGTGACAGTGCCAGTGGTTTTGTCATGGAATATGCATGAAAAACATGGAAAAAAGAGAACCGGCCCTTGGAGCCCCCCTCCAGGTGGGGGTGGGTGGGTTGGAAAGGGCCCCACCCCCACCCATATACATTTTTCGGGAGGCATGGACTGTCCATGCATTTGGAACAACCGATGGGGACATCGACGCAACGGAAGATACAAACCACATCAATTAGTCCCGGCCGGTGCCTGGGCACACGCTCGCCCGCCGCCTGCACACCATCCGCGCACCACTTGCACTGTGCCTTCACGTGTGTGCCCCTGCACTCAAGGGCAGTGCAGGGATTTCCATGAGCAAGAAGCCCAATAATCTTTATTGGGACCCGTGTTTGGTGGCCCCACTGCAAGCGCACGCACAAGCACCACCGGACTGCATGCATTCAGTCTGTGACACAACAACATGTCTCTGAGGTCTGCAAAGATGATGCGAACAGTTTGGGGGTCCAGGCTCCTTTTTGCATCCCGCCCGCAAGTGTGTGCGCATTTGCTGCAGGTGCTGCTTGTGGGGGGTCAGGACGATGCGCACGATCCGCTCCATGAAGTGGAGGAGTGGGACCCGGCCACGGGGTTATGGGCCACACTGTGCGAGCTCCCCTTCCACAGACAATGCTTTGGAGTCGCGTTGTGGGTATGGCCTACCCCATACAATTGAACCCTCAGCCTCCGCATTGCGTTGGACAGCAGGTGATGATCTGTGCAGAGGTACCCGACACGGCAACGGTGGCGGGCACGGGCACGAGCCCTGGCGGCGGTCAGGACAAAGCGCCTGCGGTGCAGTGGTCAGTTTGAAGCGTCCGCACTCTTTTAGTGCCCCTGCTGCCTAATGTTGCCTGCCCCACGGAGCTGAGCAGGGGGCACTAAGCCGTCCATTCGTGTCCAGTGCGGTGGGTATCGCAGAATGGTCTCGGCGGACGGTACGTCACGTGGCCGACAGGGGGTAGTGGTCGGTCTACGGCGGTCGTTGGTTCCCCCGATGGCGGTGTGCAGACACCGGCCAATCGGTTGGTGGTCAGCCAACGTGCCATTTTGGCGGTCCTTCGGACGGCAATCGTGTAGCCCCCTTCCCCGCCGCCGCCGCCAAGGCACGCGCTTGTGTGAGGTACAGCACGTGCACGGACTGTATTGCTTCTGGCCTCGGCGGACCTTGTGCAGGGGGTGGGGGGGAGAATTTCGTGCGGGGATTGTTTCGCTGGGGAAATTTTCGGAGGGGGAAATTTGCGCCACCATTGGGAATCCCAAAGCTGACACTGCCTCACGCACACACTGCACTGCCAAAGCCCTCAGATTTCGCCACCCCTTCCTTAAAGACGAGAACTTCCCACGAAATTATCCCCCACCCCCCTCTACTTGTGCGAGAGGGGGTCCTGCATATATCCCAAGGACCCCAATATAACGCGGGGTGCATCGAACCTTCCCGACCCTCTCGCCTCTTGACCCACCCCTGCCACTCTGACGCACTGGGAGAGGGGGTCCAGCAAGCGACCTTTGTGGGAAGGAGGGGGCAGGGAGAGACGAACCCACTCCCACTCCCCCTCCCCCGCCCCCTCCCCTACCCCCTCCCTACAACAACACACACCCCCGCCACCCAATGCCCCCCAGGGCAGAAAGAATAGAGAGGGCGGGGAAGAAACAGGGCAGGGGGAAAGGGACGAACCAAGGAGGGTAACAGGACAGGGCAGACCGCGCTCGCCGAAAACGGTGCAGAGCGCAGAAGGGAAACAAGGAAAGGAAAAACGGGAAAGAATCATTGTGGTTGTTAGAAGCCCCTGTCAGGAAAATTATCCTGCAGATGCACACCCCAGCGCGCTCAAGTCAGTGCTGGAGTCGGCAAACCCAGCATGGACTCGGAGTGTGCATCTGGATGCACCTGGTCAACGGCACGGGCAACAGCCCGTCTCAGGGACAGCCAACCCTGGAGTAGTGAAACAGGACAAGTCATCCAGGGGCTCCGTTGACACAACCAAAACACGTTCGGGCCCACAGAGGGTCAGAATGAGCAGTGGCGAGAGGCCAATAGGCGCCGCCAAAGGCAAACAATCAGAGACCGAGGCCTTGTGCCAACCCCCCCCCCCCCCAATATGTGCCTCAGTCTTCATGTCGGCACAGGGCATTTGATTGGGGGCTTCCTCAACTGGCACGTGAGTAAAAGGTTGTGTGTGTGGGGGGGGGGGGGAGGTTCGTTCGAGCCCCCTGACGCCCGGGGGCAGGGGCGGCCCATAACAGGGGCTCCCGCGGCAGACTAGTTTTTGGTGCCAATTTGTTTGCCTGAAAGCCAATGCCAGAGACGGCCGTGGGGCTCAGCCCTTGGGCGTGACACGCAGTCTCCTTCGTTTTTGACCGATGTCCTGCGATGGTGACCATCCCCCCCCCCCCCCTCCCACCCCGATGCGGCAGGGGGTATCCGTCGTTTCCTTGCTGCTTGGGTGACCTACATATGGCCGAGGACAGAGGTACCGGCACTGTTGGTAGGGGCTGCCGTTGTCGAGCCTCTCTGAGAGAGAGGGGCGGGCTGCTGGTTGTAGGTTCCTGTTGCGGGAGCCTTGCTTGTGTTTTTTTTGGGGGGGGTGCTGGACAAGCCTCCTGAGATCTTCCCTTGGCTCATCCTAATTCGCTTTTACCCCGCCGTCCACCCTCGCGCAAACCTGTTAGCCCCCAGCCCTTTGCTGGGGAAGAATTTTGAAGGGCATGATCATGATCGGAGATAGGGTAAGAGCCTCCTCCAGACTCCTCTTCCCTCCCAGACCCCCTTGACAAAATAGGCCGAAAGGTCAGGGTGCATGTGTGGAGCGCATTTGTGACCCACCTGAGGTCAGACCCTCCCCCCCTCCCCGTCCTCCCCAAGAAACCCCCTCACGCTTGAAAACCAAGCACCGCAGCGGGAACTGCACTGTGATGTGTTGTCACAAGTGTTGTGAGACGGTGTGTTTTAGAAAATGTAAGACGCGTGTAGGACGCATGTGAGATGCACGTAAGACGCCGGTAAGACACAGGTAGGACGCCGGTATGTGCATAAGATGCCGGCAAGATGTGCGTAAGACGCCGGTAAGACGTGTGTAAGACGCACTGTCTTCGAAAATGTAAGACCATGCGTTTTAGATTTTCTACGACGCACAGTAGATGCATCTCAGAACCACGCCGAACATGTCAAACCGAAAGTCCCGTTCTCAAACACCAACAGCAGCCCGCAACTATTTAGATGTGGTTGCCTCAGTGGTTACAAGCGCTGAATCCAGTACCCACAGTCCAAGGTACTAGCCCTAGGGAGGGAAATGTCACTCAAACAACCTCAATGCCAAAGATCTTCTCGCTGCCACACCTACTGGACCTGGACCTGTGCTCTGATATGGGTGTGGGAGCTCGGGCCCTGTTGGCTATGCCTTGCCTAATCCTGCAAGGACCCCACAAATGGGTTTCGAAAGAACATGGGAAGCAAGGCTTCGTTTTTGTGCAAAAGCACGCACGCCCTAAGAAAACAGGTCCATGGACCACAACAAGCTCGCCGGATTTAACCGGACTTGGGTTCGGTGAACATATCGGCTCAGCGGACGTATTGGCTCTGCGGACCCTCGGCCGGCTCATCCCCCCCCCCCCCCCTTTGTAGCAGGGGGCAGTTTGGCTGTCCACACACAAGGCGGTGCACACACAAGGCGGTGCACACACAAGGCGGTGCACACACAAGGCGGTGCACACACAAGGCGGTGCACACACAAGGCGGTCTGTGGCCACCGCAGGAGTCTTGTTAAAAAGGGGGTGCGGGGTTGGCCCCCGCGTCGAGCGAAGCGAGCCGAAGCAAGGGGTGGTTTGGCGGTCCATATGCAAGGCGGGCTGTAAGTGGGGTGGGGGTTAACTCTAGGGCAATAATTCAGGGGGGTTACCGGAATAGACCGGACTTTCGGCCAACTGACTCGGCCGGCCGGAAATTCGGCTGGACTTTCGGCCGGCTGAAAGTCCGGCTTGACTTTCGGCAGTTTTTTCAGCCAAAAAGTTATGTGGCACCGGATTCAACCAGACTTTCGGCCGGCCAGTCTGCCGAACCGATAAGTCCGCCGAGCCGATAAGTCTGCCTAGCCCTGAGTCTGCTTTAATCTGGCGAGCTGCCAGAGCAGTCCCAAAACAGGGGTACCGTGTAGGTTTCTGCACGCAATCCGTGGCCTATGGCAGCACGTTACTGAGATCCCGCCCTTGCTGTTTGCCTTTACATGTGTGTGTGTGTGTGTGTGTGTGTGTGTTTCTGAGTGTCTATTTTTTTCGAAAGGCGCCTAGCCTCATGACATTTTTGTTGTTTTGAAAGGCCTGATGAGATACTTCTGGAGATCAGTGTCGTGCCCCCGCCGTGCCCTGTTTTGCCAACACTGCACTTGTTTTTGTGGTGGTTCTGGTTTCCCTCGCGAAGTGTGTGTTTGTGTGTGTGTAGACTACACACCAACACGGTGCTGGGGTGTACACCTGCTGAAGTCACGTCTAATGCAGTTTTTGTGTGTATGTGTGCGTGCTTGGGTGGCAGCACCCAACACATGTAGTTAGCTAAACTGTTTGCGTGGTCCGGGCAGTGTAGGACACGAACTCCTCCGTGGACTTAAGACCACTAGGAGCCTTTCTGTGTAACACACACACACACAGACATGTTGAGAACCGCAAGACAAGAACAGAGCAAAGAAAAGCGGTTGAAGAAAACTCCTCAGGAACTGCAGGGCAGTCCGAGACGTCTTTCGGTCTGGTAAAGAGGGTATAGTGCAAGTGTCATGGCGTCCATGCAGGTAGATGTTCACCATACTGCCCCTCCCCTCAGACCTCAGTTAGTTATGGTCCCATGTTGCTGACTGTTTCGCGGCCTGACCAGAAGTCCAGACATCCCGTGCACGTCCTTGCCTGCACTGTTGACTCCAGGGCGCTGTTGGCTTCTGGCTTCAGGTGTCTGGGTCTCCGCAATGTGCGTGTGTGTATGTGTGCGCGTGCACGTGTGCGTCTGCGTGTTGAGGCACACCTGCATTTGCGACAACAACATGCACAGAATGGGAAGATCACAGTGGTCGGAGGGTTTGAAGACGATTCAGTTGAATTCGTGGAGCAGTGGGATGCAGATACCGGTATGCCCTGACATACATGTACCTTGGGATGCTTTTGTTTGCGTTGCGCAAAGCCTCAACTTTTCTCTTCGTCGTTGTCTGGCGGGAGTGTTTGTATTTCACATTTGCTTTGCTTGGCGGGTTGTATGGCCCCCCCCACACGTTTGGTTGGGGGGGGGGGGGGTCAGAACCCAACATAGATGACTGAGAGATCCCCTGTGTCACGCTGATCAGTTTTGAGTCCCCATTTGCGTTGGGGGCGGACAAGCATTGTCACCGCCATTCCCCAGGCTGCTGTGCAGCCTCAGCCCGGCCCAGGCCAGGCCCTGGTATCCCCTGGCTCCGGGTCCCATTTCCCACATCGGCGGTGGTGGGCGCCCTCCAAACTTCACTCTCTTGGGAAGGACTTTTGTGTGAAGCATGGCGCCGGCCTGGGAGGGATGCCAAGGGGCAGGATCAGCACTCGTGAGCAGAGAGACAGCTGTCCCACTCTCGCCACGGTGCGCTCTTGCCATGGTGCGCGGTGCAAACTTTGGGTATCTGGGGACCCTCCTGGTGATGATTGCAGCAATCAAGAGGCCGCCAGGAAAGAACAAAAACTACCCCGAAGCCTCTAGGATTTATTGGCAACCCACAAAACAAAACCCAGGAAGACAGGTCTTGTGCTTGCTACTGAGCTTCTCTAGGGTTCTATGCTCTGGGTGTCTGGGTGGGTGCATCTTGGGATGCACCGGTTTCTGGCCACTAATGTTGCCACGGTGCGCGCGCGGTGTAACAACACCCTCATGCAAACAGTTTATCTCAACCAGTGCGCACACCCGGCCAGTGCCAACCAGCGCACTTACTCATCCTTCACGGCGAGCACCTCCGCCTCCATCTGCCAGGCACAGGGCCCAAAGCTGCAATTGTGAGCAGTGGGGCAGGATCCACAAAAACGCCACCCCCCCCCCTCCCCACCCTTCGCCCCCATAACCGCGTCGCCCGCTACTGCCCCCAAACCGTACAAACTCCCCTGCTCTCGGCTCCCAGGGCTTTGGACCGCGGGTCCAGCGCTGCCCATGCCCCGTGCCAACGCCGCCCTGGCCACCCTCGCCCTCCCCGGCCTCGTCCCCGACGTCTCCAGCAGCGCCCCTGCGAAGGAGCCTCCATCCACCGCGGTTCCCGTCAAGTCCAACTCGTGGGCCACCGCCGCCCGCCCGGGCCTTGGCCTCGCCCCCGCAAGTCCTCCGCCGGGCATCCCCTCCCCGCCGGGCTTCCCCTCACCCCCGAGCCACGCCCCGGCGCATTCTCCACCGCGGCCCTCGCTCCTGCGCCGCACCCTCACCCCGCCGCTCAAGAACATGCTGCCCGTCCCGCGGGCGCTGATGCCAGACCCAAGCCTGCCGATGCCGACGGACTTCTCCTTCGCGAAGACGTATCCCCCGAACCCGAACCCGGCGACGCCGCTGACGTGGCCCACCACGTCCTTGCGGCGCCGGTCCCGGGGTCCGGCACTGGCCTCCAAGCCCGGCCGCATCAGCAAAGGGGCGCCCAGGGAAGAGTGAGTCGAACCGCTAACACTGCTGACCCGACCATTGGCTTGCGTCGGTGGGTTTTAGCTCCGATTCCCGACCCTTCGGTCTGGGGCACGTGGGGACCAGGGGAGGGAGGCCCCAGCCGAGCAGCGCTGGGTGTGCAGCCGACTGTGTCCGCGGTGAACGGGGGTTGGAGGCCGCGGTTGGGTGTTCAACAACATGCGACCAGGATGCATCGGGAGGGAGATTGGGCTCGTGGGGGTTGGGAGGGCGTAAGGATGTCCGTCTAGAACCGAGTTGGGGTGTTTGAAGTGCTGCAAAACAACGGTGTCATCACGTGGCATGACATGCCTTGGCATTTTCCGGTCCGGGGGTGGACCACCTGCAGAGTGATGGGGGTTGATTGTGACCACCATTTGTGTGTCGGAGTGGTATGCTTGTGCCCAGGTGTGGGCAAACTGGCCACACAACCCCTGACGTCCGGGGTCCCCATCGCTAAGCACGGGGACAAATTCAAAATTAGCAATTTAACCCCTGCTGTCTCAGGGGCCCAGGTGTGGGCAAAGTGGCTACATAACACCTGCCATGTCGGGGATTGTTTTTTTTTAGGGGGGGGGAAGGGGGGCTCAGCAAACATATTACTCCTGGCGCTGCTCAAATGGTGCTTCCCTCCCTAGGGTTCATACCTGGGACCTGGGACCATGGCTTCACAAAACAGGGCCAAGAACCACTGACGCAACCAGAGCCGCAACCGCAGGAGTTAAGCAGCCACTTTTGATTTTGTCCTCGCGCTGAGCGCTAGGCAGCCGCATTGACCGAAGCCCCCGGCTCTTGTGGCCGCTTCTTTGCGGGTGTGGCCGCTTGTGATTGTGATGGTGCTGTGCAAACCTTGGCACGATTGGATGGTGTTTCAAAGGTCTGGGTGCAAATTGTAGCGCAAAAGATTTGTGTCTGCCACAAAAGACATGCCAAACCAGAAGAAACGGGCGAAGAAAGATTTCATCATTTTGGGTCAGAAGCCGACCGTCAGCATTTCTACTCATCCAGCCCCCCCCTCCCCCCATGCCCAATGGCTTGTTTGTCAGTATGTGCCCACGAAATGATGTCAGGGGGGCTGCGACTCCCAGCTTTGCTTGACAAGCACGAAGCATGGTCCCTGCTCAGAGTTTCTCTTCCCTTGCCCCATTAAGGGAGTCGGCCAACAAATTTTGTTTGGTGCCAATTTTCAGTTGTCTTTATTCTGAGGTTTTCTCCACCACACCAAAGGCCTCTCACAAGCTAAGCGCCCTCCGGGCGGGCGGGGGGCGTCCCCCTGACACCCCCCTCCCCACCCCTCCCCAAAAGGACCTTCGCTCCTGCTCCCTGCACTCGCATCTTTGACACAAATGGTGTCCACGCCATTTTTGCCAATACCTCACGGGTGTACAGCTGCGGTCAGAGCCGTTGGGCACTGAGGGACAAGCCTGACCACGGGCCACAAGGCCCATGAGTGCAAGGCACAGATCCGCGTCCTCTGCCCCCATTTTACTCACCTGCCGCCCCCTGTGGGCCCATGTTCCTTATCTCATCCCACGGGATCCCAAGCGCTTCATGCACCAGTGCACCAAAGCCCCCTCCCGGAGGCTTACACCCACCGAAGCCTGACCCAACAGTCGACGTAGGAAAAGTCGGACTGGGTGAGGCGTCCCATTGTGCGACATGAGCGGTGCGGAGGCTCAGTTCTGTGTGCCCCGCCCTGACCCCCTACCGTGACCGGCAGTGCTTACCATGTAGAGAGATCTAACCCTCTAGAGACCGCGCTGAAACGCCCACTTGAGGGGGGGGTTGGATTGTGGCAGGAGTGCGCCCTGGGGTGAGTATTTTGGGCCCTGAGACTGTCTGCACCATCAAACCCACACACGCAAACACGTGTGCCTGCTGACCAGCGTAGTGAAGCGCTGCGAAGTTTCCCTGCAGCATTTTCAAGAAGTGACCTTCAGCATCGTGACTGTTGAATGGTATGTTTTGGACCGGACCAGACCCGTGGTTACAGCCATACACGAGGATTGCCCCGAGCCGTGCACACCCTTACTGAGCAGCCAGCTCGCGCTGTACATGGCCGTGCACAGCCCTCCAGTTTATCCCTCCGCACGCAGGCGTTTTTTTATTGACCGCGTCCCCTTCAGTGCCGGCCGCGTGTGATGATGGTGTCTATCGGTAAGGCACTAGAGGGCTGGCAATTCTTGTTTGTGTTCATGTTCTTGCCCACACCATTTTTCTAGCCACCCGTACATAGCTGCACGCAGCTAGCAAGGCGAGCCCAGCCGTACACAGCTGTGCACAAGCATCGAGCTGAAGCCGTGCGGCAGCCGTACATGTAGGGCTGTACCCACGGGTCTGCCAGTTGTTATTTTTAAAAAGGCCCAGATTTGTCTCAATCTCGTGTCAAGTCACTTTTTTCTGCATTGACAGACGTCCTGTCATGCGTTAGTGGGCCCAGCCATTGGTGCCTAAATAAATGGGGGGGGTCTGGGCAACAGGCTCAAAGGCCCGCCCTCCCACTCGTTGCAATCCCCCCCCCTCCCACTTGTTTTGGAATTGAAGGGTGTGTGGTACTGCTGCTGGAGTTGCATTTTGTCTTGGAGCCAACGCCTCAGGACTGCGAGGAGGGGGAGAGAAGGATTGTACAGCCAGGATAGCTTCGCACCGCCTTTTCTTTCCTTTGTCCCCAGTTACGATTGTCCACCGGCTGTGAGCAGCCGGCGGCGGTTCGGTGCTTGTGGCGCGCCAGCCGATCGCCAGCCACCAGGGCATGGCAGGATCAAGCCTGCTGACAGTCGTGTATGAAACTGTTGGTGCACCTGAGTGCGTGCGTGCGTGCGTGCGTATGTGCGTGTGTGTGTGTGTGTGTTTGTCTTGACAACTGAAGAAGAACCCCTGAATCCCTTTCCGAAACCAGAGCAACTGCTAGGGGACACTGTGTGGCCCTCTATCCCCTTTTCGCCAGTGTTCACTGGTGTATACGTGTGCACTGTAGACCTCTGCACCTTGCCCCCTATGCCTATTTTAATTCATGGTCCCCTCCAGCAAGCAAGAGCACAGGGCCAACAAACATCATGCACCAAAATTGGGGCTGCGTCACTGCACAGGGTGGGCATCAGGCATGCGCACAATGCACCCACTAAACGCCCCATGAAGCGGGCTGTCTTTGACGAATGAGAGGTTCTTTTTGTTTTCACAAGGATAGCGTAAGGTTTTAGGTGACAGGGTTCGAGTTAACCGAGGGCATCCGACGTTACTTGACGGCCAACAGCAGTAATTGGCCGAATACTTATCAGTATCAATGTTTTTTTTGCAGATGCTGTGGGCATAGAGCGGACTAAGTCCACCTATCATTACCCCGGGGTTGTAAACAGAGATCAGAGGGTTTGTGAACAGTCTTGTTTGTGTTTCTTGTGTGAATTGAGGCAGTAGGGAACCAATGATCATCACCCTGCGCACTGTACATGCCCTTTTGCTTTAACATCAGGCTGTGACTGCGTCTCAACCCGTGCTGATGGTTGCTTTTGTCGGCCTGCATATGTTTATGAGTGTCTGAGTGTGGTTGTGGTTTGCCTGCCAGGGTTTTGCTTTTGGTCATAACACCCGGAGAATGACTGACAGAGGGAATGTAGAGATAATTTGTTATGGGGTATTGGTGCTTTGCATGCATACAAAGTGATGGCATACACCATGTCGCTTGGGAGTGATACGGGATACCGACACGCAGCATAGGCATACCGAGACCCTGAGCGTCAACCAACGTTAGGCACAGTGGCAACGTGACACGTTCCAACGTTTACAGCTGCACCTCAGGTTGTGTTGCAACAATAGTAGCATTCAGCTGTTGTTCCACTGCTATCTAATCGTGCAATACAGCGTGATGTGGAGTTGCATTGTAGTGCTAGTCTGGGTGAAGATTGCCGTTTTCTGGGCGTCTTCGTGGTGAAGTGAGCAAGGTAGAAACAAGCCGGTATGTGTACACAGAGTTGATGGTGGCTGCAATGTCCCCCCAAGAACGGCTGTATTCACCTGATATGCCATGGATGTTGCAGAAAGTCACTCAGGTAGCCACACCTTAGGTGCAGGTGCTCCCAAACGTTGACCGTCATCTGGTGCTAAAGCAAGCTTAAGATGTGGGCTCCCTACACCTGCTAAAAAAAAAAGGAAATGTGTGTCCATGTAACAGCAGAGCTTTCTTGGGAGGTCGTCACTGTGTACAGGAGCGCTTTGGCGGAATTTTCTCTCAGAAGGAACATTCCACATATCCATGAGCTTGCCTACTTACATGCTGGGGCCGCGCCGTAGTTGGAACACAAGGTTTTACTGTGCTCTCACTACCCCAGTAGCCGAATGGCCGGTTTGCATGTGGTCTGGACAGCGTTTCAGCAGCCTGCCAGTGATTCTTTCCGGCGGACTTAGTGGCAGTGTGAAGGCGGTTGGAGGCAGGCGAAGCGTGGGCAACTGCCTAGAATTTTGGGTTATGACGCGGTATTCCGGCAGTGAGCTTGGCTTGATTGACTCCATGCAAATAATCGCTTCTTTGGATTCCACTTGCAACAGTCGAGTCCTAGACACGATGCACACACCTAGAGACAAGATTTCGACGCAGGGCATGCGCAAGGCACGTGTAAGGCAAACTTCTGCTATCCGGTAGTTTTCTAGCGATGTTATCTAGGGGGTGCATCATGCGCTGTGTGAAACGCCAGCTGTTTTCCACCACCGGTAGCTACCGGTCCCAGGGTCCTGAATTCTGCACCCTACAGCCCCTACTGGTACACCAGGGATATTTTTTTTCTTAGTCTGATGCTTGCCATGGGTCCCAGGGTCCTGAATTCTGCACCCTACAGCCCCTACTGGTACACCAGGGATATTTTTTTTCTTAGTCTGATGCTTGCCATGGGTCCCAGGGTCCTGAATTCTGCACCCCATGCTGTTTTGAATCCATCATGCATGCTTCTGTAGGTGGGTGGTTTTCAGGGGTGTTTCTGGGATAAACAGCGTAATGATTGGCGCTGTGCGAAAACGCCCCCCTAGTTCCGAGCCATTTGGGGGCCTTTTTTTGGGTGAATGCACCAAAAGTAGTGTGCAGGGTGCGCAACGTTCTGTCACAGCAAACGTTCTCTCCAGCACACCGTGTGCAACGTGCAACTATTTCCAGTCATACATATCAATCCAACACAATGCCCCGCCACAACACAGCTGTGCTTGCGTACCAGGTACGACTCACACCTTCAATTTCTTGGTGACTCCTTCATTCCATTTTGTAGAGTCGTCTGTGGTTTTTGAGATTTTTTGTTGGGTGCATTTCTGGTACACTGGGAATAATGAGCTCAATTGCTTCCTCAAAGGCAGCCGTGCCCAGGGATCGTTACCCCCCCCCCCCCCCTTTCAATTCCACTGTGTGTTGACAGTGTGTTTCATGACCGGACGAATCGGGTCCTGATGGCGTCCCGTAGAGCTTGTGGAGCGTCAGGAGCGGCCGGGGCCGCCCCGCCAGACCCCATTCAAGCCGTGGTGCACCAGATCAATGCCCAATGCCGGCACGTGCAGGGCCTGAGGGTGTCAGGGGCTGACCCAGGCACTCTCAAGGAGGCCATTGAGGAGCTGCAACAACTCAAGCAGCGCCTGTCCTCCCTGGACCCTGCCCACAGGCTTGCGCTTGGTGACCGGGACGCCCGGAAGACAGAGGAACGGCAGCAGAAGGAGTCGCGCGTGACTCGGGCTGCGGTCAAAACCGCGCAGCAGGAGGCTGCACGCCGCGAGTATCACCGCCTTGTGGCGGCCAAGGAGGCTGAACACCACCGCGCTGTGGCTCAGCTGCGGGCCCAGCACCGGGCAGAGCTGGAGGAGTTGCGGAGGGAGCACCGGCAGCCGGTTCCGTGTGCTGTGCTGCATCCCGGCGGTGCCGCGCCGGAGTCCGGCGGTGCCGCGCCGGGGGGCAGTGCTCCGCCGGATCCGGGTCGACTAGACGCTGATCAGCACCAGTGGCTCGTGCTGCATGGCCCCTCGGAGGACGCCGCATGCGCCCCCCGCCGCGTGACCCGCGCGGGGGCCAAGCTGCGGCCCCAGAACTGGGGCTACACGACGTACCTGGACCGCGTGTTCGCCATGAGGGCCTTCCACGACCTGATAGCGCTGGGCGTGTTCCAGAGCGCGAAGGACGTGTCGGAGAGCATGGGGGCGTTGCAGGCGGCGACGGTCCACGGCTTTGACAACGGGGACGCCGCGCAGAGCCCGGAGACGGAGTGCCCAGCAGGAGGCGTGGGCGGAGGCGGGGGCCAAGCCCCAACGGACCCTGTCCGGGCAACGCGCTCCGGCCCCGAGGCCCGTGAGGACGGGGCGCCACGGCCGGACCCACAGCCACCAGCCGACGGGGGGGCGTCGCGGGCGGCCCCCGGACTCGGCTGCTGGCGGCGGCGCGACGTGCTGTGTCTGGTGATCGGGGACGGGTGCACCCCCCGGACCGCGGCCTTGGTGGCGTTCCTTACCCAGTGGACCGCGGTGTCGATCGACCCGGAGATGCTTCCGGAGTGGGTGGGGCGCTGCCCTCGTGGGGTGCGCCGCCTGCGCGCGGTGCGGGGTACCTTCGAGGCCTGGGTCGAGGGCCTGGCGGATGCCGCCGGATCCGGAGGAGGCGGGATCGCGGGGGCGGAGGGTGGCGGCGTGGCGCAGGCCGAGGGGGACGGAGGGGGGGCGCTACCGGGCCCTGCCCCGTGCTTCAGGCAGCTGCTCCTGCTCTGCGTCCATTCGCACAACCGATTCACGGGCCCGGCCGCCATCGGTAGCGTGAGGTCCGCGCTCGGGCTGCAGCACGTCCCGTGCTGCCTCGTGTTTGTGCCGTGCTGTCCGGGCTTCAGCCCCGGGAAAGACATCGGCCGACCGCCGGATGTGACCTTCGAGGACTTGGCAGTGTTCAGTGCCTGTCGGCGGGTGCAGGCGTGGAAGTGGGCCGCCGCTGCAGGGGCCGTCTGTCCGGGGGCAGTGCGGTGAGTGGAGGTGTGGCAGTCCGCCGCTGCTGCAGGAAGCTGTGTTTGTGTGTTCGCTGATGGAGAGGGATGACTTGGGAGAACCCAAGTTGCAGTGGGCTCAGAGCACCAGTTGCTGCTTGTGTACAGTGTCAGTTTTGCCTCCTGTGAGGTAATGCATGTATGTGTTAGTCAGAGCTGGGCTGTACCCTGGTTTGTCTGTGTATTGCCTGCTGTTGACTGCATCCCCTGTACTCCAGAGCATCTGTTCTGGAGTGAGAGAAGTTCTCTTTTGCACTTCTGTTTTGGTCGAACAGAGTGTGTGTGTGCACCCACTGTATTGTATACTACAAGTGTGTGTGTGTGTGTGTGTGTGTGCAGTGCGGTAAGTGGAGTGGCCCGTCCGTTCATATTACGGCATGAAGGTGCGGGGGGGGGGGGGGGGGGGCTGCGGGTGAGGGGTGCCGGGGGGAGTGTGGGAGAGCGACTTCTTGCTCCGTTTGCCTGCGCGACGCCCTGATCGTCAAGACGCGTGCTGTTGGAGGGGTCGGAATCGTTGTGTCAACGAACCGCTTCCCCAACCGCTCCCGACACCCCCGTCCGGGCTCCCTGCGCTTCCAATGCGTTCCCGGGACCCCCGCCCCCCCGACCGCCACTTTTGCGCTCTGGCTGCTGAGCCTTGGACTCTCAAGGGACCGTGTGCAAGTGGTCGAACAGCTGCTGACTGACGGGAATTCGTCAGGAAGCAACGGCGGTGGGCGGCGGACCAGGAATGCAACGGAGGTCGCAGACGGTTGGCGGGTGACGGCCCGCCCGGGGGGCCACGGTCTTCTTTCTTCCGTAAACAAGAGCAGGCTCCGGTCGTAGATGCACGTCCTGCGGTGGCGGATGGGAAGTGGCGACTGATCCGAAGGCGATCCAATTTTGGATGATGTTTACATTTTGTGTGGGGGAGTTAGTCAATTCCTCTCTCCATTCCCTCACTTCTTGTCCTTGCGCCACCGAAGGAGCGCCTCAGCCTCAGCCCCGTGCAGTCGTCGTCTTCTCTGGCCCTCTCCATCCGGACACACCGGATGTTTCTCTGACTCTCTGACGGTCATCAGAAGGCTGCTCATTGTATCCCCCAAACTTCACAAGTACAACAGTGATATGGCTTCGTTTTCTGTGATAGGCTTGGACTTGTCCCAGGCCGGCACCCGGCATCACACGCTCACACTGAGAGGGAAACTTGCTGCGCAATGCGCGCGGGGCATCTTGTAGCCAGTTTTTGTACCCGAGGGCATGTCGCCGTGTCGCTGTGTTGCTGTGTTGATGGAAGGGAACGACAATCTGCTGCCTTTTATGTCACAGTTGGGGTACCCTGTGTTGCAGACCACTCATGTCTTGTCCACACACGCTTGTCCAGTGCGTGCGCACCGCTGGTGACGCTGCCGTAGCCCGGCATCGGAGAACTTCGGCTCGGAGCTATGGACATTGGGGCTGTTAGGCCGCGTTGTTGAATTGAAGCATCACCGCATTTTGCCTGTGCATGCGTTCCTGTGGGTGTAGTTTATGGGGTGAAAGGCGCGGGGTGCGCACGGGGCAAAGAATGCCTCTGTGCTGGGATCGATCTGCAGCACATTTCAGCGCCTCCTCTCCAGTGCACGTGCCGCACACCTGCGGTGTCTGAGAGGACCAATGCTATGGCCACCGGCGAGTGATGCGGTGGCCTATGCTACAAGGCTGTGTGACACTGTGGCTGTCGGTGCATGTGCAATGGCCGACGCTATCCGGGGATCGTGGGCAGGGAATGCAGAGCTCTTGGGGGCGCTCCGCATGGCTCACTGCATCCCTCGCACACCGCAAGTCGGACACCCGGCACACGTGCAACCAGGTGACCCATGCGGGTTCGGTTGGGTTGCTCAGGATCGGGCCAATATGAAGGATTAGCGATTGACCCTGAGCCACCCGTCCTCCCGATTGTGACCCCCGAGGCCAAGCGACACACAGTGTATGCGACAACGCCATTTTTTTGGGGGGGGGAGAAGGGGGCGTTGGGGGGGAGGGGGGGGCGGGGCATTGGAACGTCTTGTGCGCCAGTGACACACCAGGCCACACTGTTCGATGGGCATTCTGTGGTACGTAAAATGTAAGGAGGGAGTGCTTTAGAGTGCATGGGACGCCGGTGGTCACGATTTGGTGTGATATGAAGCATGAGACACCTTCGTTGCTGTTGCCGTTGTGACTGTTCACCAAATCTGGTGTTTTGAACACTGATATGGGGCCGCGTCAGGCGCGGCTGTTTGGCGACGTCTATGGGGAAGGTGTTGTGTTGTTGTTTCGATTTGTCCTCTCGTGCTGGGCACCTCTGCAGATGTACTTATTTGGAACTGCAAAGGGCCACAAGAGGCCAAGGGCTATTTCAAAGAGTATTGAAGTGTTTCCCAAATTTTCATGGGGAGCCCAATTAGCCGTGGTTGCAGGATAGGGCGCCAAGCTTGGTTGCGATGGCTGTCGCAGTGGTGGCTTTTACTCAGGGCTGGTGGGGGAAGAGCATGCAAAAGAAAATGTTGGAAACACAGTGCAGTGGTGCACAGCGGTAGCTCATTACTCCCACTGCCCTTTGTCTGCATTACTCCACATCTGCACGATTTCACCTTCCAAAACTAAATAGTGGTTCTCGCCCTCCCTGACCTTGTTTTTGTTTTGAGGGACTCTTAAAAAGAGCGCCCAGGTGGGGCGCATGCATGTGTTGTTGTGTTGCATGCCTGGGAAGGGCCGGGGGGTCATATGCCCTTAAAAAAAAACCCAAATACCACCTAACCCCCAACCCACCCCTTCCTTGGGGCCGTTAGCCCCCCAGCCCCCCCAAATCCCCCCCCCCAAGCCCCTCCGGCCACCACAACCGGGGTCTAGCTTCTCAACAGGCGTCCCCCCATGGCCCCCCCGAAACTTGGGAAATTACTGTTTTCCACTGTTCAGTGCACTTGGAAATCTTGCAAAAATAGATATTTTCCAAAACCCTTCTGTGGGCTGTGGGATGGTCATCCATTGGTGACAATGCGGGTACTCCAGCACCCATGGGGACCCACGTAGTGGCAGCTAGTACCCTTTGGCCAGGGTCATGGGCTGTCCGAAACCCCTGCAATTGCTGTTTTACACTGTTTCGTGGCACTTGGAAATTTCCAACAATTCGATTTTTCCAAAACCCTCTTTTGAGCTGTGGGATGGGTTGGGGTCATCATGCGGTGACAACATGAACATGGGTACTGTAGCATGCATGGGGACACATGTACCCCCCCCCCCCCCTTGTCCTAGCGTAGCGTAATACGCTATTAATTTGGGAGCTAGGACAAAGGGGGGGGGGTTAGTGGCGTCTCGACCTATGTGGCCAAGGCTATGGGCCCCTTGGAAACCGCTTAAATTGCTGCTCTGTGACACTTGGAAATTTACGAAATTTTGCAGCAGGGTTGAGGGTCCTCCTCTTTGAGGTGCTTTGCCGAAGTCAATAGAATTTGTTGTGCAGCACCCACCGTGGCCTCCTGTTGGCAGTTACAAATCATTGTTTGGGGAATCACAGCAGTTAGAATCTGAAGCAGGATCTGAACTAGAATTAGAACCACCATCAGAACTAGCTGTTGGGGCTGGAGCTAGAGCCGGAGCCGGAGCTGGAATTGGCAATAGATGCTGAGGTGGAAGAGGATGCCGCATGGGTTGAGGGTGCACAATCAGCATCCTGCACACAAGAATCAGCATCTGACTCATCACAGGTACATGCAAGACAGAATCAAGCAAATGGGGGGAGGTGTCCCAGTCCAGGTGGAGCATAAGCATGGCCTTGCCTAAGCACATGATGATCCAGCGGGAGTAAGCAGGCGCCATGGTGAGGTTGATGTGGACACTATTGCACATGAAAGTGGATGGCAATGATGGGGCAGACTCCATGGCAAAAATGGGTCGGGAGGCGCACCAATACAACCAAGAGCATTGTCGGTCAGAGCAGGTCAACAGTTTGTGGGATAGCCTAGGGCTACAGCTGATGGCCTCAGATGTGTTGGACTCTTTTGGGGCGTCCTCCAGCTCGCATCAGTCGGTTGGTGGGCCAGGATGGTAGAGGACGCCGGCTGCAGTACAGAGGTGAGTGATGACCTGCTGCGAGGGGGCGGGAAGTGGGGGATGCGGGATCCTTGACCTCTGACAGTTCAACGGCATTGGGGTATAGTGCGGAGATGAGCGAGCAGAGATACTCCAAGAAATTGCGCTGATCAGTGGCCTCAACGTCAGATTCGTGGGACACCCTGTGACCATGCATGACGGCGTCCTGAACGTGCAGATACGGGAGTTGTGGGAGCGCCTGCGATGCCTTGCCAGAGGGAGGGACGAGGTTAAAATAGGTGTCTTCAACCCGTGCCCCAACGCGTTGATGGCCAGTGGTGGGGGTGCCTGCTGGCGCCTTAAGCATGATGCACCAGAGGTGCGATGGAAAGTCATGGGCTATTCGTGGACGCGGCTACGCCGCATCTCGGACAATGGACTGGAGAATTTCCCGACGTGATGCCGGCGTTGTTGAACCATGGCTGAGCACAGGGTGACCGACCTGGGCTGTGCTTGCACCCGGGGGTAACATAAATCACTGCTGTTTCTGTCTTGCAGCAGATCTCATGTCCAGTTTCGCATTTGCTCCGGGTTTCATGCAGCGCATTGCGCAGCCCAACAACCAGACGGTCCTCGTCGTTGGATGCGGGGGTGGCTTCGATTTTTGCCACGGGCTCCTGCTGTACCCCCTGCTGAAGGAGCTTGGCAAAAAGGTGGTCGTGGGCTCGTACTCATTCGGCGACCCGGAGCTGATTCAGGGCGCTGATCCCGTTTGGAAGCCTGGGCCCGACCCCAAGACAGGGTACATGCGGCCGGCGGTGGTGCGCGCCACTGCGGCGTGCCGTGGGAGCAGCTTCTACTGCCCGGAGACGTCCATGTGCGCGTATGTGCCTGCCTGCGTTGTGTGTGTGTGTGTGTGTGTGTGTGTGTGTGCTGTGTTGTGTGCAGTGGTGGGCATAAGGAGGGGGGGTGCTGATGGGGGTGGGGGCTGGCCAGGGCTCCTTTAAGAACTCGGCACCACTGGGGGGGGGGGGGTCCCACTCCATGGAACCCCCCCCCCCCCTCATCGGGCCAAATTTTCTTTCGGGCTTTTGCCAATCAAAAATTTTCTCTGGCGCCTTCGGCGCTCCTTAGTTTCGACCAAAAAAAATTTCTTCGACGCCTTCGGCGCCTCTAAAAACTCAGCACCACTGGGGGACTGCCCCCCCCCCCCCCCGCCAGCAGACCCCCCCCCCTCTTAAAAGGAGCCCTCGGGCTGGCAGTGATGGTGGTGGTGGGGAGGGGGATGGCCCTTGCAACAATGATACATGGCCCATACACCGTGCGATAGGAAACCGGGGTGCGTCCCCTGCCCAATTATTACGCTGCCCACCACGTCTGAAGGGTGTGTGGCCGGTGCTTTGGCCTGGCTATGCCCCATTGCTCACAGGTACCTGGACGAGAAGTATCCAGAGGACGCCCCGCACGCCGTGTACGCCTACTACGCACGGGCATTCGCGGTGCCGACGCTGCGGGCCCTCTACGCCGAGCTCTGCGCCAAACACGCGGTTGATCTCATCGTCGTCATCGACGGCGGGTCCGACTCGCTAATGATCGGGGACGAGGCCGGCCTCGGGGACCCAATCGAGGACTGCGTGTCCGTCACAGCCGCCCGGCTGTTGGCCGAGGACCCACAGTGTTGCGTCCGCGACGCGGTGCTGATCAGTGTGGGCCTGGGCTGCGACCGCTTCAACGACGTCAGCGACGCTGCGAGCCTGCGGGCGATCGCGGAAATCACGCAACTCGGCGGCTTTCTGGGGTCCATCAGCCTTGAGGTACTGTGGATGCAATGCTCATGCGGCCCTCGGCGTGTTGCTGCACGACAGGCATTTTCACTTCGAAACAGTGCTCTTTTTGGACTGGAACACTCTCCGACCCTGCAAACCCTTCATACCCACCTCATTCACGGGAGGCACAGCCCCCACGGTCGCTATACCCCTCTTCCCTCCCTGTAGCCCCGCGCGGAGGGGGTGGCAGTGGAAAGGGTGAACAGATCAATGCCCTCTTCAATTGCTGCGTAAGATCACTCCAAACTGTAAACGATGAAGGTTGTGAAGGCAGCCAAGTAACGAACCTCAGTGGCCACACAAAGCTCAATGGAGTAACCAGGGGTGCTGCATGAACCCCCCCCCCCCCCAGGGGCTTGTGCTTGAATCGGGAAAAGATAAAGGAGAGTCACCCCCCACCCCCGCGCAGTCCATCATAAGATTCCTCTGGGGAAAAATTAATTTTGCAATAGGAACAGATTTTGGGGCCGTTTTTGGGACACAAACCCTTGGATGTCAGAACCCCTCCTCCCCCGTTGTTAAACCCGCCCCCCCCCTTCATGGTCATCGTTTGGGCCCTCGGGTGGAGGTAGGTGAAGTACACAGTATATCGACTGGGCTGGTAAGGGTTGACCCAGAAATGACATTGGGGATAAACTGACAGCTAACTCAGGCAGCACATAAAACATTTGATACCCGTGCTCCTGCGGTGACCTGAAGGCAACATTCGGTGCTGATCTGGTTTGCACCTGAACCTAGGGTCCCATATAGGGTTGGCCAGTAGGGATCTTTCTGCCACAGCGGAAAAGCCCATGCTTGGGCTCCCAAGTAGAGGTGGCCGGTTGGGACCTTTCCGCCGCCGGCAAGGCAAAACAATTTGTGGTTGCAGAACATTGTGATGAATTGAACTGAGTGAGCCTGGCATGAGGTCAGGATCGTCCTGATTATTGCAAAACCGGACACCATGGCCCTTCATGGGTGCCTCACCCCAGCCTCTCTGGCTGTGCTGTTGCACTCTTCTTTCATGTACAGGATGTACCAGGACCCGGCGGTCCCCTGCGGAAGGATGGTTCTACCTTTCCGGGACACACGCAGGCACGGCGGTGTTGTGTTTGCACGCACCACCCCAAAGTCTCGGGGACAGGCCAGGAGGCCTTGTGGCCCGGACATTCGGTGCGTCTATTCCAGTCGTGCCATAGTATGGAGGCGGCCATGCCATCCCAACCTGACAGCCCCCACCCCCTCTGCAGCACTCTGTGCTCCTTGTAGAGTAGTATGAGGGTGCCTCCTGCGCAGTGCGATGCCAGCCCGACCGGTGTAGAACAACGGTACCCATGAATGCCGCACAACAGCGGTCATAGGGCACTGAACACAAGGCACGGGTGGTGCTGATCATTGTTTTGTAGTGGAAATCAAAGTGTTGTGGTCTGGGGGCAATGCGTGTGCGCGGTTTGTGGGACAAATGTAACCTCGCGGACAGCGCCTCTTGCGGATTCCACAGGACCTACGGCGATGAAGTCTGATCTCTGAAAGCCGGGTACTTGTGTTGCGGTCAGATATGAGCGGTCTTGCTATTTCCAGCTCTACCAGGATTGCCTCATGGACCGTCTCATGGTCCGCATTGCCCGTGCAGATTCTCCCGCCTCAGAGCGTTGTTGGCACCTGGTGGCTCGTGTGCTGCTAGCCCATGCTCCGCAATCCCTTGGTAGCCTCAGTCCTGGCTTGGGCCTCCCGGAGGATGACAAGGACCCACGTTGCATGCTCACCTTAGGCCACCGCGGCCCTGCCTATCTTTATAACGGGCGTACCGCATCGTAAAATGATGCGTCTACTGACGTGCACGATGCACGTGGTGTGCGTGCGGTGCAACGATGGTACCCTCAGTGCCCTGACTTCCACCCCGTCCACAATTCCATCCTCATCAATTCCAGGCCACATCGCCGGGTCTGGGGTTCTACAAGGGCTTCCTCGACTCCGTGCACAAGCAGCAGGCGTTCCGCAGCGTCCTCTCCAACAGCATCGTAGCCGCCGCGGAAGGTGCGTATGGCTGCAGCACTGTCCCGGACTGCCTGCGCGGACGCGTTCGGCCGGGGGAGCTCTACCTCTGGCCCCTGATGGCGATGCTGTGGGGCTTCGACGTGCGCATCGTGGGGCAGCGCTGTAAGATGGCGCAGTGGATCGCAGACTGCCCCACACCAGAGGCGTGTGTGCAGGCCATCTGTTGCGCGCGAGAACGCCTGGCCATCCGCCCGGTCGAGGAGCTCCCCACTCATGCGCAGTTTGGCCCTGGATGCCGCATGCAGTGCACATGACACAAACGCATCTTGCAGATGTGCCACCGTGCGGGGGGGGGGGGGGGCATAAGCACGCGCGGTGCAGCGTGCCGTGGCCCCCAGGTGGGGCCGCTACAACGCCGGCACACAGAAGGCCGCGTGCCTCGGAGACTGCTCTGGGCCATGCACGGCGGCGCTATGGCGAGCCTTTCCTCACTGCTCCAGGGCCGATTGAGAGCGCCGCTCCCAAGGCCTTCCAATGCGACACCCAGAAACATAAATGATCGCGGAATTGTGGGCTCTGTCCAGAGACCCGGACACGCATGTCCCTTGCATTATTTAAGCAGGCGCCCACTGCCCACCGTATTCATTGTGTCAGTGGGCAGGGTTTTGACAGTGTTCTTCTTCTTTGCTCCCCCTTGCACCTCCGGTCAGTCGGGCTGGTTGGGCTTCCCAACCGCCCCGAGTGCCAACCGGGTGCCAATGCCGACCTTTACATGCCAACCGCCATGCCAATCTTCGCAGCACTGCTGCCATTCCCCTCACTGTTTGAGCATTAGTGTAATGGTGCTTCCCCAATATGATATCTCATTGGCATGTGACTGGGGTATTCCCGTTTGGTATCCCGCAGCATTTCTTCAGATTTGGCATTGGGTCCCATTTGACTTCGTGTGTCCACGTCATCAATGCTGCGGCTCTTCCAATTTGGTATCCCAATAGCTCTTTCGATGTGACTGTGCTGGACAGCACGCCTCTCTGTAGTGATATTCTGAGAGTGCAAGTCCCCCTGCTAAGTGTGAGGAATGGGGCTTGACCCAGGATCCACCAATTTATTATGGCCTTGAGACTAACCGTCGTCCGTCGAGTGCTCTCCTTAGCAAGCCAATTGAATAGGTGGTAAAAATCAGGACGCTCCGAGTCTACTCGCCACAAATAGTCCCCCATTTGTGCACTGGTTTATTGGCTCCATTCTTGGATTCTCCATTTGAAGACCCTACATCTGCGGCGATGAATTCTGCGGTTCTGCGGACCTGCGGTTGCATAACAGCCTCTCATACAATTGGTTCATTTGATGGGCTTTTGGGACTGTTGTTGCACTGCATTGCTGCGCTGGCACACAGTTCCTGACTCGAACGGCCTTTTTTGCCACTGGGTATGGCACCAGAGGCATAGAGGCTTGTGCATGCCAGAGAGAGAGAGAGAGAGAGAGAGAGAGAGAGAGAGAGAGGAAGTCCTGGCAGTACTGTAGTTCCATAGAACGTAAGTTCTGTCATAGCCCCATTCTCCCTGTCCATGGCTGTGTCACAGTCTATTTTATCTCTGCACATTTGCCATTCTCCGTGTCATGAGTCATGAGCTGTTGTGTGCATGTGCCACTGCATAGCTTGGGAGAATGGGGTGTGCAGAACACAGTGCTTGTGCAGTGCAGTGCAGTGCAACAGCCTTTTTGGTGCATTCGTTCAGAAGGGTGTGTTTCGGAATACACTACAAACGAAGCATTGCCCAAGGACGTGCATTCGCAAAGAGCACATATTCAAGAGCGGTCGACCCGCGCAGCAACAGCTTTGCGTCTTTAGCGCAATGTTGAGGCACTCTCAAAATCTCAGGCACTCTCAGAAATATGCTTATCCCGGGTGAGAGGTGTATGCTTCTCCCACCAAGAGCAAGGAAAGTAGCTGTGCGAGGCTCTTCAACGACCCTCAGCGGACCACTGGCAGGAACACCTCGAGAATGGCGCATAGAGAGGGGCACACGTTGAGGGTGGGGGTGGCACATGGAGAGGGGTACAGCTGCAGTGACAAGGATAGCAAGGACTGGCCCTGCATCCCATGTCACCACACAGATTGATGGCACCCTCACGCCACGCCCTCGCTCTTGGCGTCGCCATTGCAGCTGCCTGCCTCGCGTTCTTTGCCGGGCTGGCCATGGCACGTCCTGCAACAGCCACCGGGTTGCACAGCCGCACCCCCTCCATGGCGCAGCTCGCGCGGCCCTTCACGACTGCGTTCCCCCATGCACCTTCCCAGTCAACGGTGGTGCGCTCCCGGTCAACGGATCTGCGTTCTCCGGTGATCTCTCCTGAGGCTCGCCGCCTTGCTCGACCGCCTTTCCGCCAGGTGGCACCCGTAGCGCCCGGCAATACGAGACCTCACTTCGCTGAAGCAGCTCCCGTTTGTGTCATCCTCTTGGGGCTGGCCTTGTGCGTGTCCCAGTGGCTGCGACCGTCACGAAGGCTGCCAGCGGTCCCACACATTGCTTTTGGGGCAAACATAGCAGTATTCTCATGCACCAGCGCAAAGGCATCACGGTGCGTGCGACCGAATCGTGGTGTGTGACTCCAGGGGACTGCGAGAGGGTGGGGGGGGTGGGGCACGTTTGTGCTCGAAAGGGAGAACTGGAAGGAGGAGAGCCCCCCCCCCTTCCCTCGTGGTCAGGGGGACAGCGCAGGGGACAGGAGCTGAGTTAGGAAGTGGGGAAAGTCCCGGCCAACTGACCTGAGAGGTAGAGATGAAAGGTGACAGGGAGAGCCCATTGAGCAGTACACTTCGTGGATCGACTGTTGCGGTCTGTCATGGGGCAGGATCGGGCTGGTGAATTCAGATCCTGGTATTATGGCCCCCTCCCGGTCATTCATCATCAAGGGCGTTGAGCGGCTTGGTCACCCGCAACACTCTCTCGATGCCGTGCTGTGTGCACGCAGACAACAGGATGAAAAGCTGATGTACAGTAGGTTCTCGCTCTGTCAGTGCGTGTTTACGATGCGTTTTTCACATACCAATTTGCACTGTCTTTCTTTCCCTCTCCTCTTGGGAGCTATGTGCGTTTGAGTGGTTGCAATCCAGTGGCTCTTGGTAGATGGCTGTGCCAAACAGGATAAGTCTACCAAAGGTCCCACCTGCACCTTCGCTTAGCTCACCTTACTTAGCTGATCCCCCTCTCCCCAGCCCTGTGTTATATTTCCACATCGATGGTGGTGAGCACCCTCCAAATTTCACTGTCTTGGGAAAGACTTTGTGCGAAGCATGCCGGCGCCGAGATTGCACACCAAGGGGCAAAAGCAGCACTTCTGAGCAGAGAGGCAACTGGCCTATTCTCACCTAGTCGAACAGCCCAAACCAGTGTGTACACCCAGAAGTACTAACTGGCATATTTACTTAGCTTTTCCGGCAAACCCCCCATCCCCATCCCCACCCCCCCTCACGCCCAGGTGCGACAGAACATTTCTCCCAGTAAAATTCCCATTTTGCAAAAGAAAAAATTTTCGGACCGTCTTTTTGAAATCAACCCTGGGGTCCCAGACCCTTCCTCCCCATTCAAGCACATCCGGGAGGGGTGGGGTGCAGTGCTGTGTTTTTGGCGTGTGATGGTGCACTTTCAGAGTAAAAAAGGTGGAATGGGAGCTGGTGGGGCGGTACTTCAATGTTCTTCAGGGGATCAGACCATGTGGGCACTGAAATGTGGGCGTGGCAACCCTCTCTGGGGCTGGGGCTATACAAAACGCAGGAGGGGAACGAAGGAAATAATGGGGTGTGAGACTGGGTGTTGCAATCAAGGCCTCTATCAATGACAGGGTATGAGAAGACGTTTCACCGGAAAACAATCAGCGGTGACCCACAAATGAGACCCATCCACTTTGTGTAAAGGTGGGGCAACATCCTTCTGGTCTTTCGCTTTGTTCTGCGTCACGTCATACGCGGAAACATGGGGAAGTTTGCGCCTTTCAGATCTTGTTCGCACATTTTTCACCCTCGCCATAGCACCCCCCCCCCTGTATTATGTAGGTGAAGGCTGCAGAAGAGGCATTTCCCGTGCTCCAAGGTCCCAGCCAAAATTCGTGCAATGTCCATAGAACGCGGCGATTGGCGGACACACCCAAACTGCAGACTTTCCAGCAACCGCAAACTGAATGGACGTGCAAATGAAATGTGCGCCCACAACTGGGCACTCTCTGCGGACGTCTTCAAACTTCGAAATGGAGTGTTGCTCGTTGGATCAATGAGACAAAGATGTACTGTAGATTCATAAGGCGACAGTACTCGATATCATGATGGGCGCCTTAGACAACGCACACTGGGGCCCTATAGCAGGCAAAGTGTGGCAGTGCTCGGTACCACTGAAGCACAAAGCTCTGGCGCCCTGCCCCCTGACCAGGCTTCCCTTGTCTCAGCCCATTCCTCCCTTGTGACTCACTGGCACAACTCCCTCCCATGTACAGGCCGTTGCCTGAAGGCTGTGCCGGAGGAATTCATCGTCCGCATCGAAGGAGTGAGTACTGATGCGGCAGCGGAGTCCCTAGCAGCAGAGCAAAGCAGCCCAGTGGAGGTCTCGCAGCCCCATGTTGACGTAGTGTCCCTTTGACAGCCTCATCTGGTGTGCAAAAATAAAGTTAAGCAATTGACTTTAGTTTTGCCTCAGCAGTGACAGGCCACGACCGATTGTGTGTCTCCGGAAGGGTTCGGGTCAAGGGGGTGGGACAAACCATTTGTGGGCAACCCGCGTCTGCCCTGTACACAGATTTGATGTTCTGAGGGCCACCACCTGGCCGACGCATGCACTTCGCAACACCAGTCACTATTTAGCGCCGACTAAAAGATACCAGTTGCCTGGCGCTGAGCCATGTGATGGCTCCATCATGTGCGTTTTGAGCCAATCGAACGATCGGTATCCATATCAGTGTTCTGTTGTACCGATTTGCCAGCATCAGTCCGTTGCTTCCACACTTTGTGTTTGTGCCATTGTGAGCTGGGTCAGGACTGGGAAGGGGGTACACAAGTGAAACCCCACGAACCAGCGGTAGATGGGTGGCACAAGGGGAAGGGGTGTTGGTGACATATAGAGGCTCCTGTCCCCAGTACTCCGGTGTCTCGGAATGAAGCAAATTTCCCTCCCTCCATCCCCCCGCAGCATGTGCAGTAAACTTCCCCAGAAAACATACCCCATACAACCCTAATGCATGAGCCAAATGTAATGCATGAGCCAAATGTATCTGTCGCATTGATGTGTGACAGAGTGGTCTGACCAAAGTGGTGCCATTTGTTGTGGGGCAACGCTCCCCCCCCCCCCCCGTCCAAGCAACACCCAAGCCTGCCTAAGTTTTCCGGGGCGGAGAAAACCAAGGACATGCGTCCGCTGGCCTTGCAAAACGTGCTGATGAAGTGGGTGACAACTACTATTATGGTCCAGCTCGCGGACGTTTTTCCGCAGATTATTCCGAGGGAACAGAAAGGGTTTGTCCCGGGACGACACATGATTGATCATTTGATGTTTGCTCGCTCGGAGTGGGAGGCACACCCAGACCAAATTATGGTAGCCATCGATTTTCAGAAGGCCTACGACTCGGTAACGTTTCCCATGTTGAAAGTATCACTGCTGTACGTGGGCCTGCCCGAGGCATATGTAAGTGTGCTGATGTCAGTGATGTCGGGGCCAGTAATGTTTTGTGTAGGGAAGGGGTTTGTGCCGGGTGAAGTGCTGAGGCCGAAGTCAGGCATTCGTCAAGGGGACCCCTTGTCCCCGCTGCTTTTTGATGTGGTCACAATCTTTCTCATTTATGATTTTAAACGGTTGCATGTGACCGTCCGGATTCTGATGTACGCAGACGATATTCTGCTTTGTATCCCGGGTCGGTTGGAGTCACAGGTGTCGGACCTGCGTGCCTTGATCTACTGTGTGCAGGTTTTTGGGTATTTCTCGGGATTGCGGGTTAACTTTGAAAAAACGTATGCAGTAGTGAAAATTTCAGATCCGGACGTGCCACAGCCCAAGGCAGTGGGGGGCATAACAGTGAAGCCGTACGTGAAGTATTTAGGAGCGTTGGTGGGCAACCTCACAGTGGCGGCCTGTTATGCGCCGGTACTCGCCAAAATGCTGTCGCGCGCGCGCACTGTGGCGTCACTGTCCCTGGGCATGGCAGAGCGGGCATACCTCTTCGCCTCCTGGGTGGCACCGGTGGTATACCTCACAGCACGGGCGTATGCCCCGACAGAGCACGTCATCTCCCAGCTAAATATGATACACCGGGTGGCCCTCGATCTAACCACCTGGCACCTGACCATGCCTATACTCGCGCTGCCGGTGACGGAGGGGGGGTTTGGGCAGGCGGGGCTGGGGGTGTACGCGCAGTGGGTGCACAGCCAGGCATTCGTGCAGGTGGTGGTGCGACCGGCGTCCATCGAGAAGGTGCATGCGGACCCATTTCACAGGTGGGCGAGTGGGAAAGGTCTGGTGCTGGACCCTCTATTCCTCCCATACCTACAGCTGGCTCCCATTCCACTGTCCAAGCCGACCTTTCTGCAGGGGAGCCTCAAGTGTTACTCGGTGGTGCGGAGAGGGGGGGGGGTGACGGCGCCACCCCCCTTGCATGATCTGCCTAACCTGCCGATATGGCACTCGGTTTTCTTTCGGAATTCCCAGTGGCTTACATATGTATCCCCCGCGCTACTGAAGAGCGGGGTGCTGCGGTGGGTGGACCTGATCGAGCGTAGGTCCATACCACAGCAGTTACATAGCAAGCTGGCGCCCACATGGCGGTCCGTCTATACCGAGTCGGCGCGAGCGGTAGTGGCCATGTATCGAGCGACCTATGAGCCGCCACAGGCTCCGCCTCTAGAGCAGTGGGGAGTGCAGTGGACCAAACAGCGCATGCTGCTTTTTTTGCAACAGCGCACGCGCCCCAAGGCGCGACAGCCACCAGACGTGTGGCGCGTTTACAACAAACTACATCTCCCAAAATGGGACTTGGATTTCATAAAGCGGGTGCTCTGGCGCAAGCTGCCAGTAGGAGTGCGACAAGAACGACTGGGGGGGAATTTGTGCCCGATGGACGGGAGGTTGGAAGACCATCGGCATGTGCTGAAGAACTGCTATTTCTCGGGATTCATGTTTGATACGGTACGCAAGGCCTTTGGCCTGGTACAGCGGGAGGGGGGGGCACTGGAACCGAGTCGCCTCCTGCTGGACGAGCCTCTGTTGTCCCTCCAAAGCACGCAAGGCCTGGTGCTATGGGCAGGCTTGCGGGCACAGTGGCGGTTGCGCTGTGAGGTTAAATATCAGCGGCAACAGGTGTCCCTGCATGACTTTGTGGCGCTGTGGGTGGCGGGGCTGGAGAGTTGGCGCAGTGAGCGTAACATGTCATGCAGTAGATCGGATCTGCAGCACCTCATCGCACAATTGCAGGCGTGGGGGGAGTCCCGGACGATGTTTTGGAAGGCGCCTCAGGCACCCACAACAGCCCACACGCCATCCACGCAGCTCGATCCGCTTCAAAAGAAGGAGGCAAAGTGGGGGGGGTACAAGGCGACACTACTGAAGGAGCTGGGGGACATGCAGGCACAAGGGTGGGAGGTGGTTTATACCGATGGGTCAGCAAAGCGGGTAAGGGGATGGATGCAGGCAGGGTATGGGGTGTGGTTTGGGGAGGGCTCATCCCGCAACTGTCATGCCTGTGTCCCGGCACACGAGCGCCAGAGCATCAGTCGGGGGGAGTTGAGAGGAGTCCTGCGAGCGCTCCAGGACCGGCGACCAGGGGAACGCATGGTAGTGGTGTTGGACTCCGAGTACGTGTATAAAGGGGTAGTGGAGTGGTCGCCCAAGTGGCGCCGACATGCCTGGCGCTGCTCAACAGGGGAGGTGGGGCATCGGGACCTGTGGGAGGCAATCCTGTGGCTGCGGGAGTCCGCGGGTGGGGACGTACGACTGCGCTGGGTACCCTCACATTTGGCGGTGCCGGGGAACGAGGCGGCAGATGCGCTCGCGGAGAGGGG
Source organism: Eutreptiella sp. 'Long Island Sound 2002' (assembly GCA_964036045.1). NCBI lineage: Eukaryota > Euglenozoa > Euglenophyceae > Eutreptiales > Eutreptiaceae > Eutreptiella > Eutreptiella sp. 'Long Island Sound 2002'. The sequence goes on from OZ038394.1 coordinate 7,420,327, forward strand.
GAGAGAACTACACCTAAACAATCTGTTGCCGCTATCCAAGCGGCGCAGGGTCGCGGAGTGGGACGAGCTGGGGTTGGAACCAATGGTAGAAACCGAGCCACTATCCGATCCGGACACAGGGGAGGATTCGGGGGCGGGGACATCGGAAGACGAAGAGGTGTTGTCCGTGTCATCAGCAGAGCTGTCCGGGGGCGGGTTCTCCACTGATGTCAGTGATCGGGCACGGGAGAGGGCGCAGGAGTTTGGCAACATGGGGGTGTGGGACACAGATTACAGTACGGATGTCAGTGACAGCCGGAAGCGTAAGGGCAGGAGGGTAATCAAGACTTCCTGATACGTGGCCTAAAGGCACGTGCCTGACCATAAACTAACCGGAGGTGGCGCCAGAGGCGCCTTTCTGGACCGATGGGACAATGTGTGGTGGCGCCTGACGGCGCCTTGCTGGACAGCACGAACAATGTGTGTCGCGGCTCCGCCGCGTGATACTTGCTGATTGAGGGCATAGGTCTGTCGGTGGGGACCTATTGCTGAACTTTCCACTGTTCTATGGCCAAGCAACACCCAAGGGCAGCAAGTAATCAAGAGGAATCCTGACGGTCCCTAAAGGACTGGTTCTGACCTGAAACCCATTTTCGGTGGGGGTGCAATAATGTGTCGGCGCCTAACGACGCCGTGCTGGACATCACGGACAATGGGTGTCGCGGCTTCGGCGCGTGAGACATGAAGTACTGTTGGAATGCCAGAGGGATTCTGGAGGGTGACGACCATCGTCGATGTATGGCCAAGCAACACTTCGCGTTGGTTCCGTCAGCTTTCGCACCGTAGATTTTGGCGGTGCATATTTCAGTTGGTGCTACTGTGTGCTGTGTGATACTTTGGTGGTGAGAGGCATGATGTTCATATTTTATGTCACTGAAGCTGAGTTGGGCATGATGGCCTTCGTAGCATATTGTGCCTCTTGGCTTTCAGAATAGTACACAATGTCTTTCCAGCGCCCGTGTCCAAGCAACACTCAGGGTTGGTTCCGTCAAATTGTGGTCATTTTCCGTTGCTTGGACAAGGGGGGTACCAAGAGCCGCGTGTGGCTGGAAGCAAAGCAATGGGTTCCTTAGACCTGGTGACTTGGCACAGGGCTCTGTTCGAAAACCTCCGTCCGTGTGTAGGACTCGAAGTCGGCAGCGCACGAGCGCAGGCTGCTGAAGGGTGTGCTGCGTGAGGCCATGGAGAAGCAGGCATCGACCAGGCAGGTGTGTGCGTGTGTCTGGCATCAGCCACCGGCCAAAGCTGCCGCATCCCCGGCCCCGAGACCGGACAGAGCCCACCAAAACCACACGCGTCACGCGTGCATGCGTCTGATTAGATTCAGTGGATAGATGATCGAAGTTGTCTGCACCGAATGTGGCCGAAAAACCGGATCGAGACATCCCACCGGGTCTACGGTCCGCGGCGCCGCAGAGGTCCCCCAAGGAGTTCAACGCTGAAAAAAAAAAGCATCAGAACAGCCTCGACATTGATGCAACCATCGAGAGCAGGAGAGACGTGCAGAGAAGCGCGTACATTGCCCGTTGTGCGCTGAACCATCGGCGTAACTGTCATGCGCAGCCCGTGACACCCCAAGTCCATTGCCTAAGATCGCGCGTGGCATCGGCGGTCGGTCGCAAAGCGAAGCGACAGTGATGACTTGTGGGCGCCTTTCTCTCGGCCACAGTCCTTTGCATGCGACCACGAGGCCCGATCCTCGAGGATGGTCCGGTTCTTTGGTCTCTGCCGCCCATGGCACTTGTCTGTCACTGACGGCGTGAAGAATAGCGATGGGCGGGTACTTCGGGGAATGGCTCCGACGTCTGAGGACCACCTGCCGACACGCCAGCGCACGACCAGCCGTGTTCCCAACGGTCGGTGTCACACCCCCCGGGGGCGGGCTCTGGGCCATGGGATGTTCAGGAGAGGTCGGAGGTGCAGCTTTACCACCGGCGCCGGCCGTGTGGAACATTTGAACGTTGCGATTCGGACCTGGAATTATGGGTGTGAGAGGTATGTGCTCTAGCCGCTCAGCCAACCGGAGTCTCTTAGCGGCTGGCGGGTCACCAACGGGCGTCAGTTGCTGGTGCAGCTGCGCTTTCTTTACGCCCAAGCGTGACAGAGCTCATCACGTTTTCCCGTCCGCATGTAAGGCCGCCCTGGCACACTTTCTTTCGCAGGCGCTGGAGATGCAGCTCGCCAAAGCAGCGCGCGCGCCCCCGCCGTCGTTGCCGCCCGACGCCTCGCCCGAGGCCCAGGCGAAGGTCGCCAAGGCGCGGCGGCGTATCGAGATCGTGCCGCAGCGGATCGCCGAGACCGAGCAGATGGAGCGCCGGCTCGCGGAGCTGCAGGCGGAGCTCGCGGACGCGCACGCGGACCTTCGTGCGGTGCGCGCGCGCATGGAGGACGGGCTGGGGCTTGGCGAGCGGCTCCGGACGTTCGACCCGGACGCGCAGCCGCAGTGGGGGCGGCCCGACGGGTTCGCTGGGCTGGTGATCGAGTCGCCACACGGCGTGCCCATCCTCGTCGGCCGCCAGGGCACGGACTCCGATGAGGAGATGCGACGCGTCAGTCGGGGCACCGATCTCTGGTTTCAGCTGCGCGACGGGCGCGGCGCGCGCGTGCTGCTGCGGTCGTCCATGTGCCCCGCAGTGGGCAAGGGGACGCGGGAGTGCATGCAGATGGCCGCCGATCTGGCCGCGTACTTCAGCGAGGCGCGCGCGGCCGGTCCGCGGGTGGAGGTGATGTACACGGACTCACGACGGGTGGCCGCACGCGGGTACCGCATGGGGCAGATGAAGGCCTCCAAGAAACTCGGGGTGCTGCTCGGAGACCCCGATGCGGTGGCGGCCGTTGCGGAGGAGGCGGCGGCGGAGTGGGGGTGGGGCAGTAGGTAGCAAAGGTGGATGTGGGATGGCCTGCTGGCGCCGGCAGTACGAGTGACAAGGGAGGGGATGCGGCAAGTTGGGTCGCTATGAGGAAAGGGGGTTTGCAGGGGCGAGTCGGCTGGGCCTCTGGTTGATCCCTTGGTTTGGGTACGGGGGGGGGAGATATTTCGGCAGGGGAATTTTTCGGGGGGGGATTTTGGTTTTCAGATCGGTGCCGAAATTCCCCCCCCGAAATCTTGTGCGAAATCTGGACCATGTCTTGGTTCCTACGTCGGCAGCTAACATTTTTCTTCTGCGGGGAGGTACTGGTGCCTGTGTATTGCATGTCAGGAACAGTCTTTATGCCGGTGCGCGTCCCAAAAATTTTTTCTTGTCGATCCGTCTATCCCAAAGAATGATTTTGTGTACCCAGTGCGTATTCCAAAAGACTTTTTTGTGCGTCCGCTGCGTATCCCAAGGACTGTGGTTCCCGCAGCTGTACACAAGGCACCAAAATTTGGGGCTGCCAAAATTTTCCCCACCCGAGATCCCCTCCCCCCCGCCCCTGTACGCGATCCCCCCCCCCCCCGCCCCCGTGTTCATATGGTCGATGAATACAGTTCGGCCGTCAACAACGTCCCTGTCCCATCCGGGGGGGCGGGCCGCTCATTGTTTTCTTTTCGGTGTTGGAGTGAGCTCTGGCCTTCTGATCTGATTTTGGGCGTGCCCGATACGTCCGACCGGGGGGAGTAAGTCGAGCTCTGTCCACGGCCCGGCAGCAGGGCGCCGGTACAATTGACACTTGTTTGCTGCGCTTTGCTATGAACATCGCAGTTTGAGCAGAGGTCGTAATGACCCCCCCCCCCCCCCCCCCGAGGGGCCTTCGGCCGACCTTTGCTTCGAGAGGTCGACCAGCCTCAGACATTACAGGACCTTGGGCGCCGAAGGCACTGGAAAGGAAATTTGATGCATGCTGGCCCAACACACGAATGTGATGCCTTGCCTTGTTGCCTTGAGTGCCTTGCCTTGTTGCCTTGAGTGCCTTGCCTTGTTGCCTTGAGTGCCTTGCCTTGTTGCCTTGAGTGCCTTGCCTTGTTGCCTTGAGTGCCTTGCCTTGTTGCCTTGAGTGCCTTGCCTTGTTGCCTTGAGTGCCTTGCCTTGTTGCCTTGAGTGCCTTGCCTTGTTGCCTTGAGTGCCTTGCCTTGTTGCCTTGAGTGCCTTGCCTTGTTGCCTTGAGTGCCTTGCCTTGTTGCCTTGAGTGCCTTGCCTTGTTGCCTTGAGTGCCTTGCCTTGTTGCCTTGCGTGCCTTGCCTTGTTGCCTTGAGTGCCTTGCCTTGTTGCCTTGAGTGCCTTGCCTTGTTGCCTTGCGTGCCTTGCCTTGTTGCCTTGAGTGCCTTGCCTTGTTGCCTTGAGTGCCTTGCCTTGTTGCCTTGCGTGCCTTGCCTTGTTGCCTTGAGTGCCTTGCCTTGTTGCCTTGAGTGCCTTGCCTTGTTGCCTTGAGTGCCTTGCCTTGTTGCCTTGAGTGCCTTGCCTTGTTGCCTTGCGTGCCTTGCCTTGTTGCCTTGAGTGCCTTGCCTTGTTGCCTTGAGTGCCTTGCCTTGTTGCCTTGAGTGCCTTGCCTTGTTGCCTTGAGTGCCTTGCCTTGTTGCCTTGAGTGCCTTGCCTTGTTGCCTTGAGTGCCTTGCCTTGTTGCCTTGAGTGCCTTGCCTTGTTGCCTTGAGTGCCTTGCCTTGTTGCCTTGAGTGCCTTGCCTTGTTGCCTTGAGTGCCTTGCCTTGTTGCCTTGAGTGCCTTGCCTTGTTGCCTTGAGTGCCTTGCCTTGTTGCCTTGAGTGCCTTGCCTTGTTGCCTTGAGTGCCTTGCCTTGTTGCCTTGAGTGCCTTGCCTTGTTGCCTTGCGTGCCTTGCCTTGTTGCCTTGAGTGCCTTGCCTTGTTGCCTTGAGTGCCTTGCCTTGTTGCCTTGCGTGCCTTGCCTTGTTGCCTTGAGTGCCTTGCCTTGTTGCCTTGAGTGCCTTGCCTTGTTGCCTTGAGTGCCTTGCCTTGTTGCCTTGAGTGCCTTGCCTTGTTGCCTTGAGTGCCTTGCCTTGTTGCCTTGAGTGCCTTGCCTTGTTGCCTTGAGTGCCTTGCCTTGTTGCCTTGAGTGCCTTGCCTTGTTGCCTTGAGTGCCTTGCCTTGTTGCCTTGAGTGCCTTGCCTTGTTGCCTTGAGTGCCTTGCCTTGTTGCCTTGAGTGCCTTGCCTTGTTGCCTTGAGTGCCTTGCCTTGTTGCCTTGCGTGCCTTGCCTTGTTGCCTTGAGTGCCTTGCCTTGTTGCCTTGAGTGCCTTGCCTTGTTGCCTTGCGTGCCTTGCCTTGTTGCCTTGAGTGCCTTGCCTTGTTGCCTTGAGTGCCTTGCCTTGTTGCCTTGAGTGCCTTGCCTTGTTGCCTTGAGTGCCTTGCCTTGTTGCCTTGCGTGCCTTGCCTTGTTGCCTTGAGTGCCTTGCCTTGTTGCCTTGAGTGCCTTGCCTTGTTGCCTTGAGTGCCTTGCCTTGTTGCCTTGAGTGCCTTGCCTTGTTGCCTTGCGTGCCTTGCCTTGTTGCCTTGAGTGCCTTGCCTTGTTGCCTTGAGTGCCTTGCCTTGTTGCCTTGAGTGCCTTGCCTTGTTGCCTTGAGTGCCTTGCCTTGTTGCCTTGAGTGCCTTGCCTTGTTGCCTTGAGTGCCTTGCCTTGTTGCCTTGAGTGCCTTGCCTTGTTGCCTTGAGTGCCTTGCCTTGTTGCCTTGCGTGCCTTGCCTTGTTGCCTTGAGTGCCTTGCCTTGTTGCCTTGAGTGCCTTGCCTTGTTGCCTTGAGTGCCTTGCCTTGTTGCCTTGAGTGCCTTGCCTTGTTGCCTTGCGTGCCTTGCCTTGTTGCCTTGAGTGCCTTGCCTTGTTGCCTTGAGTGCCTTGCCTTGTTGCCTTGAGTGCCTTGCCTTGTTGCCTTGAGTGCCTTGCCTTGTTGCCTTGAGTGCCTTGCCTTGTTGCCTTGAGTGCCTTGTTGCCTTGAGTGCCTTGCCTTGTTGCCTTGAGTGCCTTGCCTTGTTGCCTTGAGTGCCTTGCCTTGTTGCCTTGAGTGCCTTGCCTTGTTGCCTTGAGTGCCTTGCCTTGTTGCCTTGAGTGCCTTGCCTTGTTGCCTTGAGTGCCTTGCCTTGTTGCCTTGCGTGCCTTGCCTTGTTGCCTTGAGTGCCTTGCCTTGTTGCCTTGAGTGCCTTGCCTTGTTGCCTTGAGTGCCTTGCCTTGTTGCCTTGAGTGCCTTGCCTTGTTGCCTTGAGTGCCTTGCCTTGTTGCCACGTGGTGCTGATCATTTTGGGCCATTGATGTTGAGGTCCGCCCCCTCCGCCCCCTTCCCGGCCACTGGCCGGACCCTCCTCCCCACCTGCCAAGTCCTCCCAGGGGTCTTCGTGTCAAAGCGAGGGACCGCCAGGACCGCCCATTACACGGTGCCCCTCTGAGAAGGTGCTGCCCGGAGGCCGAGGTGCCCCTCCGCAGTGTCTCCGGACGTGGGCCTTGGGCAGTCGGCGGTGCCCTCGTCTCTGGGTCTGTCCGTGGCCCTTCCCGTCTCTCGAGGCAGGCTTCTGGTGTTCCGCGTGGGCGTGTTCCGGTCAGACATGTCGTCGGCCGCGGCCTAAAGGGCAGGCTAACGGTGGCGCTACCTGAGTTGACCTGAGATGTGAGTGCCAGGCTTCTCCCTCGTGTCCGGGACTGAGTCCGGGGCTGAGTCCGGGCGGACCCGGGCAGGGGCCGAGGATGCGTTGGGCCAGGGGCTTCAATGGTCAAGTTGGTTTTTCGCACCGAATGCAAGGCACACGATGATTTGCCGGGCCCCTGGAACGCGCTGGTTCAAAAAGGCCATTTTCAACTTTTTTATGAGTTTTTGGGCTGGGAGGACCTCTGGGGCTTGGGGCGTCGCTCTGGCTTGGATTTTTGAGGCCCTGCCAACTGAGGTCTTTTTGGGGGAGGGGGGGGGTCCCCCCTCCCCCAAACACGCATGCGGGTCCCACAGGAGCGGTGGTGAGGGTCCAGCACTTTCCTGTTGTCGTCAATGCATCCTAATGAGGTACATAGCCCAGCACGCGTCAAGCAAGTAGTGATGGTGACCATGGTGCGCATGCACATGCTCAGTATACGAATCAGCTACCGCATCGTCCCCTGTTCTTTTTACTGAGGTTGGAAATTGGCGCTTCCAGACGTTTACGAAACCCTCGCCGTGACCAAAGCTCTCTCCCTGGAAGTGCTTATCCCCCTCAACAACGCCACCCATATTGGAACCTGCCTCACCCTCCCGCATCCCCTCCCCTCATACCCTTCACACCTGCAGATTTGTAATGGCATCCATAACGCCCCATGTAATGCCTCCAGGACACCCATAAAATCCCATGTATTGCTTTCATGGCACCCATAACGCCTCATGTAATGCCTTCATGGCACCCATAACGCCTCATGTAATGCGTTCATGGCACCCATAACGCCATAGGCAGAGCTCACTGCCACGCCCGGGTCATTCGATGGAAGACGGATCTTCGAATAAGCGGCAAGCCTGTTTAACATCCAGTGCCTGGCATAAGCAGAGCCCACAACGACGCCCATGTCATTCCTTTCTGCACCCCATATGACATGCTTTCCCTCCTCTCCTTCAAACTCATCCAGCCGTTCACTGACCCAATCGCCCCCCCCCCCCAATAGGCACTGTAGGCCCCATAGGCATGGGAAACTAAAGTGACAGAAAAATTCGCATCAGACCAGGTGCCGGCATGATGTACATGGAGTGACGAGCATCACAGTGTTTCTGTGTGAATGCCTCTGTACATTGAGCTGCAGGCTGCACAGTGCCTCTGCACAGGTGCCTCTGGTTGTGTCCCTGTTTCTCCTGGACCTCAACGATAACGATGCAGTGAGTCTTATTCTTGTTATCTGTTTGTGAAGAGTTCGTGTGCCAGACCCCGTACACACACTAAACCCCACCGCCAACGCCAACGCCAACATAGGAACGGGTCTCTGTTACCCAAATTGTGGGATACGGTTTTTGAGTTCAGTCAGCGCTGCGTTGGAGGGTGGGTCTAAGGGTTCACTGGGTTCAGTTTTTTTTTCGTGGTGGGAGGAGTGGTCTGGGTGGCACACAAGAGGGAACACACACCCCTTATGGGTGAGGCTACACACAAGCTGCAGTTTTTGCGCACCCAACAAACGGTGTGGACGTCCTCTTCGCCCAAGAACTCAACACAACACCTACGGCACCACCATCTTACGACCAACTACCCCTCAGAGGAGTGTAGTACACCATTACCTCCACCAACGCCCGGGGCACAGCTATTTTTGTGTCCGACAGAACAGCTCCTTTCTGCACCGCTCTAATACCCCCCGATAAAGACGGCCTCGTCACGGGATACGAGAGGTCACTCCCAGAGCTCTATCCGTTGCACCACATGTGTCGGCGCCCCCCGGTGCTTCTAACACAATGCTTCCGCTTCCAACATTTCTTCTCCAGCCCCCGTTTGGCCTGGGCTGTCCAATACGCGTCGGGACAGAAGTTCATGATATTCGGGGGAGAGGGCGTTGAAGAAAATACGGTCATAATGTGTGTTGCTTTGCATTGGATGGGAGTTCTAATGGGATTGCCTGATGCCCTCGTGCGGCCCTGCTCTTTTGTGGCGGAGCAATGGCTGGGCAAGCGCCAGTATCTGTGGGAGTTGGTCCCTTCCTTTTGGGTTGAATCGACAGAAACTGAATGCTCGCATTGTACGCAGGGGCAGGTAGGTGCGAGGTTCCAGGGGCTCACCGTACATTGCAAAGGGGGACCATGTTCTTATTATAATCGAAGAAGCACCGGAAGGTTAAGGCTCCTAGGTACCCGAATCCGAAGTCCCCTAGTCCCCAAACGCCTTGAAAAAATGGGAAAGATGGGAAAATGGGGAAATGGGGGGGAATGGGGGGGAATGGGGGGGAATGAGGGAAACTGCGGGGGGAAATGGGGATTCATCATCAGATCACTATAGAAATTGTATGAACAACCTTGACAAGTGGCAGAAAAATGGCGAAAACGGGTGGGTAACGGGAGAGAAACGGGTGAGAAATGCGACGCAATACCCACGTTCCCGAATCCCGTTTTCCTCATTTTCCCGGAGGCCGCAGACCTTCCCATTAGCTCCCTTTATAAAACTAAGAATCGGGTATCCGGATGGGAAAATGGGGGAAATCGAAAGTACCCATGGGCATCCGAAAATTCGCGCACTGAGGAGGCTTGGAAGGTGGCAGGAAAATCATGCAGAATAATCCATGTGGACCGCCTAGAGGTGCGAACCAGCCAAACAATCACCACTCAGCCAACAACCAGCAATCTGCAAATATACCATAGTGCCAGAGTGGCAGCCGTCAGTGATCTTCCCCCTCCCTGGCCGGCGGGGAAGGGGGATTGGCATTTGTGTGCTGTGCAAACCAGGGCATTGAGATTGACCGGTGCATGACAGATGATGTGTCCTGCGACAGATGCGCCGTGTTGCAGCTACGGAACCCGCGGGCACCGCATGTTTTGAACTGTGCTTTGGCTTCCAAAAGGCAGGGACGGGACACCCAATGCCTAAGGTGTTGGTGGATTTTTTCCCTCTACTCGACCCCTCCAGCCCCTGTGATCCCTCTCTGCTCCACAGCATGGCCTATTGGTGCTTCGTAGCTGGTGAACGAGCATGCTACGTTTGTGGCCAAGGCCTGGGATTGGCGCTCACTTGTGTGGATTTCGCCATTGGGACGTGCATCGATTGCACAGGCCACATGATCGGCGGCTCCATGGATGCCTGTTTTCACGCCTCCCATTGTTGTGATTCATGTTTGGAGGTGATGTGCCACGGAATAGACCGCATCTTGTGCCCAGTTGACAGGTGTGCTCTGAGAAAGGGACGTGTGTGAGGCTCTCTGCACAGGTCATGATTTGGAACGGAGAGATGTGCAGTAAAGGGGGTGCAAGTAATTGTTCCCGATGACAGAGGGGCTCCCAAGTACTCCAACCCCAAAAAAGCAACGTTGGGCGTTGTTCAGGCAACTTTTGGAAGCACGGAATATCGCGCTCAGGACGAGGGATTGGGTCTCAAAAGTTCAACGCAGGGTGGAGTTATCGGGGGTACACCACGTGCTGTGCCTACGCTGTGCGAAAACTAGGCTATTTCCAACCCGTTTTCCCCGATGGCCAAGGAACTACTGTGTTCGCTTGCACAGGACAGCTCAGGTTCTTACTCAATCTAAAAACTCAGATAATGAGTTCAAACAAACTATATTTCCCACTAAAAATGCCAGAACACACACAGACACACACGCACACACAAGGCAGCAATGCAAGCAGATGGCCGGTTCCCAACAGATCATTTCTGCCCATCTCAAACCTACAAATGTGACCCATTGTTGCGCGCCATGGATAGCGAGGCTGCGATTTGTGTTGGGATGTTAATGTTCGTGGATGTGTTTGTCCGTGGATGGTGCACATTGGTGCATTGCACCTGTATTGTGTGTATGCCACCAAGTCAATATTCTCACAACAATCCATTTGACTAAAACATTTGGGGGCACAAAATGGCTGCATAACTCCTGCCATTTCGGGGTCCCTGACGTTGGGGGAATCGAAATAGCTCCACGACCACTGCTCCCTTGGGACAGGGCGATCCTCAAGGAATACGACTCACCTTGCTTGACGCTGACCCCAACAATGCGCTGACCGCCATGGAGAAGGCAACCAGGCACTACACACAGCAAACTTTCGAATCATCTGGTTAGGGATCCATCTGAAGTGTGTCATTGGGAAGGAGACGACATATGAGCCGTTACCCGCACACGGTACTTAAAGGACAGAAGTTGGCTATTAACCGCTGGTGGTTGGTGGTCAACTCCTGGCGGCCAGCAATGAATCACCGGCGGTTGGCACGCGGTTGGCGGGTCACCGGCGGCCCACAAGGCGCCGCTTAGGGGGCAGTCCTCAGTGAAAAGAAAAAGACTCTCATTGTTCAAGGGCCACCCTGTAATAGGGTCACCAACATTTGGAGGGGGGGGGCTGTTTGCGCAACAGGAGTGGGAGCCCATCAGGGGCAGACCAGCCGTGAGGGGGAAAGGGGCATATGGTGGACGGCCCGGACAGCGCGTGGAGGAAGGCACCTGGGCCGCACAGAAACACAGCGAGGCAGGCGATGGACGGCCTGTGGACAGAGGTGTGTGGACAGCAAAAACAGTCAAACGACCCCGGCAACAACCAGCACATCCTCAATACGCCAACTATTGGGCGCCGCTAACACGCAAACGGCACACCATGCCGCATCCAGCACAGTCCCAACACGCCAACTACTGGGCTCCGCGAACGCGGAAACGACACCAGCAAGAGCACCGGCCGCAGCGGCCGACAGAAAGTAGCAACCCGACGCAACATGCGAAGGGAAGAACGGGTGACCGTCCAGGGCCCCGTAAAGGAGCAACAACCAGACGGAATGTCACACAGGGGGGAGCAGGGCAGCGCGAGGGAGGTGCCATCGCCCCGGCGCAGTGGCGTCGTAGCTGCGGGCTCTGGACCCTCCCCTGGCCGCGGCGTTCAGGGTGTTCGGGTGGGGGGGGGGGGGGTAGGAGGCGCTGGGGAGAGCCGCTGTACCCGCCACCTGTCAGTCTTCCCGGGCGGTGCCCCACGCAGAGGTAGCCCGCGCGGTGGCGGGCTGGCTGGGAGGCGCGCTGGTCACGCCGCCGCCGCTCTGGTTGCGCCCCCTTCGTTACAGGGCGCACACCGCCACCTCCGTCGACTGCTGCGTTGCCGCGAGCGGTCGGCCTGTGGAGGGAGCGTATGGGTGAGGGGGGGGACAGGGTGGGCCCTGGTTACACAAAGCCGCCACCGGAGGTGGGCCGGCTTAACTTTCTTCAGGCCTGCAGGGCAGAGGGCAATGGAGGGGGGAGGGTGGCGGGGGCTGGGCGGGGCGTGGGGGGAGGGGGGTTGGGCCGTTTTCTGTGGCCTAGCCACGGGGGGGGGGGAGGGGGGCGGCAAAAGCCCACCCCCGATTTACTGGTCCCCAACAGGGGCCCAGCCCACGGCCTGCACCCTCGCTTTGTGGTGGCTAAAATTTGGGCCGACAGGGGGGGGGGGGTCGGCTGGAAGGTGTGAGGGGGGGTTCGGCCGTAGGGGGGGGGGGATTCCCAAGGTGGGGGGGGGCTACGCACGACCCACAACAACCACATGCATACCTCTAGGGGGGATGTGTGTCTGGGGCGGGTTTGGGGAAGCATACAAGGACCGGGCCCGGCCGCCCCCCCCGTGGGGCTAAGGTGGTATTTCTGCACAGCGCGCGCACGGCGCCCAATGGCAAGTCAGCTTTCCCGTGACCACCCCAAAAACCACCCACCACCTGGGAAGCATATGTCCACAGGGCAAAAACAGCAGATTCAGACAGTGTGCACTTCCAGTTTGGCGTTGTATGGACATGATGTACACACCGTTCTCAGTTCTTAATGCTACCGTTCTTGATGTTGCCAACTCCGTGTGTGTGTGTGTGTGTGTGTGTGTCTGTGTGTGTGTGTGTGTGTATGAGTGAGTCAGTGAGTCAGTGTGTGTGTGGGTTTGTGTGTGTGTGTGTGTCTGTGGGGTCCTGTCACGCTGCCGTCACCTCACAGACCTGGCTTGCTGGCTGGGGGGGGGGTAAGCTGGGAGTCCCACAGTATGTGCAAGGCGGAGTGCAGAGGGTTGGCGAGGGGCCATGTGGCCCGCCCCTGAACGAGTGAATGGGCACATGCTGGGTCGCCAATCTCGCCCTATTCTCTTGTGCCCTGGCACCCAGGTTTCCAGGTGATAGTTGGCAGCTGGGTCGCAGGGCACCGGTCCTGGCCAAGCCCCCCTCCCCCTCCCTCTCCTCCCAGCCCTGTGATTTGACACTCCTGTGCCGATCCAGGCCGACTCCGATTTGCGTGATTTTCTCGTGCATCACCAATGTCGTGGGGTTGATATTGGCGGCCGTGGCTGCTGCCAAGGCACATGGCTGCCACAACTGGCTGCAGCTCTGGCTGATGGTGTATGCGGTGTTAGCAACATTCAACATTGTGTTCGCGTTCTACTACTACCACTGCTTTGTGCAGCAGGTCTTTGCTGGGACGCAATTTGGGTGGAGGTGACTGCTGTGGCCAAGGACCAGGGAACTGAGCACAAACGAGTGCCCATAGGCAGTGCCGTGCACAAGTGCTGGGGTCACAGCGGAGCACTCACCAAAGGCGAGGGAGGGCCATGGCTTGATGTGGCACAAACAGAGTTTGTGTACCCCAAATCGGCCTCAGATTTCCCCTGTGGTAAACTTCATTTCTCCTTGAAGGAAAACTTTTTGTGTGTCAGCGCGAAAACAGCCCAATCTGTGCTGTTGGGGCCCAATGAATTTAGATTGCGCCTGACAGTGACATAGTGACCGTGTTCGGCCAATTAAGATTTGCCTGCCATGGTACACATGCACCCAAAACAGCTAGTTCGGGGCCCACGAACACCATCAGGTTTGCATTGACATCTATTTGGGCTAATCACTCCTCCCCCGATGCTGCTGACAAAGACTCGCACTCATGCACGTAGAGCATCATGCGCCAGTACCCCGCCCCCCCCTTGCAATCCCGTCATTTGGCCCAAAAGGCATTGGAAATACTACCCCCCGCCCGCCTTGAATGGGAAGCACCCTTGCATAGTAAGCGGGGGTGCGAGGGAACCATCACTTTCCGTTCTCGAAATCTCCTTAGAAGGTTGGATATTGAGCTTCTCCTCTGTGTTTGCTGGCTGGACAAGGTGGTATTGTTGGTGCATTGCTGCGTGTGTTGACGCGACTACTGTGTGTGTGTACTGCGAAACAAAGCAGGAGTGGACGGGCAGATCCAGTGGAAATCGCGAGAGAGCTGAAGGCATATTGGTCGGAGGTGATGGCGCCAGGCACCAAAACAGTGCCAGAATGTCTCTCTTTCTTGGAGTCCCTCCCACTCAAGGCCTCCTTCAAGGGAGCCCGGAAAGTCCTTCTCAAACCCCTCTCGGACACACTGGTCGTCACTGCCCTTGAAAAGTTGAAAAGGGGCTCATCACCAGGAGTTGATGGAGTCCCTGTCGAATTACTGATGGCCTTCCCAGCAATCCTGGTTCCCAAAATGACGGAAATGATTCAAATGTTCCTCATAGATGGCAAGATCTCAGCAAAACGGGCTTTGGCCATCCTTGCCCCTATCCCCAAGGAAAAAGGATCGATTTCAGTGACAGAAATCCACCCCTGTGTCTGCGGAACGTCTTGTTTAAGTGGGTGTCAGTGGTTCTATATCTCATGCTCCAAGACCTCATCTTGCACCTCACCTCCCCAGAGCAAAAGGGCTTCATGGGAACCGATTCATTTTCAACCATATCTGGGAGGCCAAGGGGGCCTGGGAAGCGATGGAGGAAGGGCTCTTTGTAAGCATTGACTTTTCTAAAGCATTTGACTGTGTGCACCATAATTATTATCGGGCATTTTTCATTCACATATTGGCCTTCCCATCCCCTTGATTGCACTCCTCCTCTCCATGCTCACCTCGCCATTTGTATTCCGGGTTGGCAAGGGAGTTGTCTCCTTGGTCCAGCTGCACCCTCAATCAGGGGTTGGACAAGGGGACACTGTCCCCGGCACTCTTTGCCATGGTTTGTTTTGTCTTAATCCCCATGATCCAAATACTCAGCCCACACATACACGTCCTATTTTATACGGACGACTTGTTACTATACATCTCCCTCCCATCAGGGCTAGCCACACGACTCATAGCCCGCATCTTCGATGTGCTCAAAATATATGGGGAGTTTGTTGGTCTCCAACTAAACCACAAAACATCGGCCTTCCTCCTCAAAGGGATATGGCCAAAAAAAACACTAGCAGCTGATTACCGGGATGGGGGTCAATATTAGATAGTCTGTTAGGTATTTGGGTGTCCTTTTTGGACATGTGACACCTGAGGTAGCATATGGTCCACTACTAGGCAGAGAATAGGCCAAGGCGAACTACGTTGCACCGCACCCGTTGTGGAGCTCCACCCGAAAGAAGAAGGTTTCCACCTGCTGCAACCATGCACCTTCATGATGTGGCAGCTTGCAGCACACTTTGTATTGTCCAACTTTGGTGCCACGGAAATGTCCTCAATCTCCCACACACACGTCTGCCGATGGGTAGGCAGGTATGGGATTGCCACAAGGATACACAACTTGCCGTGGCTCTAGTTGGGGCCCATCCCATGGTCCCCATACCCGCTTCAGGGAACTTGTTGAAAGGCATACTCACTCTTGCACAAAACGGCATTGGTGCTGGATCCCAACGATCACTAGGTGCTAGCATTCTCCCCATGGCACTGGGCACTCTTTATGAATCCCAATGGAAACACGAACTGCTATCCTCCACGTACTACTGCTTAATAAGACAAGAAATCCGGAGACTGGACCAGCTTGCCACCCCATTGCAACACACACTACCCCCCACATGGGCACCGGTTCACACGACCAAACTCGCCGTCTAGTGGAGCCCACTAGGAAGCAACCACCCGTGAGAGTCATTGTTGGCCTTTTGGACTAGGTGGAACAACAGGGCTATGCTACGTTGCTATGCTATGCTACTTGATGTCTCACCACCCCCACCCCTGCCCCCTTGGCAAACCTAGGACCGTGGATAGCCCGCATGAAATTACACCTGCCGGCAAGGGATGTCACATTTGTACAAATAGTGCTGCGGAAGAAGTAGGGGAACGTTTGCAAAACTGGCTCCCATGGGTGATTCACTGCCCCACATGCGGGCACAGGGAAATTATACAACATGCTCTCGTTGGATGCTCCTTTCTCCCCATTGCCTTTCATGTGGCAACACAGTGTATAGGTCTGGCAATCATCGAAGACACACAAGAAACAGACCCCACGGGACTGCTTGGGGACCATCCCACTCAATTCCTGCAAACACCGTTGGGACTGGTGTACTGACCAGTAGTCCGGGCCTCCTAGAACCTCCTATCACTGAATGAGGAAGCACGCTGAGGCAACTCAAGGACACATTACAGCTCGTACACCCACGAGTCTAGGAAACGGACCCCCCCCCCCCCCAAGCTGCGCCAATCGAAGAAAAAGAAACGGAAAAAGAAAATCCTTGCCACGATGCTCGTCCAGGCCCACAATGAGTTGGTTGACAGGCAAGATAGGATCATTTGCACGGATGGCTCCTCAGAGGAACACCTAGTGGTAGGGTGGTTGGGGGGCTGCGCCGTCTTTTTTGGGGACTCCAGGAACACAGCCGAACCCCTCCCCAGAGCAAAGAGGCAGACCAATAATAAGGGGGGAAATAAGGGCGACCCTACACACAGTGGGAAACCGCAACCGCTAACATGCTAACACTCATTGGCTCCGATTCATTGGTGGTGGTGCAAGGCATCACTAGCAAGGCCCAAAAATGGAGAAGGGATGATTGGCATGGATCAGGCGGGCCAGACAACCACATGGATCTATTGCAACAGCTACTAGGTGAAATAGAAACACAGGGTTCCTCAGTACAATGGCTACAAGTCCCCTCCCACATCGGAGTGCGGGGCAATGATAACGCAGACTTGTTGGTGGACATGGGCCACAGATGCTCACCGCTTCTGCGAGGGTATGTCACGGCTTCAAAAGCCATCCTAGACATGCTAGATAATGAACCGGAGTCCGACCCGGAGTCCGACGTGGGGGCTTGTCCCTTGTGTACTGATCTGGTTTGTGCTACAGTGCAACAAGTCAAAACAATAAACAGTGATTCGTAGCTATGACCATATGCCTGTGTCACGGGGGCATATGCACGCTCGGTATCCGTTGCTCATGGCTTGTGGATGGAGGCCGAAGGAGTTGGAGACCAAGGTACCCTGCCAAATCTGTCACTGCAACAAGAGGCAGCACTGCAACTTACCTGTGAACGGGCCACAGAGGGCGCACCATGGGACACCACAGCCGGCAGAAGTGCCCCCCCAAGCGCCACTGCAGGGGGAGGGGGGGCATGCAGGCATCCCATACACACCGCTCTTGGATATTGAAGTGTGCACGCCGGCCTCGTGCATGCCCCCCCCCCCCTCCACAAGATGCCCCCCCCCATCCACAAGATGGAGCACGCCGGCACTCCCCCCCAACAACAAGATCGCCAATGCACATTGTATTTTCCTCCCCCATTTCGCTTTCCACAGAAACTGCTTCCACCTGCAGCACGAAATGACCACGCCGGAACACTTGCTCTTCTCATAACAAACACCACTATGCACACGCCCACACACACAGTTGAATGTTGTATGTCTTGTTAACTGTGAATGTCCCCTGAACCCACTAGGCCTATAGGCCTAGGGACCAAATAAATGCAGGGGGAGGGCATGGCCAAATGGTGCCAGCAGCAGCAAGTGCCCTCGCTGATGACCCCTGACCAGCATGTACACCCCTGACGCAGTAGAGGTATGGCCCGACACGCGGGTCGATAAGGCACAAGGGCGTGAGCCTGGCCGAATGTTTGCGCTCCACAGCCCGACAGACGACAGCTGACCTGGTACATGAGAGAAGGGGGGAAGGGACCTAGCCTCTGACCCAGCCATTGAGCACTCAGACAAGCGGACTTAAAGAACATGATCTGGCACACTGAACTGGGAGCAATGAAGACCGCGGTGGCAGGCGCGGTTGCAGCGAATTGCGGTGAAGCAAACCTGATCCATTGTGGCCCCCCCCAGCCCGCTGCACTATGCACGTCGAGGAATCATACAACGCTTGTCACAAGCGCCCTCCCTCCCGCTACCCTCATCCCCACACTGAGGCTTCAGGGCCTGCAGACAGGTCAGGTCAGGTCATGCAGCACCAGGGCCATCGTCCGCTGCCGCACCCCACGGGACACCCAACGGCTGAACGTCCCGAAGGAGAAGCGGGTCCCGCAGAGCAGGCCCATCGGGTATAAGCAACGACTGCCAACAACGGGGACCCCCCCCCCGGGCCGAGCAAGCCGTTGAAGGGGGGAGCCAACGCTCGAGACAGCATGCCCCCCAAGGCGCCTAGGCTCAAGCTAGAGCCTTTGTCAAGCTTGGATTCTGAGGCCAAGCAAGGCCGAAGTCCGCGGTAAACATTGCTGGCTTGGACTGGAAGATACTCAGACACTGGGCCGGGACTGTCGGGAACTGCCAATGGCACAGGGACCGCACAAACTGCCTGGAACTGTCGCCCACCACGCACTTGTTGCAATTGTCAGTTGGGAAATCCCTGGTCCTGTGCTACGAGTCCTGCATCGTCATTGTTTGGCATGGTGAGTAGTGGCCCCCACGTGTCAAGTACATCTGGACGAAAGCGAGTCCGTGGAGCACTACCCTTGGGCTTTTTGCTTTTGGTTTATGCGGCTGGACAAGCTTTCGCATTTTGTTAATCAAATCCATCTCTCCCAGCTTTTTCTCCTCTGACCCCGGGGTGCACCTTGACATGTCAAGTTCCTACTCATCATCACCCACATTGTCACCACCGCCAGCGTCAGCACGCTGCATTGCATTTTTTGTCGTGGATGCCGTGTCACTGTCACGGTCCACTATCCCCAGGTCTGGCGGGGGGAACGCTACACGGCCGGCCTCCGCATCCTTCTCTACGACCAGTGGGTGTACCTGTACATCTGGGTGCTCGCCTTCTCCCTCTACTGGATCTTTCTGGGCTACCGCTGGGCAGAGCATGAGCTCGGGCTGTCCAAGGGCTGTCATGACACGGCCCTGGCCGCCGAGCTGCCCATCTGGTGCTTCGCCGTGTATTTGATCTTGGGCTTTGTGCTGCTGGCGACCACCATTTTTGCGGAGTGCCTGCGGGGCCGGCGGACACCACTTGCCGCGGCAGCGCTGGGGGGGTACCACACCGCGGAGTTTGCCTACACGGAGGTGGCTCCGCAGGCGGAGATGATGCAGGACGGTGGCGAGGTCTGTCTGGATGTGTAGCTAGTTTGATTTCATGCTGACTGTTACACATGAGACCCCCTGCACAAGGCATTGGTGGGATGCGGCCAGCATTGCCATAAGCTAACTTGCACATGGGCCCAGACATGAAGACATTATGGCAGTAGTTCGCCATACATCATGTCCCTGCAAGTGGTGAAGATATGTTTTATGGGTGCTACTCGGGTCCCTAAATCCAAGTAGAATCAAAAAGGTTGAATCAAATGCGCGCACGTGTGCACACATCTGCCGCAGGGGCTCACATTCGCACGCGAAGAAGAGGACAGGAAGCACACCCAAGGGGCCACTGAGAAATGCGACGGGCTGACGCCTGGGGACCCAGCAAAGCTGTCGTATAAAAAATACCTGCAGTCAAACATGAACACCATGAACAGCACATGTGCCCACATGTTGATTTGTGTGGCTCGTGTGGTCACAATTTTGCTCACACCAGCAAGGGAAAAAATATGCATGAAGATTTGTGGTGTGATGTTTACCCCCACTCTTAAGGATTTTTGGGTCTCTGTTTGCCCGCGTCCCACTCTTGTGCCTCTGCCCATTGAATTCCAAACTGCACTGAGCACTTTGGTTGAGCAGCTCTCAGCACCAGTGCCCTCAAGCAATGGGTAATACTCATGTGGGAGGTCGCAATTGGGCCTTTTCGTCTTTTTTTTGTTTTGGGTTCATAGTTGCGCATTTTTTGGAGGGAAAACGTGTTTGACTTTGGATTATCTTTTCGCAGAACCCCCTCCTCGTCGGGATTTCAGAGGGACAGTGCACAGAGTCTCTGAACTCCGGTGGGAGCGCATGCGGGGGGTGGCACGAAGGAGTGCACGGCGGGAGTGAGTGTACAGGAGCAGTTTTTTGCGTGCCACCTGTCCCCCGAGTGCACGGGTTGGGCTCCGCCACCACCACAGGGCAACACACCTCTGAAAACGGTGTCCAAGTACCACGCTTTGTACACAGAGGGGCCCGAAAGGGGGGGGGGGGGTAGGCGCGCATGCGTTCCCAGTTGCAATGGACTCAGGTGTAGCATAGATCAGCATGGCGTCGGCATGAGAGCATGACGCCGCCCAACAACGCCGGACCCACTGGCACCCTGCCACAGGCCACCCATCCGTCCATCTTGCGACATAATGATACCTATGGTACACCATCGCCACGGACGAGCCTGCTCTCTGTTTTATGGGTTGCCGATGAGTGCACGTGCCTTGCATTGAAGAGACTCCTCACGGGGGGTGGGGGGTGAGGGACAACACCTTCAGGTTTGGGGAACCCCAGCCAAGAGACATGTCAAAGGCATGGGCTTGCACAGCCACCACCAGATTGGGAGGCAGAATATTGAACACGAAGGGTCTGTGTCAAGCTCCCAACCTCCGCCTCTGCCACAGTAAATTGCTCTTGGAGCGCCTCCTTCTCCTTTACTCACTTGAGCCTTCAGGGCGGCGTCTCCACGGCAGAATTTTGGGCTGCCTTCGGTGCCTCAGCCAGAGCCCTTCTGCAGTGGCACCCCCACCTGCAGCGCCAGCCTGTCCGACCGTCATAGTAACTCCCTCTGTAGTACGGGAGCCTCTGGGAGCCTCTGGGACCTGAAAAGGCTCGGGTCCCTCTGACCTACCACATGCCCCCTCCGCCCCCTCTGCGTCAAGCAAACCCCCCGGACCGTCCCACTCTCGTTTGTAGGTCCGAGCGCCGCCCCCAACCAACCCGGCCTATCAAGCCGAAGAAGACCCGCCGCGCTCCTGGGGGGCTGCGGCCCTTGACAGGGTCAGTGCTCTGCTGTGAGGGGGGCCGCCTCCGCTGCGCCGCGCCGTGGGCCCAGGTCCGGGTTGGGCACGACGCCACAGGCGCATGGCATCGCATGTGAATAGCCTCAAGAAAAATGAGGGTCCCAAATCACTGCCTTCGTCATTTTTTTTGGGAGGGGGGGGGCAGTGGGGGGGAAGGGGGGATGGGCAGGAGGAGGAAGGGCCCTTGGGGCTCCCGGTGGTGGTCGGCCACCACCCGCCGTCGGCCCATTGAAAACGGTGGCGTGTTCCCCGTCGCCGGGTCCTTGCGTGCACATGTCGTTGCACACCCCAGAGCCCATCCGCACGGAGGCCTTCATGACTCGAAGGCCAGGCCACGAGCCCCTCGAGGATTGGCAGTGTAAATAGTGTACAGTTCTGTGTGAATCGGCGCACCTCCGGAGGTACGATTGTACGATGATGAATTGGTCGATGGCGCGCATGAATTCAAATGTGGTGTCACGGGGCATCCATCGAATCAGCGCATGCCACAAGCCCACGTCGGACTTCCTGTACTGCCCTCATCAGGGATGGTCTATGGTCCCGGCCGTCTAAACCGCAACGAACAATGAAATGTTATGCATTTGTCGAACCCAAATCCACCCAAACGGATGCTTTTGTTGTAGATATATGAGAAACATGATTGCCAATACCCACGCGAAGCCAAAAAAAAATCACCGTTGCCCAGGATCGCGGACGTGTACAGCCGCATGTTGAACGTGAGGAGGCAGGGTCCTGTGTTCGGTACCACAATTGATCTCATCAATTTCCGGAGCTTCTCGCCCCTCATTGCACACGAGACCCTGGGAGAGCTAACCCAAAGCTTCTGAAGCATGTTGACCGCTGACCGCGCACCCCCTTCTTCTTCGGACCGCCCATCCAGCCGTGGGGCTGGGGTTTGGGGCCGTGTGCAGGATGGGTCGCCGCGCCCCCCCCCCGCTCCTGCTGCTGAGCAAATCGCTGATGGGAACAAAGGTGTAGTGCAAAGCTGCCAAGGGCATTATGCGTCGCCCGGGTCGGCACAGTGCCGCCTGCCAGTGCAACGGCGATGTTTTTCGTCATCTCCGGCATCATTTCGCACCGTGAACCAAGGGCTCCTTTTAACAACTCAGCGCCACTGGGGGTTGGGTTCCAGCCCTCCCCCCCCCCTTTGAGTGATTGGGACAAATTTCTCTCCGGGTCTTCGGCCAAAATTTTTCTTCGGCGCGGGGGGTTGCAGGGGGTGGACACCCCCCCAATTAAAAGGAGCCCTGGCCGCCCACCGCTCTCCATCACATCCCTTGCCCGCAAGGCAGAGAGGTCCCCAGCCGTCACACACCTGACGCCTGAAGTGCAAAGGAATCTGGCTCGAGCCCCGCACGCAGGAACGCACTGCCGGCGGTTGTCTGGAGGCCGTCGGTCGTTTCCTGATGCATCCTCCGGTTGTCGATCGAGGTCGTCTGGGTCTCTCTGGCGTTTCTCGAAAAACGCGTTGTGTGCGTCGGAGTGGACTGTGGATCCCAAAGCGGGAGGGGGGGGCAGATCTTCCCACGCACTCGAGATAATAGCTTCGCATCAGCCGAAAAGTCTGCGGCTGCACTTCTGAAGGAAGCTTAAGACGGAGGTTCGCCAGGGGTGACCATCACCCATTGACTCCACCTGATCAACGACATGCAGCTTCACCGTGTCCAATTCGGGCTCTCTTCTCGGGTATGACCATCAAGCCACCCCAGATCACGCCAACTAACCCGTTCCCCCCCCTTTTCCTCCGAAGGCGGCCGGGGCCTTGTGCATTCCCAGGCTGACTTCCGGTGTCTGGACCCACTGTAAGCACATGACTGGAACCAATTGTGCAACACGGTACCACAGGGACCCCCCAAATCGAATCTGTGACGCCAACACCTCTACACCCCCCGAGATGGCCAAAACAGTTGAGAACGGGTGGAGGATATCCGGCGCATTCTTTCATTTGACCTGTGGTTGGGGTAAATATTTTCTTTTACCACTGTGCTTGAACACTCAAAATGCCCAGGATTTATTGGAGAATTCAAAAGTGGGAGAAAAATATCAAGCACCATATTTTTGACCGCCTCCACCCCAGTCCAGCCCTCCACCCGGCTGCTGGGACACCTGCCACCCCCCCCCCCCCCCTCCCACAGTGGAGAGGTGGCATTTGTGTACACTCAACATGCTGTGAATTTTATGAGGACGCCATGGGGGTTGGGATTTGGGCCTGTACTGAACCGCCCCCCGTGCAAGTACTCATCTTGTGGACTTTGGGGATAGAACAACCCACAAACCCCGTCGTCGCAATTGCCTCAGGGGCGTGAGGCGTGGGCCGGAAGTGGAGCCAGGGCCATGGCATTACCCTTGTACCAGGTCGAAACATAGAGGATACCACGGAGAAACAGGCGCCACCGTGCTGCATCAGCGTGGGTTTGCAAAGCAGCGGTACAGGGTATTCCACCAAAGCGGCCACGTCCGGTACCATCGGGCTTTCGCGTGGCTTGGATCCTGGTCGCATCTGGTCTTCTGTGTGTGGGTGTGTGTGTGTGTGTGGGTGTGCGCGGGCATGTGTGTGTTTTCACCTGTCTGCGTGCTCGCCCTCACAGGGCCTCTGATTCAATTTTCGTTGCGATCTGCGCCTCCCTGTTTTACCACGAAGACTTGTGCACCATTCACCCTAACATGACCCACCTCCAACGCAAAGGCTGATGAGCGCGGTGACGGCAAAACCCGTACCCAAGCACACACGCCACAGGCCCCTGCCAGGATTGGCGGGGTTAAGGCGAAAACCCAAACCCGAGCACGCACGCCACCTCAAGCTCGTTCGGGAGAGCCTGCAACATCCAGGTCAGCTTGTCTGTCGAGGTGACGGGAAGCGTTGCAGGCTGTGTCGCACCCCAGCTAAAGCCAATTCTGTGCATGCGATGATGACCATCGGTCTCGAGTTCCTGTCATGCCATCTGGCCACCTCAGTCTGCCCCACAAAATCACACGCTTTGCTGTGCTGGTCTTTGACCTGACCCCACGATGCTGTGGTGGGCGTTACGAAGACCCCCTTCTGTCCGGGGGTGTTGGTGTGGCATCAGCTGGGGTCAGCTGATGGGACCCAGGATCCCATGTAAACAGCGGCTCCCGAAGCTCCTCACCTTCGGCACAGCTCTTGGCACATCTTCGATTTGTGGCCCACAGGCGCAGCACGCCGTCCAATGGACAGTTGCATTCGACCAGATACACTGTGTTGTTCCTGTTGCTAATACAATTCTAATTTACCACTTTCCCCCACCCTGACTGGCATGTGCAAATCAGCACACACCAAGCTTTCTTTTTTCAGTTGCCGGTTTCCATTCGTTGGTACTGGTGGGGCAAGACCTCGGGCAAGCACCGCACCTCAGACCACAGGCCCTAGGAGCAGCCCAATGTGCCGCGATGCTCATGATGACCGCGCAGAGTTTTCTCGGTATACGGCTTGAATAAGCCTGGAATATCAGGCGTGGCGACTGGCCTCTCCTGACCTCTGTGGTCCCCGGGGCACAGCCCCCCGGGTATCTCCTACCGAGGGACCGCCCCTGCCCCAGTTTGGTTGCTGCTCGCGGAGTTGCAGTGTCCTCTGCACCGCAACAACACGGACGGCGGGCGTTGGCAGAGGCGGTCGGGACTTTCTCACCGCTGCACGATGCGCGGGACCCGCGGAGGATGGCGGTGCCGTTCGCTGTGACGCAGGGCGCGGGACTGCCCTGTAGCATATCGGAGGCACATGCGTTGGAGGACTGTCGCGCAGTGTCCCCGTTGTGACCCTATCTCTTTGGGGCACCTGCAAAGGCCCATGGGCTGGCCATGCACGCGGTGGTGTGTCATAGGGGGAGTAGTGCGCACGATGCACGCACGGTGCGCTGTCCCAAGAGCCCACACACCCAGTCTTTCCAGACGTCACAGTGCACCCCAAAGGCCTCCAAGCAGGGCTTTCCTCAAGAACTCTGTTTTTTTTTTGGGACAGCCCACCGCCCACCGCCAACCGTCACCAACCGCCAACCGCCAACTGCCAACCGCCAGCCATTGTTCAATCGTGCTGCTATGGTCTTGTGTCTTGTCCATGTCATGACCATGAAGCAGTGATGAAGTAATGAAGTAATCAGGGTTCGTTTACGTTGGCGTTACGAACCCCCCCTTTTTTCCCTTAAGGGCGGCCCTGCCTCCAAGAAAATGCATTTTGAGGTCTTCTGAGCAGACTTGCCTTTTACGCTTGTGGACAGAAAATAATGACAATTGACCCCGCTTGTCCCAACAGTCAGTTACGCCTGTTCCCATTTGCCCCACGCAACGATGATGTGTACATCTGTGTATGTGTGTGTTCTCCATCCTGTGTGTTGTTGTGGCTGCGTGTACGCTTGTGCTGCGTTGCGAACCAATACAGTGCCGCTCGCCCCCGCCTGTTTGCAAAACTGGTGGGGCGTGTCCCTGCGTGTCGGGCCAAGCCCTAGCTCCAAGTCTGGTCCAGGTTTTGGTCCAGAAAACAAGCCTGCACAGTGTGCGCACGATGTGCGCACGGTGCAGACACCTCCTGATGGCCAGAGGGACCCCCAGCCTCAAGACACACCCACGTGTTCTGAGATGGAGAGTGCTTGGCCAGCCGCGGCTGACGCTCAACTGCCGGCAGTTGGTTGTCAACCGACGCCGGTTGGCCGGTAATTGACAGCAGACACTGAATGGCCAGCGCCGTAGGTCCAAACATGACCTCCCTCTCCCTGCATGCCTGTCCTGGAGGCAGAGGGAACCGTCACAGATGGATTTGCATGAAACCCAGTTATAATAAGGGCTTTCTTTCTGCATCGAGCACAACGATCAAGCACCTCCTTTGCAAACAGCACCCGGGCACACTGGCGACAGGTCGCCCTTGGGGACGCCAAAACAACCTGGACCTCCTCCCCTCATCACGCCAAGGGATTGGGCCACCGCCTGTAAAGCAGCCGCTCCGCAACTGACCTGAGATTTCCCTGCTGAAGAAACAGGGCTGGATCCAAGAAAAATACAATGTGGAAGGACTGCCGCTGGGCTGCCACCGTCTTGTGAGCTTGTTTTGTGTAAAACCAAAGTTTTAACCCTTTAAACCTACAGTTTAGAACCCCCCTTCCCCTTCTCAGTCGTTTGATCCGGGTGTGGGGGGGGAAGGGGGCGGCCCCGAGACACTGCAGTTCTCCCCATTGGCATCAGCTTACCTGCAGCCCATCTTCATTCGCTGGTGTGGGCGAGGGAGGCCAGGGACGGACATGGGGAGCGAGACCCAGACACCCATCTTAACAAACCAGGGTGACCCAGTGTCTTTTCAGAGCAGAGAGACTGTGGACATGCATTCAACCTGACTGCTGCTAAGCTCTATGGACTTGGGCAGTCCCACCTTCTGTCACTGTGCTTTTTCTTGCCCGCTTGATCGCACGCTATGGCTGTCAGAGTTTTTTCCTCCACTGAGAACAGCCTGACGTTTTGTGTCTGCGGTTGCGATTGGCCAGCCGCGGCTGACGCTCAACTGCCGGCAGTTGGTTGTCAACCGACGCCAGTTGGCCGGTAATTGACAGCAGACACTGAATGGCCGGCGCCGTAGGTCCAAACATGACCTCCCTCTCCCTGCATGCCTGTCCTGGAGGCAGAGGAAACTGTCACAGATGGATTTGCATGAAATCCAGTTTTAATAAGGGCTTTCTTTCTGCATCGAGCACAACCATCAAGCACAGCCCTGTTCCACGCTATTGACACAACCTGTCGACAAATGCTCTGCCAGCCGAGGCACAGGTGGATGGGAGACAGGACAATGGGGACGGGGAAATGTTAACGGCGAATCGGTGTGAATCAGGTGTAAATCATCATGCATTGGGGTCAATTGGTGCAAAGTGAATGCAGATCATGTGGCCTTGCTGCTTGTGCTCAACCATTCTTTGTTGTGCACATGCCCAATTGGAGCACACTCCTCGGAAAGCTAGTCAAAACATTGATTTTCATGCTTGTGCGACTTACAGGGAATGTCCGTCATTGTGGACGCAGTGTATGCATGCAATGCACCAACCATGTGTCAAATGTGTTGTCCAAGTCTCTCCACCACCACCAAACAACCTTTCTATAACTCCCTTTGATACAAATTCTCATCACATGGAGGCTATCAATGGAATGGAATTGCCTTTCCATCCAAGAAACGAAGTAGCTGGTGGGAAAACCCCAGAGCGAGGGTTTGGGTAGTAGTCAATGTGGAAAGCGGTTCATCCAATCTCCACCTACAAAGGACAAGGAGTGAAGGTGGGTGTAAGTGGGGTTAAAATGTTTTTGCTTTGGGTTGTCTCTGGTACCAATGTCATCTATCATCGTTCAAGTACAATGGAGAGAGTTCCTGCAGTTGTTGTGGGCCTCTCCAAGCTATACGGCAATTTCTTGAGCATCCAGCAACCATCCAGAAGTATCCAAGAAATAACAGCAACCATCCAAACGACTCCACAAAATGATAGCAACCATCCAGAAGGCTCGAGGAGATAACTGCAATCTTCCAAGAGCCTCCCGGTGATAAGCGCAACCATCAAGAGGCCTCCAGAAAAGAACAAAAACTACCAAGAAAAAACATCTTGGAAGACAGGTCTTGTGCTTGCAACTAACGTAGGGAGGTAGCATTGGGTGCCGAAAAGGAGGTAAAATGGCAATAGAAACCACTGATGCCCTTCTGTAATGCAGACTTGTGGCCACCAGTTTGTGTTGGTTATGGGGTCTTGTGGAGGGATGGTTCAGTGAGCAATTTTGCGTTTTGTCTCCTCTTGATGAGAGGCAGGTCAACAACAGGGCAGAGTTGAGGGCAGTGCTGTACGCTGTAGAGGGTAAGGCAGTTCAACAGCGGCTGGTGGCGCTCATGGACTCGGATTGAGCATTTACAGTTCACAGCGTGGATCTTGAGGTGGGCGAGGAGTGGGTGGCAGAAAAAGTCAGGCACTGTCTTGCATGCAGATCTCTGGCAGCAATTCATGCACTACACTGAACTTTATGTGGGTACCCCCCCACAGGGCAGGGATGGAGAGCAGTGAGGGAGCTGGCAGACAGGAGAACCAGGACGGTCGCAGCACCCCTAGAATATGCGTGAGCATACTAAACGGCAGTAAGCAGCGGAGGACAATGAACATTTACTAAAGGCAATGGACTTGAGGGATGTCAGGGAGGTAGGACTTGCCTCAACTTGCAGGCAGTCCTGCTTAAGTGGGGGTGCTGAGTGTACCAGACATGGCATCAGGGGAGGAGAGCTTGTCCGAGTCAGAAGGATCAACATCACATCAGGACTCACCAGCCAGTTCTGTGCATACCATTGATTTCAGCACTGATGTCAATTGCACACGGTTGTGCAAGCGCACATGCCCACGACTTTCAGAACATTGAAGAGCGCAGGCGACACCTGTGAGCGGGGTATCGATTAGCAAAGAATCCCACTCTATGCTTGGCCCGTCACAGGAGGGAAACAACACAGTGGCCATAGCATTGTGCAGGGTTCGTTCGTTCACCAGGTCCCATGATTGCTCTTTGTTCTGCCTAGAGACCATGCTTTGTGGGATTTCTGCCTCGTTTTTTGACGCAAACCTTCCATTCCACTGCCTGCGCTTTTGAGAGTGTGGTACCTGAAGAAAGACTTCACACAACAATTCACCTGAGCAAGACAAGTGAGGGCGGTTGATCGAGAGTTGCATGGAAGGTAAACCCTACAAAGGGAGAGTGTCATTATCGTTGCTTCAGGCCGCCGCTCAATTGCAATTCATCAAATCTCGTGGTCATCAAGCAAGCCATGCAAGACCGCAAGCCCTGTCCGGCGTGGAGCACGAGCCTACAGCTGCCGGTAACGAGGTGGGTGCGTCAGTTGCGCAAACGGCCTCGAATATGGCACCCAGCAAACCCCCAACGACAACCGGCACTGTAGCATGTGGGGCGGAGAGCAACAGATCTTCTCGTGAATGCCGCGTCCGCGCCAGAGCTACGATGGAGGGCGATGGGCAGAAGGTTATCGGAGCGAAGAGAGCTCGATATCCCAGTCCTCGGGAAGGCTTTGCCACGGCATGCCATGAAGATGCCGAGCCTGCACGCAACGGGGCTGCCGAGCATGCTTATTGGGCTCGGAGTCCGGGAAGTGCGAGTAGTCGCAGTAGTGCGGGAACAAGCAAATGCGGTCGCGAGAGCCCGGGTGATGGACAAGGCCGGAGTCGGAGTCGGAGTCGGAGTGGCAGCCAACCTGACAGTCGCAGCAGTGGCGGTGAGTCTGAGAGTGGGAGCCAAAGCGGAAGTCAAAGTGGAAGTGGGAGCGAAAGCGAGAGCGAGAGCAGTAGCCAGTCCAGGAGTAGGAGCGGCGATAGGAGTATCGATGGGAGTCCAGACGGAAGCCCAGCACAGCACCGGAGTAGGGAAAGAAGTCCGATGGAAAGCTTGGAAAGGATCGGGAGCCCAACCCTTCATAGTGGTGCTGAACCCTTCACCCTTCAACCCTTCATCAGGAGCAGGAGCAGGCGCACGAGCAGGAGCAGGAGTAAGAGTGCGGGTAGGGGCAGTCGTATGAGTAGGAGTAGGAGCAGGAGTAGCAGTAGGAGTAGAAGTGGGAGTAGGGGTCAAGAGTGGAGAAGTTGGTGTAGGGGTGGGACTGGGAGTGCGAGTGGGGACATGTGCACCAAAGACAACTGGAGGAGTGAGCCCCGAGGTCCCACGAGGAAACAAGGAACTCTCGACGAAACCCGACCGGCGCAGGACGAGCCCGCAAGACCCGCGCGGGATGCGCCCAAAGCCCAAGCCCCCGCGATAAGACGCCGCGTGAAAGCGAGGAGCCAAGGACCCAAGGTCCAGAAAGCGCCGGACAACATCGACGACGACAGCCTCGCCATCGCGCCTGTTGCCGCGCCGTCCCGCGCGTTCGGAATTAAGATTCACAGCCGCGGGGGCGCGGCTGCTGGTGGTTGGCCCCGGCAACCGCCCGGCCGCACGCAGCCCTCGGACATTCCGATGTCCACACTGTTGGCCTGGGACTCCTCTGCGCCTGCGCCGGACCTGTCCGGAAGCGACGACTCTCAGGACGGCGCCGACGCCGTCAGTCGCGGGCACCCGAGGCTCGCCCATGCCTCGGGCCCAACGCCCCGCCCTCACGGCAAGAGCCCGGGCCCTGACCGCGCACGCGACGCCGGCACGGCCTCGACTGCCCCGCAGGAACAAGCCGCACGGGACGCGCCCCTGCCGTCCGATGCGGCCCTCAGCCCGCGCCCCGGCGCGGGACCGGGGGACGTCGACACGGGGGGCGATGCGGCCGCCGCGTGGCTCCGCAAGCTCCTGCAGGACCGGGACAAGCTGCGGCGGGAGCGCCAGGGCGACGGGGTCCCGGAGGGGGGGGGGCGGAGGGGGCCCGACCCGCGGGAGCCGGCGCCATCCGATGGGCCGCGGACCGCGGGCGTCGGTGCCGCCTCGGGTCCTGTGCGGGACGCGACCGCCGCTGCCGCCTACACCGCAGCCCCCGCCGCGACGGCGGAGGCGAGGGACGACATGGCCTTTCCAGCGGAACTGTTTCGAGGGTTCGGCCCCGAACCGTCGACCGCCGCCCCCGACGCTCACGCCGGACGCGGTTCGGACTGCGCTGAGGCGGCCTCCGGGCGGGCCCCCTCTCCCCCGCGGGCGCCCCGTGCGGCGTGCGCGGCCGAGGGGTCGGGCGGGGACGGCCCCCGGGCGAGGCCTTCGGTGGGCGCCGGCACGGCCCCCGAGTGTCTGCGTCCGGGGGCCGGGGGGCCGTCGGCGGCCGCGCCTCCGCCCTCCGACGCGCCCCGCCCGGCCCCGCCCGCGTCGCCGGCGGACCACCCGCTCCTGCGCCACCACTGCCACAAGATCGCGGGCCTGCGCGAGTGGGTGACCACCGCCCTGGCGCACTGGCACGTCTGCGTGGCGTTCCTGTGCGGGCCCCCCGGGGCGGGCAAGTCGCTGTGGGCCGAGAAGCTGCGGCAGTCCCACGGCGCGGCCGTGCACGTCCTGACCCACGAGCAGCACCCGGCGCTGTACTGTCTGGAGGAGGGCCGGGTGGTGTTCCTCCCGCGGCGGTGCGGGGGCGCCGCGCTGGACTACGCGATGTTCTCGCGGCTCGCCCTGGACGACGTGACGCGGCGGGGCGGCGAGCTCATCCGCGGCGCGTCGCCCGGCAGGCCGACCGTCCTCCTGTACGACGACAGCAACCTGCTGCCCGAGGACTACGCCCCGACGGCCGCGCGCGCGCTGCAGTCCGGCGTCCCGGTCAGCAACATCGCGTGGTTCGTGGCGGACGAGGGGGTGCCGGAGGACGACGAGGTGCAGCGGCTGCTGGTCAAAAGCCACCGCCGCCACCAGCGGTTCTTGACGCAGCAGCGCCAGGGGCTCCAGCCCAACCCGGTGGCCGGGCGCGAGGTCGATGCGGCCCAGATCCGGCGCGCGGTGCGGCAGCTGCGCACCACGTACTACGCGCCGCGGATGGCGGCGGGCAAGCAGCTGCTCTGCACCCTCGACCTCCTCACGGACTTCAGCCGCCGGCTCCGGGCGCTGTGTGGGGAGGTGGAGGCCGATGAACTGGATCCGTGGACGGCACTCGATGAAGTGGACGACAGGCTCTTCCCGTTGCCCTCAAAGACTCTTGTTGCCTCTGGCGCCCCTTGTCGGTCGCGTCGGGCACCGCCGATGCACATTCCCACCACCACCTCCTCCCCTCCCCCACGGTCTGCAGGTCCACAGGCGTTTGCCCCGGGGGTGCGATATGAGTCGTTTCCAGAAGTGATCACAGACCACCCGAAATGGTCCATGTCATGGCCGTGACCCCCCGGGGTCATGCGTGACATTGACGCAACTGTTTTGGTGGCCGTGGGGACGGTGGGGGGCTGGGGCTCTTCAGGGCTGTGATGACAAGACATGCATCACAAAGCCCCCACATGAGGCCTTGGGAAAGTCTGAGGACCGGTGATGGCTCATGAAGTGGGCCGCCAAGTGGCCCCGGCGGAAACTTTTCGAAAACAATTTCCCCAACGTTACATATTTCCAAACACTCAGGTCATCGTTGGGATCATGTAAACGGGTCTGTGTTGGGCTATCAGGGACCCTTGGAGGCCCCTTTTTGGTGAGCCGAGTTTCCTAATTCGTGATTCGTCATCCCAGGAGAGGGGGAACCACGCTTAGATCCGCCCCCGGTGATTTCCCACGGTTGGCCCCTTTGCGTCCTTGCAGATTCTGAAATTGCGTGGAAAATCGCCCATCCTGGGACTGAAATGGGTTCACAATGGGTAAAACAGTACCTCCCAAGACTGCCCCTGAATCACCAACACAAGGCCGTTGGATGTCAGTCCCCCCAAATATGGAAAAGTGTTGAGCCAATTTTTTGGCCCTCCAAAACTCGGGTTCCGAGGGTGCCCATCGGATCAAAGAGGTGCTAACAGGTAAGCGACACTGTTGCTTTGTATTTGGCAATCGTTTCCTGGTGTCTGATTGAAAAATGGACTTGTTTGGGGCATTTTTCGACACATTCTGAAACCTGGATCCGCCACTTGTAGCATTTGTCCGCGGCCGCCGGTGTTGACTTTCTTGCTCAAACTTTGTAGAATTGTACTTCATACTCACAGGTATCACCCAAACGAAATTTCTGCTGAACCAAAACCACTATGAAGGAGTGCTGTCTTTTTCCCATTTTGCACGTGCTGTTGCTGCTTGCCTGCTTGCTTCAATGGATAGCTCCATCCTACACCCTAACTTGGATATCGGTACCGAGCGGTTGGGAGAAAAACCCTGCATCAAACACTGCTCCCTACGCGTCACATGACCCTGGCCCTATGGCCGTGTTGTAGAGGCTCAGTCGGCGTGGGATTCCTGAGCCACGGCCACTGCCGAGCACGCTCTTGCAGGTCAAGGCCCAAGGCATCAGCCGCTATGAACATGAGGAACACTAAGGGCAAAATGTGCACCACTAACGGGTGCACTTGATGACCCTGAACCCCCTGGCCCTGTGTTACACTTCTCACATCATCAGCGGTGCCGAGCACCCTCTGCGCCTCGCGTTTCGATCCCCCACTCCCGAGAGACACAAATGACCCCGGTCAACAAAGGCAGGCCACCCAAGAGACACAGCACTGATTGTGGATCGGTGCGGGCTGTAGGGCGTGGGGATCTGCATGGTGTGCGGTAGCCTGAGCATTTGCACTGTGTTGTACCATGCAACACGATCGGATTGCCTCAATGCACAATGGCCGCGCATGGGGTGGTGCGTGCACGGGTGCTTTTGCCGAAGTGTCCCAGCACGGCTTTGCGGGTGGACTGACCCCGGAGGGGGCAAAAGGTGGTGGTGGGGAGCTCTCATATTGGGGGGGTGCCCGGACTGGGGCGGGCAGGGGGGGGGGGGCGCCGGCATGGGAGAGAAGCCAAGGGGCGGAAACAGCACTTGTGAGCCGAGGCACAACGGTCCCACTCTCATTTTCCCTCTAGTCTAGGACAAGCGGTGTGGACAATTTCTCCCTCAAACCAGTGCGTGCACCCGGAAATACCATTGGGCGCACAAACCCAGCGTTCATGGCAACCCCCCCCTCCCCCCCACACACACAAATGGCCTCAATGAACAAACGAAGGTCAGGGAAAAGGCATGGCACGAGGCGCCACTTGTGCCGCACGCCTCCGATGGCACGCGCCGTCAGACCGTCTGAGACCCACACCCCCCTTCAGTGCCTCCATCACTGCGCCCGGTCCCCCCACGCAGCCCACCCTCCTTCCCTCTGCCAGGGCCCTCCGCGATTTCTTCCCGACGCTCGCCCTCACGCCGGACGGTGCGACCTTTTGGGAGGCGGTGCGCTCCCTGGGCCCGTCCATTCTGGTGGACGCCGGCCCCGGGGCGCGTGCCGGGGTGCAGATCCGGCAGTGGGTCGCCGAGACGCTGCCGTCCGCCCCCTCCGTCATCATCACGTGCAGCGACTACCAGCTGCCCCCCAACACGGTGCTGGTGGACACGGGGCGGGACTGGGAGGGGCGGTGCGCGGCCAGCGGAGGCACGTTCCTGCACCACACCTCGGCGGCCGACACCGTGGCGCGGATCCAGAGCATGGACGTGCTGGAGGAGGTGATGGTGGACTGGTCCGACGACTTCGTGCGGTCCATGTGCGCCGTGCAGCCCCGGTGGCCGCCGTTCTGGCGCGCCCTGTCGTGTGGGTTCCCGGAGGCGGGCCCGTAGGCGGAGCAAAATTCGCTGCAGCCCGAGGACGGAGCTGCGGTCAACGGTGGTATGAGGCACATGCAGCAGCAGGTTGTGGATTTGGGGGACTGTGCTGAAGGATGTACATCGGCAGGTTGATGGTATGCACGAAGTCGCCCCCCACCCCACCCACCCACCCACCGCATGCGCCGGCATGGGAGGGCCGCCAAGTGGCAGAAGCAGCACTTGTGAACAGAGGGACAACTGCCCCACTCTCCCCCACCAAAAATACTTTTCCTCGGTGGCTCGGGAGCCTTGTTGATGCAATAAAAAAAGAAAAATAACACAAGTTCACTGCACCGCGTCTGACCCCATCTCTCCCTCTTAGACTCACTGACTCACTGAGGGCAGGGTTAGGATTGGCTATGCCTGTGGCCAGGGTGGAGGGTAACACAATACTAAACAAGCTTTAGCCCTAAGCACCCAAACCAGTGCGTACATCCGCAGGTACCAACCGGCCCACTTACCCAGCTTTTCTTGCACCCCCCAGTCACCCCCCCACTGCCACCTTAAGGTGTGCGTGTGTGGTGGCGGTGGCGGGGGGGGCTTCGTGCGATATACGACAGGTTGCAGGAATCAATGCGCATGCGCATGCAACACGGCTGGGGAGGATTGATATGCCGCGCAAAGCAACCACGAGTGGGCGGATGGGCTGCGTGCGCCACGCCCAACCTTCACGTACAAGTAGGGTCGCATTACCCTTTGAGAGTAGCCCTGACAAGGCTATTCCTTGAAAGGGGGGCGCCCCCTTGAGGGTGCACGTTGTTTCAGCCATAACGGCTTCCATCCGCCGCCCAGGGCACTCCGCTGTTCCGTAACCTCCACAATTTGCCACCCGACCGCTTTTCAAACCGCCTGCCACCTGCTGCCCCAATCTCTCCTGAGGCACGTCTTCAGCCTCGCATTGACTCACGGTCTTGCCCGCCCTAACCCCGTCAAGCCTCCTGGTTTCTGAAGGGATTCCTCGTGGTCACCGCAAGCAACTGAAAACACATGGTCCACAGTTCACCCCTGGCAGTGCACAGCGTTCCTTTTTGGCTCCGTGGGGGCATCATCTTCTATGATCCTGGGAGGTGAGGCGATCCCCGACCGCGCTCAATGAACGTTCAATGACCTGAACCCTGTCGCTGGCGCAGCCCGTAGTGTCACACAATGCCCAGATTCGGTCTCTACCGCTTACGACACACAACCACAGGTCATTCATTTCCTCCCACCGATCTTTGTGTTCAAGTGATTTGGGCGTAGACGCCTGGCCTCGTCGAATGTACCCGAGCAAAGGCGGCGGACAGAAGGGACGCCAAAGCCATTTGCGTGCCTACCTGCCGACGCCGCGCCGCGCGATGTGTCGCATGCTCACGATTGGACGCCATGCCTTTGCAATGGCGGCTGTCTTGTCAACCGTCATGCGGGCATGTGACCACCAGAACTTCCGGATGCCATGCAGTGGGCAGGTGCTGGTCTGCCTAACGGTTTGAGCAGTGGTTGGCTGATGAGAGATTCATTCGGCGCATTGTTTACAACGGGATACTTGGCGACAGCTATCAGGGATTGATGTACTAAGGGATGCGCAAGTTCAGAGCTTGTTTCTCTGTCTGAAATGGACCATATGCCGTTCTTGTTGTCGTTCTTGTTGCCACTGCTGTCGTTGTTGCATTTTTGCTGCTTGCTGCTGCTGCAACACATTCAGGCCTTGTTTAGGGTACTGTAGATCTTTCTGGGCCTATCCTTTTTGCGTTCATGCAGCATCATGGCAATACTGCCGATCAAATCCGTTGTGTGCACAGCCCCACAACACAGAGCTCCAACGTGGTCCGCAACGAATCCCATAAAGGTGATGCTTGCAGGCCACCGACCCTTTGGTCCACAGCTGGGGAACGTGCAACGGAGCCCTTAACAGAACGCACTGATGATCGATGAAGTAAAATGGAAAATTAGGGCCCACAGGTTGGCTTTTCATTTCTTTAGTCAAGTGGCCACAGAGCCCTGACCGCTGTTGGCCGAACCATGCATTATGGCAGATGCTGAGGTGCTTGTGAGAGAAGTAGTGTGGCATCCAGCCACTTTGGACCGTCAGCAATTCACCCCATCACTGGATTGAGAATGCATTTTACGGGGTGCAGAAGTGATACATGGTATTGCTATGCAGTGCAGTGCAGTGCAGTGCAGTGCAGTGTTTTGTTTTGCTGTTTTGCCGTTTCATTTTGTGACACCAATGCACGTGGCATCAATCTGACCGTTTGGGAGTCTTGGGTTTTAGGGTCGGGTTCAGCAAGACGGCCAGGGTACAATAAGGTGCCCGAGAGGGCGCATCCAAAGCGCATTTGAGCACCCAAACCACAAGTCCAGGCACAACACATTTGGACATGGAGGTGATGCGCGCGGGGCAGACTGCTTTCGTTTGGTTGGGCCGCTGTGCTCCCTCGCCATCGGATTTTTTGGCTTCAAGTGTGACGCCCTTCAATGGCCAAGAGTCATCAGTGTAGTGGGTGTCGGTCCAATAAATGTCTCCGAACGTTTCCAAAGTTGGTTGCTGGGTGCTGCAATCAAAGCCCATATCAAAGTCAAAGCCTCTGTAAACAATTGAGTATGAGAACGGGTGTTGGAATCAAAGTCTCTGTCAGTAATGGAGTATGAGAATGGGTGCTGCAATCACAGCTTATATCAGGAAGAGGGTATCAGAATGGATGTTGCAGCCAGAGCCTCTATCAATGAAGGTGTATGAGAATGAGTGTTGCAACCAAAGCCTGCATCAACAATGAGGATGGAGAGGATGGAGAATGGATGTTGCAACCTGAGCCTCCTTCAACAATGTGGTATGAGCCTAGGTGCGTTAAGAGGGCCTGAGAATGGATGTTGCAACTGAAGCCTCTATCGACCCTTGGGTAGGAGAATGGGTGTTGCAGTAAAAGCCTATCTCAACGATGGAGTATGAGGAGATATTTCAGCCACCACAGAATCACTAGTGACCCACAAAAGAGACCCATCCAATTTGTGTGAAGCGACTGGCCCATCGCACCCACGTTTTGACCCAACCACGTAGCTGGCGCCCTGAATCCCTTCTGTTCCACGTGTGAACCGGGCAGGGGCGTGTATGGTGCATGACGCCGTTTGTGGCCACTGCAGAG
Organism: Eutreptiella sp. 'Long Island Sound 2002'; assembly: GCA_964036045.1. Classification (NCBI taxonomy): domain Eukaryota; phylum Euglenozoa; class Euglenophyceae; order Eutreptiales; family Eutreptiaceae; genus Eutreptiella; species Eutreptiella sp. 'Long Island Sound 2002'. The sequence goes on from OZ038394.1 coordinate 7,457,276, forward strand.
TGACAGGCCCGCCTACATCACTGTGCACATACGATGACGTGGGGAAGAACAAACCGAAAGATCAAAAGGTTGCAGTCCCTCAATTTTGAAGAACAACAGCCATCGGACGTTCGATGCCGTGTAACACTGTTACGCAATGTTTCGCTTTTTTTTTTCCTTCAGGGCTTGAGCCCACTTGACAATTTGTCCCCTTCTGCACATCATTTCAGAACAGCGACGGGTCTTCTGTCTGCATCGGAGTCGCTTCAGATCAACTGCTCTACTTTCATTGCGATATGGGTCCGACGGATCTGATGGCTCGCTCTCGTGAGCACCAAGTCGTGTCACTGAACCCTCGTCGATTTTGCAAGGCCCAGCCCCCTTCACCACGCGGGCAGATGTCTGGGATGCACGTACTGACCCCCCTTAACCGAGTGCCCTACTGTAGAGTCTATGTGGACACGTTGTGTGGACAAACCAGGCTAACAGCAAGCGAATGCGCCGGTATGGAACATCAGGAAATGCAAAATCAGAATGTTGTCATTGTAGCAGCCAAACATTGCTGCATATGCAAACCAGGATGCACATGTTTGGAGCGCTTTGTGACCTGCTTGTGGCCGGCAAAGGTCCGGGACCTGGGAAGAGTCGGGTGCAGGGCATGGACGGTGGATGGTGGACTTGATGGTCGATGATTGCCCGACACTTGACCTTGCCTGAGGCCCATATCTTCGCACATTGTCGCCCCCGCTGCAGCCATGCTCTTCTCATGTGACGCCGCCCTAGGCCCTGACCATCTCAACGCGTCCTAGGCCGCCCGCTTTATGGATGCGAGGCCGGACGCAGACCTGCTCGTCAGCATTGGCGCTGTGCGCCTCCTCTTCCTCCTCCTCCTCTTTCTTCACCCCATCACTGTCCTATCCAGTGCCATCTCCGGTTACCTGCACCGGCCCCGGACCTGCGTGCGGGATGGCCTGATCGACATGCGACCCAACCAGTCCCTGCAGCAGTGTGCGGACTGGTGCAGCCGCGTCTTCGGGTGCTTGGCCTTCGAGTATGGGGTGTGTCCTTCTTAGCGTTTGCTCAGTGAAGCAATCACCAACCCGTCTGACGGTTGCCTCCAGTGTGGTCAGCAACGTGAGGCCACTGTTGTGGGGTCGAGATCCCGTGAAGAATTGTGTCTGCTCGACCTTCACCCGACAAATCCGAATACCATTTTTGACATAGGTCAAAGTGCCCCACAATGGTGTGGTTTTCCTCTTTTCAAACCCAGGGTACCTTTGCGCCCCCATTGTGCAGTCTTCCGCCCAAAACCAACCGGGGAAGGGGGGGGGGGGGGGTGCTGCGTCAGCACGTCACGGGTTTGGGGTCCAGTAGGGCCTGGCAAGATTGGGCCCTGGTGCCACATACCGATGACCCCGGGGGCAGCGGGATTGCGATGAATCTGCAGCACACAGCCTCCTCACTGAGCGCCTGTTTGGGCCTAACCCCGTCCAACATCCCCCACAGGCATGTACAGGGGAGGCACCAGCGGAGTGCACGCTCCCACCCAAGACAGTTTTCAAGAACCAACGGGGGGAGGGGTGGGTGGCTGGCTGTTTAAGCACATCACGGATTTGGGGTCCAGGCAAAGGTTGCTCACATGGATCTCCCAAACTCAACGGGAGGTGCTGAGGCCTCGTAGGAAGCAATCCCCATTCCTGGGAGTTTGATAGCAGGGAGGATGGGAATGTGACCGTGTCTCAAAAGCACATTGCAGCGCTCCATGGCTAGCCCCAAGGGGGGGGGGGGGGGGCTCTATGGACCCCAAAATTGTTGCATGGAACAATGTGCTTTGTCGGCGTCGGAGGCGCCGGAGATTTTGGTTTAGGCACCCGGTATGGGGCGAAGTTTTGTTTTCACCTCATATGTTTATACCCAAAATGCCCAGATTTTTCAGGGGAATTCCAAAACGCACAAAGCGACCTCTTGCTTTTGTTGGGGCCCCTCTGCATGGGGACAAGACAAGTTAAACAATTTTGCCTCCCACTTCCTTTTTTTTTTTTACTCCCATGCTGCGGTGTAGCCCCTCCAGTTGGGGACGGAGACGGGGTTTTGAGAGGTAGTGGGTTGAGGGCATGGCGCCAACGGCGCCCCCTTTTTTTCGCATGGCGCCGATATCGCCCCCCTTTTTTTAGTGTATGCTTCCTTTTCATCAAACCATCAGTGCTTTTGAGCGCCAAATTAGCAAGACAATGCGCTATACAAATGTCGTTAAGTGCTTTCCAGCGGAGGATTACCAAGACGGGCCGCTATATAAATGTCGTTTGCTGCGAAGTGAAGATCCTGCATTCGGAGCAAAACCCCGGCCCAAGTGCAGCACCAAATTCTTTCAGGGGCGAACCCCGGTACTGCGTTCTTTCGATAGCTTATGGGCAAAGTCAAGGCGACATTCTGCTTTGGAAGTGCTGCAGTGCTGCAGTGCTGCAGTGCAGCAAAACAATCACAAGCTGTGACCGGTCACAGTGCGTCTTGTTAGCTTTGTCTGTTTACGCGCTCGGAGGTGACTGACGGAAAGGTGCTGGGTTTGGGTCTACGAAGCCCCCCCCCCCCCTACAGCCCCCAAAACAGTTGCACACCCCTCGGGGTCACACATTGGCTGGCGGCGGCCCCCGTGAGTATACCATGCCACAGTTGGTTGATTGGTGCCTTGCCAAACACCGACCAGAACCGTCCAGCGTCTCGGTCGCACCACAAATGGCCTGCATGTCTTTTTGCATTTTGGACCGCAACAACGGTGACCGCCAACAAACCAGTAGTCAGATCGGGTTGCCCTGGTGAAGACTAGGCTGTGCTTTTGCCAATCGGGGGGGGGGGGGTCATCAAACGAGCCTCAAATTTTGGGGCTTTTATGTTGTAATTTCTCGTTTTCGCTGGAGGATGTTTCGTTCAGCCCTGGCTTGTGGGTCCTGCATATCACCCCACCCCCCTCCCATGGCAAAGCACATCCCTGTTCCGGGCAGTTCAGGGATGTTGAGCCCGCTTTTGACTTCCAGTTTCATGCTTCTCTGCTCCCCTGCCCCTTCCTTCAGTATGTCGGTATTCCTAATCTATCTTGTGGATCGCCTCTCGCTCTGAAAAGACACTGTCTTCTGCCCCAAATTTGTTTGATAGTTATGAGCATATCACCTCGGGGGAGGGGGAGGGGGGCATCCCATCTCAGATCCTGTAAGTGCCGCAGGGGGGCCTCTTGGGGAGGGGGGGTCATGCACCAGGAGTATCCCCCCGCCCCCCCCTCATTAGCAAGTTGGAGGCGACCCTGGCCCCCAGATCAACCATTTGCTGACGTCCCGGCAGGTGGATCACGGGGGCAAGGCCGGGGACTACAGCCCTGGCGACTGCCAGCTTACGACATTGACCGATTTCCGCGACTGCCTAGGCCTCCACCTGAACGTGGACCTGTACGTTTCGGACGCCAGCCCCCTCTCTGCCTACGTTCCCCTCGCGGCCTCCAAAGGCTGCGTCGGCCCTGAGTACAACCTGCACCTGGGACACAACACGACCACATCGGAGTGCGCGGGCCAGTGCAGCCGAACGCCGGGGTGCATGGCGTTCCAGCTGAACACAACGCGCCTGCCCCCCGCGGGGACGGACGTCCCCGGCGACTGTCAGCTCCAGACGATACCCAGGCTCAACGAGGGCGGGGTGGTGCTGCCTAAGGAAGGGCAGGGGTCCAGCGACGGTGGGCTCGAGGTGGGCCTGGAGCAGTGTCCTGTCCAAGGCAATCTCCGCCAGTACGTGCGCGATGTCACGGGCTACTGCCCAGGATCTCTTGGTGCCGGGAACGACGTCCCCGGGTTTGAAATGCAGGTGCTGTTCTGTGTCGCGAGAGGGTGGCCCGCCTGCTCGAGATGGCCGTGTGGCTTCAGCTTCGTGGGCGCGATGTCGGGCGGGGGGCGTCGGCACCTGCGGTGCAGGCGCGAGGGGGGCGCTTTTTGGTGCCGGACCGGCCGGAAGTGGTCCCGGCCCGGGATCTGTGCAAATCGTGGCGCCACATCTTGCAGACCCCACATCGCCAAAGCTTTGCATGGCAAGACCAAAGTGTGCGTATAGCCCAGAAAAGGATGGAACGACGGCGCCTTGGGATGGGTACGCTGGCCTGAGTGGAAAGAAATGGAAAACACTTCAAAACACAGTGGCGGTGCAAAGGTGGCCGGGGCCTTCTGTGGCGCTGTTGTTTGCGAGGGAGGACGGCATCGCAGATGCGGCTGGGAGCACAGGCCAGGGGCGTGTGGCCACAACAGCAGGTGTCTGCCAAAACAGTGGAGTTGTCAAAGCGCGTCCCAGGGCACCGGATACATTGGACGAAATCTGTTATCCAGGAGGTCAAAACTGTCATCCACAACGTAATTGCCTGTCATTGCTCATCCTCAGCTGAGTCATCACAAGAACAGGAGTCTTCAGAAATACTGTGTCACTGACACAGATTTTGAGCATGTCATGAATACATGCCCCGCAGCCATGGCCCATACAATACCAACGCCCTCTGTCTCATGCAGCAGGCACCAGGAGAGGCCATGCGGTTGCAGCATACAGCGTACACACGGCCACGCACTTCACGCACCATCACACATCATGTGCGTCGCAGGTGACGACCCCAACCCACGCGGTGCATGTTTGCCAGCAATTGCCTCAATGCGTGGGGTTCGCGTGGAGAGGCGCGCTGCAGATGAATCGCGCAACCCCCGTCCTGTTCAAGACCCATTGGGACTGTCGTCCAGACCCGCTGTACCACAGCTTCAAGATTCGTGACAGCAAAGGTGCGGCCTCGCACCCCAGAGCATGCCTGTGCTGGTTTGTAGCAAGGGACCGAGGGGCCCATCCCCCTCTTTAACAATCGCCTGCACTGTCGCCCGGACATAATATTGGGCGGGTGTTGTAATGTGTGTTGTGTCCTGCACGATATCTGTTGCTTTTGTGCACACGACCCGTTATCTGCACCTGAATTGCACAATTGGCATTGGTCTTTGTGACCTCAAACTGAGGGTGCACCGCTGGTGACCAGGCGCCCCATGTGCGCCTGCATGGCACCCTGAGGGCACACCACAGCCGACCAGAAGCCCGTGTGCGCCTGCACAACACCTTTAGGGTGCATGGCGGTTGACAAGATGCCCCATGTGCGCCCGCATGGCACCCTGAGGGTGCACCACAGGTGACTAGGTGCCCCATGTGCGACGCAGGTAACCAGGAGCCCCAATTTGCGCCTGCATGGCGCCCTTAGAGTGCATGCAGGTTGCAGGTGACCAGGTGCCCCGCAGGTGGCTAGGTGCCCCATGTGCGCCTGCATGGCACTCTGAGGGTGCACCACAGGGAACCAGGACCCCATAGGTACCCAGCAAGTGCCGCCTATGGCCGTGCCACTGCCTGACCAGTTGTGCCCCCCCAGCGCCCCTGCTCTCTTCCCTCCCTCTCGAGGCGCCCTAGGGGTGCACTGCATGGTGCCCACGGGGTGCAGCGCAAGTGGCTAGGTGCCCCGTGTGTGCCTGCTTGTATGGTGCCTTGAGGGGAGGGAAGGGGAGGCGACCCAGTCCCTCCACCCTGAGCTAAAGCGCACAGGGGTGGGGACCCAGACCCTTTGCACTGTGTTGAAGCACACAGAGGTACGGAACTCGTCCCTCCACCCTGTGCTAGTGTGCATAGGCGAGGAGAATCTGTCCCTCCTCTTTGTGCCGCGGATGAACCAGGGGCAGATGGGGGCAGACATGACGCCGTTGGAGGCGGTCCTGGAGGGCTTCCGTACCAAGGTCGCTGGGCAGTTGACCGCGGTGGTCTTGCTGCGGTGGGGCATCTCCGCCGACGCCGATAGCCATGCGGCCTGTGACAAGATGCTGGAGGTCACCACTAGCTTCGCGTCGCCGACGATGCTCATGTACGTGCTGCCGCTCAAAAAACATCGGCACCATAACGGTCTGGTCCCAAGTCGACATCAACCCGGTGATCCTCGAGGCGGGAACGGGCACTGTCACCACCGTTTCTACCACCAACCCGCCGATGAGGCTGCTGCCCATCGTTGTTGAATCCGACGTGACCCACTTGACCGGCCTGATGCCGCGCGTGTTCGACCTGTGTGTGGCATACCGCGTCTCGGACGACAAGCTGATGGTGACGTACGGCAACCGCCTGACCAACATCCCGGAGACGGTGACCGATGCCATCTACTGAACCGTGCACGTACCACCCCGGCCAAACAGGCTGGTACTAGGTCATGCGCAAGGACGACAACGCCACATGCGGTGAAGTGAATGCGGACTCATCATGGCAGCGCATCTGTGCTTACCAACCTCCTCAATTGTGTATATCTACACATTGTCTAAAAGTCCCCTGGCCTCACTGTCCTCCAAGATGACCACGTCCTTTATGCACACTGGACCCTCACGTGCAACTACGATAATGTTTCCGGCAACGGCTGGGCGGCCATCCCGAGGGGGGGGGGGGTTACGAGAGAAGGACACACATCCAATTCTTGTTTGACGCTCCCATATAAATAGACATTCATGGTGGTGATGCGAGCACATACACGTGACAAGCGCAGCAGCGCAAACGGACATAAGTAGACACAGAGGCAACAACAGTCAGCCCATTGCCGGTGTTGTTTCCGCAAATCTTGAAGGTGCTGTTGCTTAGGACCCAAGGGCTGTTGACACCGACGTTGTCGCGTGCCTCAGACCACCATGCCCCCCCCCCCCCCCCCCCTCCCCGGCCGCCGTACTGTGATCCTATATGGGAGCATGCGGCTGCAACGATTCCCATTTGGTGAGACGGCGCTTTTTTCTTGCGCCACGTGTTATATCACACGGCTTTGTCTCTCGATGACAATGAAATCAATGGTGTATCTTTACACACTGTCTAACGACCCCCTGTGGTTAAGAATTCCTAGTCGTTGCAGAAAGGGGGGTGTCCCCACCCTTTATCATTCCTCAAAGGCAGATAGTGAGCCTTGCCTCTTCATTCCACTGTGATGCATGCATTTATGACACACACTTGAGATGCAGTGAATTCATCAGCTCCGGGGCTCCATGGCTTGTGTGCTGCTGGTGGATTGGCACGGCAAGCACTCACAATGGAATAGGATTCAGATGTGTGTCCTTCTCCCGACCTTGCCCTTGTAACCCCCCCCCCCCCCGTGCACGAGCACGGCTTTGCCTAAGAATAGCGGCCACATGCTACGGTCATTTTCAAGATTGTCATTTTGTCATGCAGAATGTAATATCACTGGAATGTGAGCCCATGCGGGCATTGGTCAAGACAACGGCTGAGGTCAGCACACAGTCCAACAGGACCAGCACAGTTGTGTCAGTCCTTCTCCACTCTGATCTGAGCATCATTTCTGTTCATCCATCAACCTTTTTGCATGAGCAGCAAAATCATTTTTTCGGGTTCCACTAAAATTGGCCTGCGACCCCTTTATACGGCCTCTGCATACCCCTGAGTGGGGTATATCTGCCATCAGTTTGTGCCATCTTAGTCATTTCACATTGGAAGCATGACAGCCTCCTGCCCCTTCGTCGACACCCCGAAGAAGGTTGGCCACCTCCAACCTTCCGCTGACCGCTCCACCACCGGGGGACAAGCCATCCTTAATGCTGGCTGACATCCAAGGGCCAGGGTGCCCATTTGTGGTGGGGCTCCATGGGTCGGGTGCATTGAAGCCCCTGAATTTGCCCTTGCCATCTCCCTGCAGCTGCAATATTGGTACCTTGTTGTGCATATGCTGCCTTGTCTAAGCAAGGCAACCCTGTCGCATGGTCGGTTTTCTGATTTTGCCCATGCTTGCGCAAGAGGAGGGGGGGGTACCTACACCCTTTACCCCGTGCCCCTCCTTTGCTGTTCAAGAGGGGAATAGGCTGGTTCTTGGGCTTTCCATGATGCCCTTCGGCTAACAAACATAAGGTTGGCCCCTGGGGGCCCTTCTATGGCATGGAGACGGAGGAAATAGGCTTGCGGCCCTTGGACCATTATCTGAGTGGGCAGCCCTTGGGCTTGGGCCACCGTTTAGCGCGGGCTACATTGGGCAGACCCCTGTTGAGTGGGTGTCCTCCTTGCGCATGGGTAGATGGGGTGCCATGAAAGTCTGCCGGCGTATGCACTATTTCGGGTTCTGGGGAGCAAACCCTCTGTATCATTTGTCCGTACAGACAATCGGGAAACGTATGTGGAAGGTGAGAGTGGGGCAGCTGTCCTTCAACAGGCAAGTGTTGCTTCTGCCCCATGCATCCACGCAATAGGGGCGGGGTTGCCATAAAGGCACGGGAGCGCCGTTTCGCTATTTCACAGTGAGGCATTTCCACACATGCTCCAGCAAACTGTCCACTTCTGTTCTTTAGAACATGGTACCTTTATGTGAAGCTCAGTCATCTTCTTCCAGCCTTGAATCCAACATGGAACACATGCCTTCCCACTCCCTGGGGCACTTTGGTTATTACGCCTATGGGGTATCTCGTTTTCACGGTTCATCCAGTCGGATACTTGAGAATACCACATGATTTGTGTATCGTCAGCTTGACAGGGGAAGTCTCCTCCTAGTCCATGCATCGTGCAGAAAAACATGGGGCCACCCATACGATGATGATACGAGTTCTAGGATCCCTCCTCACGACATGGCACAAGGTGCAGTACGTGGAGGGATCACCACTGTTACCGGTATATCAAGAATACGCAGTGCCACGCAATCCGTACAGCATGTCAGCACATATTCTCACCAACCCGGAGAGCCTACCAGGAAAATGGACGCAGTGGACAGGGGATACAGTTTTGTGGCCATCCCCGCCGCTTTTGTATCAAGTAGCTCAACAATTCTCATTGAATGCAAGTCTGCCACATATGTTTCTACCCTCTCCAGACCTTTCCTCAGTTCTGTATTGGTATGTGACAAGCTTCACAGGCCACTGGCCAGAAACCCCGGCAAGTATACCCTCAGTGGCTTTTGTGGACACCCCAAAACCAATCCGACGGCAAGGGTGTATCACGGGCGTCATATATTGGTCTGTGAAGTATGGCTACTCGGAGCATCACAGGTACTTGACATGTATCAATCAGGACCGACACAGGACATTCATACCGCAAGCAGCGGTCATGCAACACGTGTTCAAAGCAGTTTTTGCCTCATTGGCCATGCCCAGTGGTCCAAGAATATCAAGACTATCGCATTCAAATGCAACCACACAAAGCATCCGATTGGCAAGTAAATTGATTTGCATGAAATTGATCAGTGCCCGTCTTGCTATGTCTCCGTCTGAAGCAAAACTGCAATGCACGCAGTGCAAGGACTTTCAACCCAGGGGAAACGCTTAATCTGGTTGAGATACCGGGGGAATCACAGTAGACGTAGTCTGGACACGTGTGTGTGAAAGGACACCCTACGGTACTCCGCTAGGCTCTCAACTGGGGCGCCTGGGGGACAGCCACATGGGAGTCGGAGGTCCGTCACGCGACCAGCCTTCGGCGCAGTGGACGGCCGATTACCGTACACTACTCCTCCTCCTCCTCCTCCTCCTCCCCCTAAGCGGCTGCTGCACCTGCAGCGCGAAAACAGCAGCTGACGTGCTGCTACATGATAACTGTAGCAGGGTAGGTGCTGCAACCAGTGCGGCATGACAGCTGCAACAGCTGCGGTAGGACTGCTGCCAATGCAGCACCCCCATAGCCCCTCAGTTGGTAACGGGGCGGGGGTTGGCTGTAGTGACCTGCCGCCCACATGCAGCAGCAGCACAAGGGCTATTGTGTCTGCAGCGCAAAAGCAGCAGCCGAAGTGCTGCTACGTGACGGCTGCAGCCACTGAGCTGCCGCAGCAGCCAAGCGGCTGCTGTGCTGCAGCGCAACAGCTTCAGAAGCTGCTGCACGACGGCTGCGGCAGCTGCAGTAGGGGAGCTGCTGGTGCAGCACCCCCATAGCCCCTCAATTGGTAACAGGGTGGGGGTTGGCTGCAGTGAGCTGTTGCCCACGTGCTGCAGCCCCTCAAGACCATGGGCAGGGGTAAGAGACAATGCGCCGGCGGGTGACAGCCATGCATCTAGAGCGCCCCGACCAGGGCCTGGGGCGCAGCCTGGCTCAGCTGCCCGGCCCCCGAGTGCAGAGGGCGCAACTGAGGGTCCGTCGCGGGCCCCGGGAGTGCATCATATGGCATGGCCGGCCGATATGCAGTGTCGGCGGGAGCGCCATCGAGCGTCACCCCAGGCAGCCTGTGAGCCTCAAGATTGGCCCCCAAATCCAAATCCAAATGCTCCCTCCCCCCCAGCCCCGCCCTTCCCTCTCTCTCTCCCTCCCTCCCTCCCAGCCCTGCCCCTCCCTCCCTCTTGCCTCCCTCTCTCCCTGCTTCGCTCCCTGCCATCTCCGCCTCTGACAGGCCCGGACCCCGCCACGGATTCCCTAGCGGAGGAGGTTGAGGGCCTCGCCCGCAAAATCCTCCGAACACTCCCCTGGCTCTTCTTCAACTTATCGGGCACTGACTGGCCCGAGGTCGTGCTGGTCTGCTACGGCGCCCTGTGCGTGGGTTGCTTTGTGCTGAACGGGTACACAGCGTGGCTGCTGGGCCGGCAGTTGTCCACGGGGACGTGCGGCCACTGGCGTGACTGTCGACTTTGTGACCTGCTTGCGGCCCTCGCGTGGTTTTGTGGCCCGTTCATCCTTGGGGGACCCCTCCTGGGGCTGCTCGTTTGTGCGCCGCCGTACCTGTGGCTGGTCGTTGTCGCTTGCCGCGTCTTGCGCCTGCGGGGCCGGCGGCGGACGCAGGGGCCGCAGACCTTGGCCGGGGCAGCAGTAGTGGGGCCAGAGGATTCGGACACGCCCTCGCTGGTGTCGCTGGCTTCAGGGCCCAATGGCGACCCCATTGTCCACCCCCGAGATCCGGATGCCGAGCACCTTCCGGCTCGCGACCGGCCCCCGACCCCGTTCGAGCTCGACATTATGGACTCCGCCCCCTCCGCCGCATCGCTCTACTCGGAGCGCGTCGGGCGCGCCTCGCCTGACCTGGACGGCAGCCCCCTTGTGCGGCTGCACAGCGGCTTGGAATGCTGCATTTGTCTGGAGCCCTTCAAAGACGAGGTGCCCCCCCTACCACCCTCTACGACCCTGAAGTGGGGCGCTCCGCAAGCTCTTGTCACTCTGTTCCACCCTCCACCCGTTATGCATCCCTTCACTTCCCTCTATCTCCAAAAATTGGTCATCTCCGTTTGCTTCTGGACATGCCGCGCAGCAAAGAAATTGACAATCTCAGTTTGCTTCCGGACAAGTCGCACACTGGGGGGTGCAGTGCAGAATGCGCTGCACTTCGTTCTGCCAGACGCTCCACGGGCTGTGTCCTTGGGGGTGGGGGCGGGGACCGGGTTGATGAATTGCCCCACTCCGGAGAATTGGGTATGACGGGAATGTCACAGGAGAGGTTGGCAATTGAAGCAGCTGGGTGCTGGTTGCACACCTCTGAGGCTGTACAGCCCTCTGTCAACCTCCGCAATGCTCTGCAATCTTATGCAACGCTGTACATTCTGTGGCACTCTGGAGCCCTCTACATTCCCATTCAACCCTCTACAGCCCTCCATAGCCCTCCAAATCCGTCCACAGCCCTCCGCACCCCTCCAAATCCGTCCACAGCCCTCCACAGCCCTCCAAATCCGTCCACAGCCCTCCGCAACCCTCCAAATCCGTCCACAGCCCTCCGCACCCCTCCAAATCCGTCCACAGCCCTCCACAGCCCTCCAAATCCGTCCACAGCCCTCCACAGCCCTCCAAATCCGTCCACAGCCCTCCACAGCCCTCCAAATCCGTCCACAGCCCTCCGCACCCCTCCAAATCCGTCCACAGCCCTCCGCAGCCCTCCAAATCCGTCCACAGCCCCCCCTCACATTCCTTCAAATCCATCCACAGCCCCCCACAGCCCCCACACTCGTACCACCTGCCCCAATCTCCGCGTGTCTGCAGGTGCTGGCCCCCTGCAGCCACTCCTTCTGCAGCGCATGCATAACCGCAGTGTTGCGCAGCAACCCGCCGGAGCACCGCGGCCCCTGCCCCATCTGCCGCACGGAAATGCGGATCCGTGATCTCCGCCTCGTCACGCACGAGCGAGAGCTGCTGGTGGCAGAGATAGACCGACAGCGCGCGGCCGGCGCCCTGCCAGACAGCCAATCGCTGGAGGTCACCGAGGCCATGCAGCACTCCGGCTCAATGTCAGGTACGCCGGCGGTGCACTCGGGGCTTCCTTTTCTTTTGAGTGTCTGTGCCTGACAGGGGAGCACTGCACCGCACCCAAATAACCAAAAATGGAAACACAGCAATCATTGCGTAATGGGACTACCAACGGGGTGAAAGATACGCATGGCAGAAATTGTGAAAACATGAATCATGTCCAGAGATTTGGGACACAATTAATCGCCAAGTTTTAGGGATTGGTGCATAATTAATCGCACCGATTCTACGGATACATGAGCGTTTGCCTGTCAGCCGCCTTTGCTTCCTCCAAGTACGACGTGTACCCCGAACTAAATTTCGCCGCAGCTTTGTCCATTTGTAGTCATGCAACGCTTCCTTGCTTCTCGCTCTCATGTGTCCAATGCGATCCAAGCAGAATACAGTAAGCAACCTTGGATGAGACAGAGGGGATTTTCACATTTGGGACACAATTAATACCCTAGTTTTTAAGGATTGGGGCACAATAGATAGCGGCGTATTTTGGCGATTTACCTTTTTCCCCGAAAATGTTTTCACCCCGCCGGGAGCAAACTTCACACTTTTGCTTTGTTCAAGCCCACGCAACGCAGATCAGGGACCACAGCGGTCTGACACGGATCCGGGGGTAGAGACAAGACCGTGCTGGTGGGCGACGGGATTGGTACTTCACCGCAGGTTCCGTTCCTTTTCCACTCCCGCTTGTGCTGAAATGGGGGCGCTCCGAGAGGGGGGCAGGCGGCCGCCCGCATTGGGAGCCAGCCAGACGACCGGCCTCTAGAGCCAGCAATAAACACCCGGCAGCAGCAGCAGCAGCAGCAGCAGCGGCCAGCAACGAGCAGCAGGTGGCCGGCAGCCGGCAGCAGACCACGCACTGCGCGGCAGCAGCTACCCTGCCACGTCATGTGGTAGGCAGCAAGCCAGCGTACGCCACCTGAAAGACCATTCCCTCCTTCCAAAGGAGCCGCCCAAAGGAGAGTGCACCCCAACTTTTCACTGAAAATGCTGTCGGGCACACATCACCACCTTCCCCGGTGGGATATCACTCCAAAGTCTCGACAGCCGTGCGCTGTGCCCCAGCCCCCACAGTAGGGAGAGGGTGTTCATGCCCTCTACTCCCGAATGTTCTGTGATGATCGGCGATTTGCGCCCCATCCAAAAAGCATTCGCCGGTGGCCGCCGCAAGCCTCAACAGCCCGGGACTCTTCGTTTGGCCCCCCCACTCTCATGAGGGCATCCAGCGGCGGCAGTAGCAGCTCTGGCAGCGGCACCCTGGGTAAGTGGGGTTGGTTGCGGTTGCTGCCAACGAGGAATGCATGTGTGTGTGGGTGTGTGTGTGTGTGTGGGTGTGGGTGTGGGTGTGGGTGTGGGTGTGGGTGTGGGTGTGGGTGTGGGTGTGTGTGGGTGTGGGTGTGGGTGTGGGTGTGGGTGTGGGTGTGGGTTTGTGTGTGGGTGTGTGTGTGTGTGTGTGGATGTGGGTGTGGGTGTGGGTGTGGGTGTGGGTGTGGGTGTGGGTGTGGGTGTGGGTGTGGGTGTGGGTGTGGGTGTGGGTGTGTGGGTGTGGGTGTGGGTGTGGGTGTGGGTGTGGGTGTGGGTGTGGGTGTGGGTGTGGGTGTGTGTGGGTGTGGGTGTGGGTGTGGGTGTGGGTGTGGGTGTGGGTGTGGGTGTGGGTGTGGGTGTGGGTGTGTGGGTGTGGGTGTGGGTGTGGGTGTGGGTGTGGGTGTGTGGGTGTGGGTGTGGGTGGGTGTGGGTGTGGGTGTGGGTGTGGGTGTGGGTGTGGGGGTGTGGGTGTGGGTGTGGGTATGGGTGTGGGTGTGGGTGTTTTCGAAGGCCCAAGAGGGCGCCAAGTTGCAACAGCCAGGCAACTGGTGCAGGCAACAAAGTGGGCGCCAGGCGGGCGGCTCTGTGCGCCGGGTGGCGCACAATGGCCAGCACCAACGGCTGGACAGGCCCACTCGACGACCGGTCGCGGGCAGCGGCCGGTCCCGGCAACCAACGTGAATGTTGTTCCAGAGGCCCGGGGATGCCGTTGATGATGACCCGGGGGATGGTGAGGGTCAGGGGTGGCATGGCCCTCACGTTGGCGTATGCCACCGGTCTTTTTTTTTTTGTGGCCAGCCCCCCGAACCCCCCCCCCCCCCGCCCCGCCCCCATGGGAAGGGCCAAAATGTTGGGAGGGGGAGGGGGGGTCGGTGCAAGGACGGCACCTGAGCGCCCCCAATAAGTAACCGAGATTTTTGGTGTCAGTTTTTGAGGATGACCCCCGGTGTACATGGGCTATGCCGCGTGCGCATGGGCTGCTCGGGCAGGGGCAGCGTGTGCATAGGATTGTGTGCGCATTGGCTCGTCTTTCAGTGCGGGAAGTGCAGTTTGTAGACGTCCAAATGCACGGCCCCTGCCCCGAGGACCTCCGCGACGGCGAGCTCTTGACCGAGGCCATCCTGCGGAAGCCGCTGGGGCGCCCGACGAACGTCACGGCCGTGGGGCGCCTGCGCGGGGGCCGTTGGGTGGCCGCGTTCCATGTGAAGCTCACGGGCGCGCCACTGACCCGCGCCGCGGCGCTGGAACTGGCCCTGGCGATGCCGGACACGGGGCTGCCGGCGGTGACCAGGACCGTGGACATGGTGCAGGTGTGACGGGCAGGGGGACCAGAGCGCGGGGGGCTGGACCCCTCGCCCCCACGGAATTTTTAGAATGGCCGTACGCTGTAGGAGGAGGGGGGGGTACCCTCCCCTGGGCCGCCGCGGGAAAAAACGAAATTTACCGTTGGGAAAATCTTGTCGGGCCATTTTTGGTACACAAGCTTTTGGGTCCCAGACCCACCCCCCTCCTCCCCTTCCAACACTTCCCTGCCCCTCGCCCCCCCACCCCCCTTCACCCCTTTGCAGGGTTTGGTTGTCCCGTACAGGGGGCGTTGCCTGCGCCCAGTGCTACCGACGGCGGAGCGAGCGGGTGGGGGGGGGGGGGGGGGGCGTTTGAAGGGCAAAACGTCAGACAAAAGGTCCGGCCGCAAACTGGAAACGCCTTCGTTCTGCCGCACCGCTCTCGCCGTCGGGGGCCCGGGACCGGTCGCACACGGGCAGGGGCACCCGAGGCGCCTTCGGTCGTGGACCGCTGGTGCAGCCGGCCCCGCCGCGGCGAGTGCAGGTGCCGGGCGGCGGTCGCGGACCGGTGCGTCCCGCGATCCAGGGCCTTGACGGAGAAGTTCTTGGGCTGTGGGTACCGCCGGATCTCTGAAGGGCGTCCGGTTGCGGGACGGCAGGGGCACCACACTGGGACTCCCGGTCCACCACGTGTCCGGGGGGGGCAGCCAGGCCCGTCTTTGTATGCCCCCCGCCCCCACCCTCAGCACTCACATGGGGGTGGGCTCGCAGCGGGACCGGGTCCGCCGCCCCAGCCCCCCTCTGTGGTAGGGCATTGCACCAACCGCCAGGAGGGCGACTAGGCTCACGGCGCAGCCGAAAGGGGGCGCGCCGGCCTCCTGCGCCGGGGAGGGCCGCTGTGGCCTGGTCATGCGCTGCTCCCGGCAGAGCCCGGGGGTCCGAGGGTGTGGCTGCTGCTGGGGCGCAGTGCTGAGCTGGGGCATGCGCCTCTTCTGCGTCGCGGGCGCGCGCAGATCGGCGGTCGATCAGCGGGGGCTGCAGTGGCTGCCCCCCGCTGCAGGCTCCCCAGCAGCCGCAGTCGTGCCAGGCCACCAGCACTCGCTAACTCCCGGAAGCGCTCGTTGCAGGGGCCTCCAGGGCACTGGAGGCGCTCATGTCACCGGTACGTCGGTGCTGTCGGGTCCGCGGCAGCTCTGGAACCCTCGCTTTTGTGATGACCATCCACCGCGTATGCCCGGGGCATTTCCCGACCAGCCTCGATTCCGTGCAACACTACCCAACCTCCTCCCGACCCGAACCACGCAGACCGCCCGCTTTGATACTCCCAATGTTGGTGACCCCATTACAGGGTGGCCCTTGAACAATGAGAGCGTTTTTCTTTTCGCTGAGTACTGCCCCCTAAGGAGCGCCTTCGGGGCCGGCGGAGGCCCGCCAACCGCGTCCCCCGCCGGTGATTCATTGCTGGCCGCCAGGAGTTGACCACCAACCACCAGCGGTTAATATCCAATTTCTGTCCTTTAAGTACCGTGTGCGGGTAAAGGCTCATATGTTGTCTCCTTCCCAATGACACACTTCAGATGGATGCCTTACCAGATGATTCGAAAGTTTGCTGTGTGTAGTGCCTGGTTGCCTTCTCCATGGCGGGCAGCGCAACAATGCACATTGTTGGGGTCAGGCGTAAAGCATGGAGAGTTGTTGTTGGCCCCTCCTGCGCCTTCTCACTGCCGTATGTCACTTGTCCTGCGGCCTCTTCGCTGGTTCTCACGCACTTCGCCCCCCCCCCCCCCCTCAACGAGACAAAATGCCTGCACACCACCGATGGGTACCACTTGGTGATGGGTACCACTCGGGACCCATGGCCCTGTGTACTCAACCCCCCTGTAGCATTCTAGATAACAATAAAATTTTCTTTCGGGCGCTTCGCGCTCATTTTGGCTCTAGTTAAATTAAGGCAATTTTTGCCAACGGGAGGGGGTTAAAGGTGCGGGGTGGGGTTTACACTTCCCACACTAGTGGCCCTTGCCGGGAAGGCTCAGTGATGTACTTCGGACGGTGGGAAAATGGGACATTTGTAAGTGAGAGTGGGACGGTTGCTACAGGCGCTGCTTCGGCCCCTTGACGCCCCTCCTACGCCGGCGCCGGCATGCTTCCCAATACCGTGAAATCTTCGAGGTGATTTGAAAAATCTCTGGCCCTCGGGCAGAAGCAACACTTGTGAGTAGCGGGATGGCTGTCCCACTCTCATGCAGATGATTTCCCCCCGGCTGCTCCGCCACCTCCTACAGTTTTTTGAACACTCCCTCTTCACCCCCCAACCCAACGGGTGCGCACCCAACCCCCCCACCCACGCGTGGAGGATCCCGGCCTCAAAAGGCGAACACGTACATACACCCGGAAGTACCGACCGGCATACTCTTTCAGCCTTGATGCCCCCCCGCATTGCTCAGCAATACCCCGTGCAGCACGCTCAGTGCCAATGCACCCACCCGCCCCTTTCCCGAAGGTGCTGCAGCTGAATGAGTGGCGGCATTTGGTGATCGGGCTTGTGGACGCGCCGCCCGGCGGTGCGCAGTTCGAGGCACGGCTCTGCGCGGCCCACGCGTCTGTGCTGTTCTACTCGTCTCTGCTGATTGACTGCCTGGTGCTCACCCCCACCGACGCCGATCCTGCGGACAACTCACTCGGCATTGCGGACCCGCCGGCGTTTGGGGAGGGGCCGTCCGCCGCGGAAGACCCGACCCATTCCGATGGGGCCCTCAGTGACCCTCCGGCCCCGGCTCCGGCGGGGGCGCAGGGGCTCTGGGGGTCCCGAGCGCGCCCGCAGTCGCCCCCGGCCCTCGCTCCGTTGGAGGCCCAGAGCGCGCCCGGGGACGGGGGGCCGGGCCGTGTGGCCCCGTCCCCGGCCATCAGTCTGCCCCTCACCGCTTTGATGGAGTCGTACCGTCTGCATCCCTCGACCGGCCTGGCCCCCTCCGCCGACTCGTGGGGTCCCGCCCCGGCGCCCGGCGCGGGCCGGCGCAGCTCCGATGACTCGGTCCGGCCACACCCGGACCCGGCGCTGGGCACAGACCCGCGCGGCCCCGCGGAGTGGCTTCCTCCGGCCTCGCCGCCGGACCCGGACCGGAGCGAGTCGCCGCGCCCGGAGTCCAGCGTCTCTATCGCGTCGTTCCGTCCGGCGTGGGTTGTCGGTTCAGAGTCCGGAACGCCGTCCCAGAGCCCGCCCTCGAGCCCCGGCGGCGTCTATTGACGGCACCGCTTTTGAAGCGGGGCTGCGGTCGACGTTTCAATTTGGGGTGTCCCGACGGGACGACGACGGAGATGGTGCCCAGCAGTCAGTTTTTCGGGTTGCGCGGTGTGCCAGCCGGCTGTGAAGCCCGAGCCCGGTGGAGCGGGATCTTGTTCGTTTGCTGCCACCCAACCCATGAAACGCCCATGAAACGCGACGAGACGCCCATAAACGCCGTGAAACGGGATGAAACGTTTGAGTGCTTCAACTGCAAAGGAACAGAATTTGGAAATGCGTACATGTCACGTGTGGCTGCCTTTTTTGTTTCCTGGGGCTGACCTCCTGCAGTTGATGGTGAGCAATGCATCACTTTCCTTTGAATGAATAGGGAGGGGCTGCACGCACCCCCCGCGGTGTGCGCGTTGGGTGTGTGTTTGAACACAGTGCCAAGGCAACGAGCAAAGACTCAGCAGCGTCAGAAACATAGAATCTGGTGACAGGACCAGCAACCGATCGCTGCGCCTTTGGACGCCTGGTTCTTGATTACACTGCGTTCAATAGCTCCGGGCCCTCCTTCTGCAGTTTGTGGCCTTTGCTGTCATGCCTGAGGCCGGAGGAAGGCACAAGGGAGGTAATGGTGGTGGGGGTTAGTGGCTACACTGCGCAAGTTCCTTCTGCAGTGTCAGGTACAGTTTTGGGCAAAGCATAGGCGCCAACAGCACGTAGCCTCTAAATTAGCTGAAACGGTCCACGTAAAACCCCAGTATACGCACGGCGCGCGCACCGCGTCTGATACCCCCCCTCAAAGACACACACAATCCACCACTTGCAACAACCCCCTCCCCTGCCGGGGGGCGTGTGCAGGTTCCGCATGATTTCCCTCCGTCAATTCCTCTCCTTCCGCCCCCCCCCCCCCCCCCGGCCCCCAAGCGCGCCCCCCGCCCACCCCGGCGCACAGGAAACGCCTCAAAGTGCACGTGGACCCACTCAAAGCACGGGCACCGGGGTTTCACGTGTGGTTAACAGTCTTTCGGCCGTTTAAACACCTTCGAGCTCAACCGCCACAAAAAGGTCCACAAGCGAAGTCGGTGAGCCCAAAATCTCTGTCGCTGGGCCTACAACTGCATTCGCTTGGCTCAGGTTTGAAGAATGATAGCAATCTAGTTTTGAGCCGAGGTTCGGAGTGCGGGCGGCCCCGTCGTTCGGGGTGGAATGCTGCATTGTGTCTGTGTGCCTGCGTTGTAAGTGCATGAAGCGGCAGCTGCAGCTTTCATGAAGACGAACCCGGCCATTGAACCCAAGCCCACACTTGTGGATCCCCAGTCCGTTTTTGGGCGCGGCCCGGGGTTTCGTCCTTCCTGTCCAGGACCGTTTGGCGGTTGGCAGTTGGCCGTTGTTTAAGATGCCCAGCCCAATACCCCAGGCCTTGGGAGGGCTGCGGAAATGGGCTCGGGGATGCTGCGCTCGCCAGGGGCCGTCCCTCCCTCCGTCCCAAACTATTTGTAACGCCAGGAATCGATGTGCTCCGGACCACCAGCAGTGGTTAGTCGTTGCCAGCACTCGGTCTATGTTTTGTGGAGTCAGGGCCTTGTTTTATATCTCAGGGCTGGGAAGTGCACTTCCTGACGCCCCTACTCTTGCTCAACGAATGCCCCCTCCGCCTCTGCAATTGAAACCTAACATAGCCCCGAGGCTGGCGTGCCCACAACGCTTCTCCACATCGAGTGTCATTTGGAGAGCTGCCCTTGTTTTTTTATTGTTCTGTGTTCCCTTCGGGACAGCCACTTTCAAAGTGTGCGTTCTGCAGGAGGGCCGGGGGGGGGGGTCCCATTGTGTTTGTTAGCAAACCGACAGTGGGGCATCCCTCTTTCGGTGTGTTGCATTGTCTTTGTCTCCACGCGGCTGCCACGGTCGCTGTACAATACCGTGTTGGACTTGTTAACATGGCTGCGACGGTATGGCTCATGTAGGGGTCCCTTTTGTGCATCATGGCACTGTGTCACCCGGGCGCTTGTTTCGATTTCTGAGGTGGCCGGTCTGCAAATTTCTCTGCTTTGGAGGCCCTGTGTATTGTATTGTCCTCGCAGCCGAGGCTGGACTCGGGAGTCCACAGGCTGAGGGCTCCACAGATGATCGACATTGCTTGCTCGAGGTCCCCTGTGCCTGGTGCTGTTGACCAACCAGCGTTTGATTGTAGGTCCTTAGGAGTGGTGAACATTGTGTCATCTCTTCTCCTTCCCTTCGTCCTCCTCTTCTTGTACACTCTGTTTATTACAATGAAAGGCGCCTCTGGTATATCACCAAAGAGCTTTCTTCTTTTGCATTTGCTGTATATCTTTCATGGCTTGACATCCCACTGGTTCAGGGTCGTGTGCACATATCTGTTTCCCAAAATGGCGGGCGGGGGGGAGGGGGAAGGGTGGCATTTGAATGGCCGTGTGTTGCATAACCCCTCATCATCAGTGGTGACCAGTGCCGTCCAAGCCCCATTGGGCTGCCTACTGCTGCCAACAGGGGAGTAGGTAGCCATGAGGGTGCTGGGGGCAGTATGCTGGAAATGTGAATATATATTACTGCACCCCTTTCCCCTTACGTCCAGCAAGCAAGCAAGCAAGCAACAACAACCACAACAAGCACGTCATGTTCCGTTTGGTATCTCTATCCCAATGCTTCAGGCTCCACTCTATTCTAGCCATTTTTTGCATGGACACATGGCTTTCCCAAATCTGAAGTTTGAGCGCCCAACTCACTGGTGGCGGCCGGCGCCAAGTTGGGAGGTCCCCTCCCAAACCTGCACAAGTTTGGGCCGAAAACAGCGAACACCCTCTGGGTACGCGCCAACAATTGTCTGTGATTGGTCAAGCGCCATTGGCCACTGGCCTGGCGTTGGTCGACCATCATCAAATGCTTCACTTTGTGGTGTTGACACCAGTGTAGGGACAGAATCGGAATCTCTGCCGAGGGCCTGTCTGCACTGACTTTGTCTATTGTTGTTGCTGCCCCTCTTTCGTCACGATCTTCTGGCCACTGTGGGCAGCCGAAACATGAATTCTGGAGGTTTCTTTCGTTGGCCGACAAGAACAGCACCCCACATTTCCCTTTATGGCAGCACCGGTGTGCCCCGCACACACAGGCATCGTATTTGTGACAACCAGTTTCATTTCTGCTTTCCTCAAACATGTTCTGTGCCTCTACCTCTAACTTTCATCTTGACCATGCTTTTACCCCTTCCCCTGCCAATGCCCGCGATCCTGTCTCTGCCCTTGTCACCGCCACAGGCCCCAACCTGCATCGGGATCCGGGGTGCCCCTTTGGGGTAAAACGGAGGGAACCAGAAGGCACGACTGCACGACTGCACTTCCAGTGTTCCGTTTCCGTGTTTTTATAAATCTATGTCATCCACCAAATTAACCGGCATATGTGTCTGCCTAGGCCACCGTGGTCATCCAGTACTCTTCAACTCAGGATTTAGCTCAGCTTCAAATTCAAGTACCCTCCGCTCCCCCCCTTTTATCATACTTCCTCCCTTGTCGACGCCCGAGGGGCGGCAGGGGGGGCTGTCATTTTGGTGACCACCAAAAATGGTCACAGGGAGAACCCTCAAGGTTGACTTTTGGGTATTTGCAACCAGGTTGGAGTCGTCAAACAAGCACAGTGGGAGGTGTGAACCCCCATGACCAGGGGAATGCCGTGCACACAGTGCACGGCAGTGTATGTCGGCAACTATTCGAACCCTAGGTTTGGTCCCTTTTCACAAGTTTGTTGTTCCATAACAGGTTTTTTTTATGCTTCTCGTGCATTGAGGGTGTGGCACATTTGAATTGCCACCCATTTTCACCCATTTTGAGCCATTTTAGCCCGGTTTCACCCTGTTTTGCTGCACATCCTTTGTTAAGCATGGCTTATCAATAACGGCCCACATTGCTACAAACTAGGCCCCAATCTGGTCAAGGTAGCATGCTTATGTCCTCAGAAGGCTGCCCCCATCTTCCAACACACTCGCGCAACAGCAGATTGCTCTTGGCTACGGCCGCCAACCACCAGGGATATGAAGACCCTTGTGACGGCTGCATAAATGCAGGGTGTTTTCCTCCCTTCCTCCCCGGCTAGGTTTCATTGTGTGGACACTGCACGCAGTGCAACAACATGGCCCAGTGTCCGTAGGGCACGCAGGTCCTAGTGGAACTTTTGCTTCAGAACAATATGGGGGTGTCAAACAACCATAATGGCCCCAGTACCACAAAGTTTGGTTCTCTGTTAAGCATAGTATGAAAGGTGTGCACAGCACAGCATAGCACATACCTCAGGTGCATGATAGCTGCAAAATTGTGAATAATCACATGATAGTGGGACCAAGGGCTCAAGAAACTCCTCTCCTCTGCATCACCCCAGCTTTGGGAATTGATGTGACGCCATGTGCTTCCCAGCCTTCCCAATACCAATGTGGCTATTCCCGCTTTGCACAAGCACAGGCTTGTCAAAGGAAGGTGAGACCGTATGCCTGTTGTTTTTCTGATTTTTCTGACCCTGGTAACTTGAGTGAAAAAGGGGCTGGAGCATGCTTGTGATAGTCCCTCCTGCTCCAACCAACATTCTGCTTGCAACTGCACCCCAATGGGGAACCCTCTCCAACAGATCACAACAGTGGCATCGATTCGGACTCAGAGCTCCTCACGTTGGATGCCGGATGTCTTGCTCAGATTCTGGGGAGGACAATGTGCAGCTTGTGTGGGCCACAGTGGCCCATGCAAATTGGGGCCTTGGCCATGTATTTGAGGACAAACTTTACTTCACCTAAGACATTGCTGATGACAGTGCTGTCGTAAGGACTTAGAGCCCTGAACCCATTCCAAAACTTGCAGCCAAGCTTGCTCCATGGCGTGCCCCAAAGGGGAAGCATGCGCATTTGTTTTAGATGAAGCTCAAGGCACGGCTCTTGATGCCCCTAATGGGCAGTAAGGATGTTCACAACATGCTGAAATTTGCCTGCACAACGTGTTAGGTTGCCTGGTTGCTACAATTGTGGTTAGGGTGAGGTATGGGCAGGTTTTTGGTGAGGTGGGCATACAATTTTTGGGTACCACATGTCACGCTGTTGTTTTTCTACCTTTCAGCGTGCTTGCGTGGGGGGGTTGGGTGTATTTTGGAGGCTATTCCAATTTGGGATACGGCATAGCATCAATTTCAGCCCTTTTCACCCCCTTTTCACCCACTTTTACCCATTTTTGCTTCGGTGCTCTTGTTGTCTTTCATATGTGGATACCGGATCATGATGATGGGGAATGGCCCGACAACTAGCACCTTCATCATGCAACGAAGGCAGTGGTGGACTACAAAAGTTTAAACGAGCAATCGGAACATAAGAACTTGGGGTGCACTGCATGCATATGTAGAGCCATAAACGTGGGGCATGCGGGTCCGAAAAGTGCCGCACATACCACAGATATTTCCATTGAGTGCAGGGAATGCCAAAAGGGGGGTTGTAGGCAATTTGGCACATTTCTACCAGCGCCACCGCCGTAAAGCGGCAGGGGAACTGGGGGGGAAGCAGTCAGGTAGCAGGGAGATTCAACCCCCCTCCTAGAGAAGTAGGGAATACACCCCATGTCTTTTCTCTTCGCCTCTCCCCAAGCAAGCACAACATGATGCAACAAGACGGTGGTGTGGACAGTAACAGCCCATTGTCACTGTGGGTATCTCCATCTGGTATGGTGGGCTGTGGTGCATCACTGCCATCAATGGATTCCTGGTAGAGCTCAAATGCGAAACAGCTGTTTCTAACAAAGGAGAGAAGCCAGGCTGTCAAGGTCACTTGGCTAAGGACTGGCTTCCCGAGGCCAACGCACCGGCGCTCGTACTTTTCTGAGTGGGGTCTATTGGTCCCCCCTGATAGCATGTTGCTGCATTTCCCGCACCAATAGCTCCGGACCTTGTAATAGCACAGGTGGGAACACACAGCGATAATCGAAAATTTCGAGCGTGAGGAACCTCCCTGTAATACCACGCTGGATAACAAATTGCAAATGTAGGTGGTGTTTGTTTTGTTTGGGCCGTGGAGGTTGGGATTCAGCTGCACGTGCAGAATATTGTCCGCCGACGTTTCAGCAAATGGGACCAAGAACCTGGCGCATTCCCTCTGCGGAATTGCCGGTATGACTTCTACTGTGTTGTTCGCATCTTGCACACGCGGGACCCTATAATATTCTTCGCTCGTGTTTGTAACAAAACTTGGGTGACAAGGAGCACTATTACAAGCGCCTAGTGTGACAGGCGTGAGGTAGAAAAGGAGGCGGCCTTGACCATTCCGGTCCAAGCCGAGCGGCGGCGCTCCCAAAAGCCTAGGCTCGTTTTGCTCTCTCCATTCATTTATGCTCACGTCACCACTCCTTTTAAGCCTTAGGGTCAGGGTTCGTTAGATGGGGCCTTTTGCCGCAAACGGTATAGTCACCGGTTGGGATGGACACACAACACAACAAAGTAACAGAGAGGATATATCCAAGGGTGAGGAGAGTACGGAGGCCGCAACAACAAAAATAGAAGACAGAGCACTGTGGCAGTATGCACTTAGCTACTGTGCGACCCGTGCTGACACATGTAGCCATGCCTCCATTTTTCTAGCCGGCGAGTTCGGCTAGCTGAATTCATCAAAGGAACTCGAGGGAAAGGTAGCCATATCACGACGTTTTTGATGACTCTCCGCAGCCGTTCAAGGTGGAATCAATGCCACAGTAGCATCATAGTAACTCATTGTCCGGTTGTATTGTCTCAAGTCGAGACCCGCTGCATATTACGGCACACACTGCTCATGCATGTACACTGTTCCCAATCATGCATGTGCAATGTTGTGCACTGCAGCGCCCCGAACGGGGCTAGCTCAGACGTGGCGCAACGTCAATGGTACAGCCGTTGTGCATGGGACATGGGTGGTTGCCTCTAGTTGGCCCGGCAGGGGTGGGGGGGGGGGGAGGGCAGGAAAAAGGTTTCATGTACGGAACCCATAGGCCCCGCGTTGGCGTTGAAGGCTCCGAAGCCCGCAAAAAAACACCCTCTTGGTGGATCGCAGACGGGCTTGTAGTGACCGATAAGGAACATGTATTGATACGTGCGGGAGCTTGTGAGAACGGGATGTAGGCGTGGCCAAGAAAGTTCAACTGAACTAAAAGACCTCTGAAGTGCATTAGTTCATTGAAAATCCAAGACTATAAACAATATCTCAGCTTGGTAGCTAGCACAACGGTTGTGCTACCAACGCCGAAAACAACGGGCACCGAAGGGATTCTTCTTCCAGCGGCAGGCATAGAAAGAATGCTATGAGGGGGCACAAATGCATTTAAAGCATACAATGGGAGCATTTTTATCATGAAACGTCACTATGATCAGTTGAAATGGTTGTCCGTTTGCCAATCTTCAAAGGAGTGGGCGGGGGGCAATGAAAATGGAAAGAGCTAGGTGTACAACGCGGCGGACATTGAAGCTTTCTTACCTACAGATTTGTGCATGGTAAACGGACCAATAGGTAGGCCGCTAATGTGCAATTGCTTGGATTAGCTTGGATTTTTTTGCTATGAGTAATTGCAAACGTACAATCAAAATATTCAAGTTTGAAAATAGAGCATCACCTATATGCAACAAACTTGTTTTTGGCCTTATAATGTGCCGATTGATGAGTTTTGGCCGCCACCGTGCTTTGGAATTTGCGAGCGCTTTGAAGTTTGTGATTTTTTAAAAGCTTTTGATCTAGGGAATATCAAATTGTGAAAATTTGTCCGTATTGATCTAGCGCCTGTGAAGATTGGTGCCGCGTAGCAAACGAAGTTTGGGCCGCGCCGAATTTGTATACCACTTTGGTGCGCCGATTTTTGCACAACTGACTATTCATTTTTCGCATATTATAGCTGAGATTCCTCAACTAGATCCTAAACCAACCCCCCCATTCATCAAACCCGTTCCAGCAGACCTTTGCTTGCAATAAATCAACCAACCTTTCTGCTGGCGGAACGATTTAGTTTGGTTCAGGTGTTGTTTTACATCCAAAATGAAGGATCCAGGCAGCAAAACACCCAAGAAACCAAGTCGTGCCGCTAAAAATCGGCAAGCCAGGGATTTAGAAAGAGTTCACGGAAGCAGCAAACTCCCTCCGGAACGTGCAAGCGCGCATTTTAAAGCAACAACAAAGATATAATGATGAAACAAACACTTTGGCACACTGAGGAACAATAAAGTTATACCGTTGAGTACAGCACTACTGCTACTTGAACCACCACTATTCTAAACAATGACCCTCACAATGAATCATTCCTGCTTTTTGTCTCCCTTTGGCACTACAAGGGTACAACAATCGTTAGGGTAGAGACAAGTTCACAAATAATGTTGCACAAAATCACTTTACCGATGAGACATCATAACAAAGCTCTCCTTACCTAGCATAGTTTAACATAGTTCATTGGTGACCAATTTTGCAATTTTGTGGATAGTATAGTTATTGGTCCGGCATAGTTACCTTATCTTACCTTATCAAATAGCCTTACTTCCGAAATGTCACCCCGCATTTCAACAAAAAACAATGAGTCCACATCCACCTCGGCGTGATGCGGGCCCCTATATCTGCAAGCAGGTGCTCAAGCAACAACGATGTCACAAAGAAGGGCCACCATCAACTGATGTTTGCAAACCTCCATTGACGCCACAGCCTAGTCTGTAACTAAATCACTGTCCCGACCACACACCCACTATGCAAGCTACAAAGCCATGGTGTCACTCAATGACGCATGCAACAATGAACATCAGCAATTGAGGCAAGACATCCACCAATACATGTTCTCTCAACACTAGGCTAAATGAGTGAAAAAGATTGGAAAATTAATAGAAAATGGGAGAACAATCGGGGAGAAAATTGCATCAAGTTGGGAGGCGTGAATCCTTTGTAAAAAGAGCGGAGAATTTGCTTGCTTTGTACAGAAAGTTTACACTACGGGGACATTGAATGGTGGGAGGGAGGAGTGTGAAACCCGTTTTGCGATGGCGTTGGCGAGGTCGTTCTTGGGTCTCCAATGTGTCCTTTTATCCACACCACGCAGACTGCTGCTGAAATAGAATGAAACCGTTCCCAAATTGGGAGGGCAGAGCGTTGTAGAAAGTGTTGAGGTAGGTAGGTAGGTATCTTCGGGAGCTCGGGATGCCTTCTTTGACATTGCAGGAAGAAGGTCTTACCTAGGGGACGTCCTGTCCCTCCCACTGCCCTATGTCAGGTGCCTCTTGAGCCGCTCCCGCATGTGCTTCGGAAGGCATTGTCGCGGCCACCCGGTCCATGTGTCCCAGGTGGGAGGGTGTCCCCACATGTGTCCATGGGTAGGGCCACATGCCCCCTCCTTTGGGCGGCAGCTCTGGGGGCTGCCCAGCCGTGTGGAGTATCTCTCACCACAAATGGTATTGCTCGCGCTTGTCTACGGTACGACCGCCTCACCCTTGTGGCTTGAGTTGCGGGGCCACTCTGCTTGGCACGTGACCCCCTCTTGGACTGTGTACCGGCTCGCCTGTCACCGGTTGCTTCCATGGCTCCGGGTGACGTTTGCCATGGTCCCCGATGCAGCCTGGCCGGGCTCGGACCAGTGGCCTTGGAGTACCGCTCCTGCCACTGGCCCGGTGGGTCGGCTGGGTCGCCCCAGTGCGTCCGACCCATGGGGTATTGGTTCTTTCCTGTCCCTTGGCCGCCCTACGTGTGTGCAGTGTCCTGGGCCGTTGGGCTCCCGTTCACCGGTGTGCCCGCGCGGTTTGCTGTGTTGCGTCTGCGGTGTCCTGGGCCACCTGGCTCGTGTTCACCGGTGTGCTCGCTCGGTGTGTTGTGTTGCATGTGCGGTGTCCTGGGCCACGTGGCTCCCGTTCACCGGTGTGCGCGCTGTGTGCGGTGCGCGTGTGCCATGGGTGGTTGTGTTCCTCTTCCTCCCCCCCTAATTTTCTTTTCTTTTTTTTTTTTTTGGGAATAAAAAAAGAAAAACAGGGGCGCGCGTACACTGCAGGCACAGGCATGGGCAGCTGGTGCGGCGGTGCAATAGCGTTGTGTCCTCTGGCGTGTGTCGTCGGTGCTGTGGCGGCGGTCGCGCCCCAGGGGTGCGGCTCGCGCGACCTGATGTACACGGGCTTGGGTCAGGGTGGGTTAGGTGAGGTGTCTCTTTGCTTCTGGAGCTGGCTGGTTAGGCGGCTGTGTGGGCTGTGGGTGTGGGCTGTGGTCACGTTGTTCCCTCGGTGGGCCTGGTTAGGGGTCAAGGGTTAGCGGTTTCGGGGTGTGGCTCGGGTTTGATTTGTGCTTGGGTTCTGGCTCGGCTAGGCGGTTGCGACGGTAGCGGGCCTGGGTTCGGTGCCTTTGGGCTAGTGGTGCCCGTTGTCGTGTGCGTTGGCGTCCTTCGGCGTCCGGTTTGTTTGGTGACTTCTGGGCGGGCCCTGGCGTGGCGCCCCGTGGTGGTGGTTTGCTGGGTAACGGGGTTAGGTGGCGGCGCCGCTGGCCGGGGGGTCAGGCGCGTCGTGTTGTGTGGTGCGCAGGGCTCCTGGGGTGCTGTGGGTGCCGCTGGTGTCGGTGCGCCGACGCTTGTGGGGTGGTGAGGGGGTGTGTTTGTGCGGGGCTGGGCTTTGGGTGATGTCCCACAGGCGGATGCCGTCTCGCTGCGTCTCCTGGAGGGTCTCCCGCAGGCGCCTGAGAACATACGGGTGGTCCTGGGGCGCGGGGAGGTTGCGGGGGTGGACTCCCAGGGGCTGGAGCGCATCGGCCAGCATGGCTTCCCATGCGGCCTGCGGCATCCACCCCCCCGCCGGCCGGAGGCGGCAGTTCTCCACCGACCCCTTGCGGGGCCGATGGACCAGGCCCTCGAGGGAGGGCTCTCCCCGGGCCCACTTTCGCAGCTCCCAGAGCTG
Source organism: Eutreptiella sp. 'Long Island Sound 2002' (assembly GCA_964036045.1). Taxonomy (NCBI): domain Eukaryota; phylum Euglenozoa; class Euglenophyceae; order Eutreptiales; family Eutreptiaceae; genus Eutreptiella; species Eutreptiella sp. 'Long Island Sound 2002'. The sequence goes on from OZ038394.1 coordinate 7,486,181, forward strand.
CGTGTGGGTCCAGCGTTGCCACCACTGTTCCTTGGCGGGCTTGCGGTCTTGGGCGGAGGAGTGGGCGTGGGTGGGTGTGACGGGGTCGTGGGGACTGGTGGCGGTGGCGGGCCTGGGGGATTCCTCGTAGTCCTGCTCCGTGGGGGTGCGTGGGGAGTGGGGGCGCGCGCGGATGTGGACCCCTGGGTGTGCGCGCACGGTCTCCGCCTCGGGGTTGGGCGGGGATTCGCGGCGGCGGCGGTAGTGGGGCATGCGCTGTATGTGGGCTGTCATCGAGGGTTGGTAGGGGGGCGGGGACGCTGCTGGCGGACCCTGGCGTTGTTCTGGCCTGGTCGGGGGCGGTCCGTGGGCCTGGGGTGCGGGCTTTGAGAGGTGGCGGGACGAGGTGCGTCGCGCTTCGGCCGCGGCGCGCTCCGCCATGAAGGTGGTGGCGGTGGCGTTGGTGGCGGTGGGGGGGCTCCGCGCTGGGCGCTGCTGCCGTCGGGCCTCGGACGGCTGGGGCCGAATGTCATAGAGGACGTCTTCGGGGGGCCGGGTTCGCGCTGCTGTCGTGGCGCCGGGTTTGGACTTGGGTTTGGGCTTGGCTGCTGGTTGCGGTCGTGGCGCGCTGACGGGTTTGGGTGGTTGTTTGGCGGCGGTCTCGGGTTTCGGCTGGGTCGCGGGTGTGGGCCTCGTCGGGGCGTGGGCCTTGGCGGCGGCGGGGTTGCTTGCGGTGGGGGCGTGTTTGGGGGCCCGTTTGGGAGGTGTCCCCCGCGGCCTGGGGGGTGGAGTGCTGGATGAGGACGTGGTGGTGGCGGTGGATGAGGTGGTCGTGGTGGTGGAGGTTGTGGAGTCGGAGGCGGAGGAGAGGGCTGTGGGGGACGGCGGAGGGTCCTGGGCTTCGGGGGCGGGCGTATGATGCTGGGTCCTGCAAGTAGCAAGAACGAGGGTGCGGGTTCGGGCACCGGGCGCACTCAGCGCACTCCTCTACCCGGCACACCACCCCCAGGCCCCCACAACAGAAGCCCCCGGAGGGCTGGGCGTCTTTTCGGGACGCCCACCTGGCCGCCCCCGACGAGGCCACCGCCACGCGGATGGGCCTCACGGACCAGGAAACCTACGTCAGAGGCCTCAAGACGAGCCTCCAAGAGGCACACCGCTGGCACGCCCGCTCCCCGTCGCCCCCACGGGGACAGGGGGGTTCACCCGCCCCCTACACCCACCAGGCCAAGAAGACCAAGACAGGTCAGGGGGCCCGCCAACGCGCCCGCCAGCAGGGCGCGACGCCCCGACCAGGGCCCGGGTCCAGCCACACCGCACCACCCCACGCCCAGACCCCCGGGGCACACCAACAACACCGCCCCCGCCAGCGCCCACCACCACCACCGTACCGCAGCACCCAAACCCTGCAGCCCAGTCAGCCACCACCGCCCACACACGTCCACATCATGCCAGGACCACCATACGCGCAGAGCCAGGGGACATGGCACCACCAACACCACCACCACGCCCCCGTCCCTCCCAACCCCTACCCCCTAATGCCCCCATGCTACAGCGACCCCCACCAGCTACATCCCCACCATGCCCCAGCACAACCAGGCCCCACGAACCACCCACCCCACATAGCGCACATCACCGCACCACACCATCACGTATTCCACCACCACCAGCCCCTGCCACCACACCCACCAACGCCGGGGTACCACACACAACCAGCACACCCTCAACACCACCACCACGCGGTCCAGCACCACCCACCGCCCCCACTACACGGGCCCACGACATACGAGCCACGGTACACCCCCATGGACCCGCGAGGAGCCGCGCACGCACACCAGCAACACCAGGGCCTGGTAGGAGCGCCCCACCACCACCAGCAGCCCCCCCATCCACACCCCATACCAGCGAGCACCATCCACCAGCAGCCACCCATTACATACGGGCCACAGCCCCACCCGGACGCTCATGCGGCCGCCTCCCACCCACACCCCGGCACCACAACCAGTCAAGAACCGCAAGGGCCGCACGGCGCACACACGCAACACCCACATGACCCACAGGGACGCCCGGACCCCCAGCCAGCACAACACCCACCCCCGCCCCCCCCGACCCCACCACCACCAGCAGCCCCCCCACCCACACCCCATACCAGCGAGCACCATCCACCAGCAGCCACCCATTACATACAGACCACAGCCCCACCCGGACGCTCATGCGGCCGCCTCCCACCCACACCCTGGCACCACAACCAGTCAAGAACCGCAAGGGCCGCACGGCGCACACTCGCAACACCCACACGACCCACAGGGACGCCCAGACCCCCAGCCAGCACAACACCCACCCCCGCCCCCCCCACCACCAACAGCACCACCCCCACACCACCCCCCCCCGCCCCCCCCCCGAGACCAGGCCACGGACGCAACACGCGGCAGCCAGCACCAGCCAATTGACGTCGATACCCCCGCCGACACACACCACCGCGAATCCCCCCTCCCGCGACCGCCACAAGAGACCCCATCACCGGACCCCACACGCGACAACGACGACCACCCCCCCCAACCCACACCACCCCCCCCATCACACCCCGCACCACCAGCCGCCGCACCGGCCGAACCCTACGCCCTACACAACCCCGCAGCGGTACGGCAGCACCTCCGGAGACTCGGGGAACACGACGTCGTGCTGTGCCTCCGCACCTCCGGCACCAGCACCCGCATCCGGGCGGCCACCCTGGTCCAGGCGGCCACCCTGGGGGAAGGCGTCCGAGACTTCCTCTTCGACGCCTTCCTCCACGTCGCCCGACACGACCGCCCCCCACGCGCCACCCCAGACGGCGAGAGCCCGCCCCCCACGGGGAGCCGGATCTGGGTGCCCCCCATCGACTGGGGGCGACACCTAGTCGGACACCCCGTGCCGGGGCGGATGGACACCAAGGGCCACACCCGCTACCACGAGCCCAACATGGCCCACCCCCCACCCGGCGCCACCCCCGACAGCACCAAAGAGTGGGAGCGGGAAACATGGGTAGCCCGGATGGCCTCCCTGAGCAACTTCCGGCACCACGTCTCGGGGGACATCCCCACCCCCGACGAGCAACAGCCAGCCCCCTCCACGTACATGACCCTCATGTACAATCTGCACTACACCCTCTCCACCACCAACTACCACGCACCCACTGACCACTTGGTGGTACACGGCACCGACTCCCTCCTCCCCGCCGACTACGCCCCCCCCCCACACGGCCCAGGCCCCGACACGTACGCCAGGGGGGACGACCCGGACGACCCCCACATCTGGGGCACGTGGGAACCCAGATCCCTGGACACGCTGCTCTCCATCCGCAGCACCAGCCAGGGCCTTGGTAGGGCGATGTATTGCCTCGCCAAGTGGACCCAACGGACCTGGGGGATCCCCACAGACCGGTGGGTGTGGGTGGTCACGCTGCGCCCCCAGCAGAGGGAAGCCCCCCCAAACCGCAGGGGACCCACCCCCCCACGCCCCACCACCCTACAGCTCTGCCCGTACATGGTGGCAGCCCGCCTCATGACGCTGCTGTGGCCGGGCCCCCACACCCCCACCCAAAACTACCCCCACCTCACAGAGGAGGACATGCCCGGCATCCAGCGATGCTTCTTCCAGACCCTCGGCTACCTCCAGCAAACACACCCGCACGTCCTGGAGCAGATATGGCCACCCCCCGGGTAACCCACGTGCCCGCGCAGGCGAGACAACGCCCCCACACCAGCACCAGCACGCACGGATCACCAGGGAAAGCGCGCGCAGGGTAAGGTGTCCCCTTCCGTCGGCCGAGGGCGTTGTTGAACCGGCGGCAAGTGATTCGGAGGTACGCTGCTATCTCCTCTGGTGCTGTGTCGGCCCACGCTTCTGGCGTCAGGGCTGCTGTTTGGGGGGCCGGGAGTTGTGGGTCTGGGAGGTGTAGGTCACGGTGGTGGAGGTATAGGGCGAGGAGGATGTGGCGGGCCGCCACGTTCAAGCCGCCTCCGTTGTGGCGTAGAGGTGGGCTGTGGGGGGGCAGGGGTGTGCTGCCCGTGGCCACGGCTATGGTCCATGCGTGGTCCGCCGCGTCCGCCACGTAGTACCCTCCCAGGTGGTCCCGGAGGGTGTCGGTGAGGAACCCGAAGAAGCTGGGGTGGCTGGTGGGGGGGGGTGCGGCTGGGGCCGCGGGCTGCTCGCGGTGATGGGGGTTGAGGTCCCCGCAGTGGGGGCAGTGGGTGAGGCGGTGCGCCGCTCCCAGGCAGACCCAGTGGTCTGGGTTGCAGGGCAGCGCTGTCTGTGGTAGCCGCTGGCGAACGCAGAGGGGACATGCAGTGGCTGGCGGTTGGTGGTACCTGTGGACGGACGGCGGCGTGGGGGGATGGGGGCTGGTGGCGCGCGCATGCTGGTGGGAGTGTGTGCGGTGCCTGTGGTGCCCGTGTGTGCTGTGCCAGTGCTGTGCTCGGTGGACGGTGTGTAGACGTGGTGGGGGTTCCGTGTTGGTATGTCATGGGGTAGGTTCTCATGGTTGGTAGAACAGGAGTTTGAGGAGGTGGGCTTGGTCTGTTGGGGGCAGGGTTGCTGCATGCTGCAGGTATTTGTGGGTGCGGTATGTGAGCTGCTCCGCCGTCTTGGCAACGGCCGTCCGCTGCATGTGCGCCGCCGTGGCCTGGGGGTCCTCCGCGTGGGTGCGTAGCAAGGTGTAGACGGCAGAGGGGACGAGTCCCCTGCGGACCGCCTCGAGTACCTCCATCTGCTTGAGGACGGTGGTGAGTTGCTGGGTCGCCAGGGACTGCGTCAGCCATCCGTCGTGCTGTGCGATGGTGTGGGTTGGGTTCCAGTCTGTGAGGCTGTCCAGTCCTCTGTACAGGGGGCACACCTTGAAGTGGTCCCAGGTTTCTCCTTCCGCGTGGCTGCAGATGCATTTGGTGTATCCTGCGGGGACGTGGATCGAGCGGCGCGCTAAAGAAGGTCCCTACCAGGACCGGCCCCCGCTGTGCCCCTTCCGCCTGTAACCCCTGCTGACTTGCTCCTGATCAACGATTGCATTTATCAAAATACAGGGTTCCAAATCCAAAAATATAGAAAATACTATCCTCCTTCAACCCTGAACAGCAACCAGATCCCACAAATACAGCAATAGCCCAATTCACAATTCAATACGGGCTGCGGGCTTCCGTTCAGCACACCGGTCGTCTCACGGTGGCGGGCATGTACAAGAATTGCACCAAAGAAGAAAGCCCTGAAATTGGCATATGAACACAAATAAAGCAAAGTTGGGGAAAGAGGTTAACGTACACATTCACAGCCATAAACCCCTCATTCCCTGGACTCAAGACCTTCCCTTGACTCACCAACATGATGCCCTGAACCCAATCAAATAAGATGGCTAAATGCCATGTATCACAAGTCACTACATAAACCCCAAAAATGTGTTCACTCCCAAGCCTATATATCCTAGCCCAATAGGGGAGGTGGCGTGTCATGGCCTAGAGTGGCACTCAGGACCATGCCCTACCCTGACATAACCTTGGTTGGACTTGGAGTCGAATGGGCTTGGAGAACTGCCCCATGAAGATGACCTCACAACATGGCAAAATCAGGCAAATCACACCATTATGCCCAAAAGTCAATTATATACTCAAAAATGCATACGGCAAATATCCAAGTGCTCCATGCATGTGTCAAACCGGAAAGTAATATACAAGGGTGATATAGACCAAAGGTCCATGCCCAAGAATATCCCATCATTGCCTCCGAAACCCCTCCGGTTATGTACATGACATGCTTCACAAGTCAACTCATGAGTTTGAGACCTAATTTTGTGAGGCCTCGTGTGCCAAGCCAAAGTGACCACGTGATCCGGCATATGGTGAGGTGCAACACCGAAGCATATGCCAACATATAAGCAACATACCATAGTTCACGGATCTCTAGGCACTTTACTGTTAGCCGACCAGTTGAGCACATAAAACACAAAAATGAGCATAAAATGAGGTCAAAAACATTACAATATGTCCAAATACAAAGTTGTCATGATAGTATATCTCTATGCTCACCCATGATATCCGCTCATGGTTCAATACACAAATGATTGGAACCATTTACGAACTATTCCCCCACTTGGATCCCCAATCGGGCGCATGGAGATACCTTCGCCACCCATATCTACATGCCCCATGAAAATGGGAGTGCACTCATGGATCTCTTTGCCAAACATACCATGAGCAATACATACGCGGTAGACTTAGTCTAGCGCTTTGAATTCCACAATTGGGACATGGACAAAGCCCTTGTCACGTGTGGCTCCCCATCTCTTCGGCCACACGAAGATATATAACATGGGCGTGAGCATATCGAAGCACATACCATGCATATAACACATACCCTCAAAAGTGGCTGGTATGCCATGCCCCTCCATGGACATAACTTCACGTTAAAAATACGTGGGAACCCAAGGAAAGTACCTATGCAACCCCAACACTCATGCGGTACACTCGAAAGTCGCAAGAAAATATTCGGTTGCACGGTCCAAGAGTTATATATCACTTTCTACCCTCTCGACCATTATCCCTTGCTACACCGGGCATGAGTACACACCTAAGGCGTTTGATGCTTCCTAAATTAAGTTGAGACTAAGGCGCTTGCAACCCAACCTTCCTTATTCTCTTTGCTCACACTCGCGCGTAGATATGGTCCTTCAAAGTGGTCCCACGATTCACTTTTGTTTCCCTTAGATCTCCAAGTCAAATGGGTGGCAAGTATAAGGGAAACCTGATTCGGGCATAAGGAAAAGAGTATGACCACTCGAAGAAGACCAAATCAAGTGCGGCGATGTCGAAGTTGAAAATCCGATTTCGACATCGCGAAAAATTCAGAATAAAATTTCGAGTGCATATTTAGAAAATTGCGGAAGCAACGAACCCTTTACAGATGAAATCTGACCCTTCATCGGGGTTTCCGCCAAAATATCTGGAAATAACAGTTAACCAATCGGTTAACGCAAAATCGCGAGCCAACTGACAGTCGCCGATACATTGACCATCAGAACGAAAGGCTGAAAAATTACGGAAACATTACGATAATAAAACCCTGTTGATTCCTGATATTCCGATATATAAATCTCCGCTGGCGGCGCCTCGGTACTGAATATGGCCGCTCATAGCCGGAATGGCCAAACCTATCACACTATCACATCGGGTTAGGTCAGGTGGATGGGAGAGTATGATATCAGCCAATGGCGGCTTGCCGGCACATAGATACACACCCCAAGTGACCCAAAGATGGCCACGGGGGTCCGAACCGGCTTCACCCCCCTTCTCAGAGCGTTGTTACCGCTCGAAAGCCATTGAAGAGAGGACGGGAGGACCCCAATGGGCTCCAACCCCCCCCTCCATGTCCCAAGGACACATGGAGGCCCCACACACGTCGTAGGCGTCCCCCAATGCCCCAAGGGAGGGGTGAGGACACTGATAATCGGTGCCCTACGCCATATCCGGTCTCCTCTTGATCTACAACATGGACCAAGGGGATCAAAGATAGAGAAACGTCGTCGATCGATCTAAATACGTATACCACGATGAAATATATACCTCGAGATCGAGTGAAGGGGGTATATGGCCAATCAAGGCCGAAAAATCCCCGGATGAACGCCCTCACCCGTCTCCTCATTCACAGAAACAAACAAAATGCCAAGGGGGATCCATTACGGTGCTACAGCAGTAACCAAATGGACCAACACGTCCTTGACATCCAAAGAAATATTCTTTTTCTTCAGGTAGTCCATCCAGACCGTGGTGTACCTCGGCACAAAACTGCTCGGAGGCTCCCACGAATCCCTGGATGCGGCGAATCCCTTCCAACGGACTTTATAAAGCCTACCCCCAGGCGTCCCCGGGTCCGGCTTGTCCGCCAGGATCTTCTCAGCGGTGAAGTCGTCGTCCTCACCCTCGTCGTCCGAGTCCACATCGCCGGCCGTGAACTCGAAGGTGACGGGACGTCCGCTGGGGTCTGGTGCTCGGGGACGAAGCTGGGTATGGTCGCGGTCCAGGATCTTGTTATCCCCCACACGAACCGCATACACATCCTGCCCGACCTTCCGCACGATTACCCCCGGCACATACCAAGATGCCTGCCGATGCCTGGACAGGACATCCTTGTGGTGCCGCTCCACCCACACGGTGTCTTGGAGAGCATACTTCTGGACCTTTCCTTGCTTGAAGTACTTGGCCCTCTTGTCATGCTCGTCCTGAAGTGCCTTGCACACCTTGGCCGCCGTGTCGTCCGCCTCAGCCATCATGGCATTTGCATCCCGGGCCACTTTGCCATGGTTCAACCACGGGAGAGTGCGTGACACTCGATCCCGTAGGAACAGGATGCGATGGGGCGACAGCCCAGTGGGTCCCGGAAGGTCGTGATACGCTTGGAGTACTCTACACAGCGAATTATACCAATTCCGGCCCGGTTCGTCGATGTGCAGCTGGCGGAACTTCTCGAACATCTGCCGCCCGGCCACCTCAGCTCGACCATTCGACCGGCTGTGGTACGCCACGGTCTTGGCGTGCCGAATACCCATGTGCTTGCACATCGTCTTGAACCACATTCCCACAAACTGGCTGCCCCGATCGCTGCAGATGACAGCCGGGACATCAAAAATCGTCAGACAATGCCTGATCATGGCATTAGCGACGGTCTTGGCCTGCAGCCCCACTCCATGCTTGTCCTTCTTGTCCTTCTTCTTGGACTTCTTGCCAGGGACCGCCACGATATACCCACTGTGCCTATCCACCGCCAGGATGACACAGTCGTAGGTCTCTCCTTCCACGGTGACCTCAGGCATGGCGAATACATCCATGGCCACGGACCGCATAGGGGCCTCCGGTATAGCCGTATACACCGGGTTGCCCGCTGTGGAGTGGTTGGGGCTCTTCGTGGCCCGACACACGGCACAGTCGCTGCAGTACCTATCCAGGATGGCGTAGTACCCCGGAGGGAACTTGAAACGCCACTCCAGGTCCTGCTGCATCTTGTCTCGGCCAGGATGCATGAGCTGGGCGTTGTGCCAATGGTCAATGAGCTCCTCCACTCGGTTCTCGGGCACCAGCAGCTTGTCCTTGAGGAACAACTTGTCCCCATCCTCGGTCAAGCCCTCGGGCCATTCGTCGTCCCACGGGGCGCTCACGGCATTCCAGTACTTGCTCCAGTGCTCGGATGCCGCGTAGTCATCCGACCAGTCCTCTGTGAGCACCGACCTGACTAGCTCTACAGGGGCCACCATCCATTGCTCGAGGGTTTCCTCTCGAATAGCTTGGACGCGGGCACCCCGGAACTTGGCCAGGTCCGTACGATTTGCCATCACCACAAAGCACTTGACCCCCTCTTGCTCCATGGCCTTCTCCATCTCGATGATGCGCTTGGCCTCCTCGGTCTCCTCGGCGTCGCCATGGCTGGACATGTCCGTCCACGCCTTGCCCGCGGGGTAGGCCCAGCGACTGAGGCAATCTGCCACAGTGTTGTCCTTCCCCGGGACGTACACGACGCTGAGGTCGAACTTGGCGAACGTCTCGTGCCATCGGGCCCTCCTAGCCGCCGGTCCTGAGGGGGTGTCGACATGCTCCTTGTGCCAGCTCTGTAGGGACTGGTGGTCCGTGCAAACCACCACCGGCTGCAGTCCGATGTGGCCAGACCACTTCCTGAGCGCACATACAATGGCGTATGTCTCCTTCTCCCTCGCGGTCCATGTTCGGCGTTGGCCTTCGGCCAGGATCCTGCTCCAAAACGCCACGGGAACATGAGTCCCGTCGTCCCGGACTTGCTCGAGGACTGCCCCCACGGCATAGTCCGAGGCGTCTGTCCGTAACACGAATCCCTTGTCCGGGTCCACCAGGAACAGCCCCAACTGCCCCAGGAGTCGCTCCTTCAGGCGGTTGAACGCATCTTCAGCCTCAGGGGTCCAGGCAAGCTTCTTCTTGCTCCCCTTCCGGCCATCGAACTTCCCCACCTGCAGCATCTTGTGCAGCGGCCCCGAGAGTTCTGCATACATCCGGACATAGCCCGAATAGTAATTGCAGAACCCCATGAAGGACCGGAGTTTGCTGATGGTCTGGGGCTTCTCCCAGTGGTGCAGGGACGCCAGCTTCCCAGGCATGGGACGGCGTTGCCCGTGACCAACCACGTGACCCGCGAACTCCACTTCCTTCACGAAGAGTGAGGCTTTGGTGGGCTTGCACACCATGTTGTGCTTGTCCAACTCGCTGAGCACTCGGCGCAGATCCTTCTCATGCGCGTCGATGAGCTCGTCCTCAGTCATGTTCTCCGTGCCGGACCCGATGATGATGTCATCCACGAAGGGATCGGCACAGTCCCGGACAGGACCGAGTAGGTCCTCCATCATGCGCTGGAAAGCGGCATTGCCATTCTTGGCGCCCATAGGCACCACCTTCCACTGCATGGGCCCCAGCAGTGTCGACATCGCTGTGCAGGGCCTGGAGTCCGGGTGTAGCGGCATCTGGTGATAACCGTGTTTCAGGTCCAACACCGTGAAAATCCGCTTTTTCTGTTGTTTTTGGAGGATGGAGTCGATCAGGGGAAGCGAGTACGAGTCGTGCTCGGTCTGCTCGTTCGAACCTCTGTAATCCACCACCAACCTCCATTCGCCCTTCTCCTTCTTGGGCACGATGAAGGCTGGGCTGGCCCATTCACTGTCGGAGGGTTCGATCCATCCCCGCTCAATGAACTCGGCCAACAGCTTCTTCATGGCCTCGGCCCGATCGCCCTGAAGTTGGTACTCCCGATGACGATAGATCTTCGGGTTCGGCTTCAGCTTGATCTTCGCTGTACCAAACCTCCCACGATCTGGAGGGTTCTTGTTGGCGACGCCACTGAATAGCCGCGGATAGGCATGGATCAGCCTCTCCTTCAGCTCGGCGACCTTCGGGTTCTCCTGGGCCTCTTCAACCGCTTGCTTCGGTATCGATACAACCGACCGCACTGCGGTATAGGCCTCTTCTGGGTCCGAGTCCGACTTCTCCTCATCCGATATGCCGTCTTCATCGTCGTGGGTCGCGATTCCCACCGATAATGTTCGAAAATTTGCGGCTTCGGGCTGGTGCTCGTCGCTACCGGTTCCCACTCTTGGAAAACCCCACGTTGGTGGGTCCGACCCAACCGGACCATCGTATTGGTCCGCGATGTGATCCATGACCCTCGCCACGAAATCATCCTTCTCGTACTTACCGGTGACCAACATCTTGTCATCCCACCAATGCGGAGATGTGACTATGGCCCGCCTCTTCTTGGCTGTCACACGGTCGTGCATCCCCATCCGCATGTAGTTGACGACGTCGTCGATCTCGGCGTGGGACAGGACGTCAATGCCATAAATTGGCTGATCCGTCCCCTCCTTGGGCTCAAACATGACCTTCATGGGCACCGCCTCCACCCTACGGATGAATGCTTCATCACCCGTGGGCTGGGCTTGCGCTCCATCCACCAGGAAAGCCTTGGTACCCCACGCTTGACCCGGGGAGGGCATTGATACACCCTTGGCGTCGATGAACAACTCTTCCTCTGGCCCCAATGACATCTCGTTCAGGGTGATGGAGTCCAGCATCGACTTGAGACCCTCCAGCGGACATGGGGTGGATCCTATGCCGGTTATGACCAGGATCCCCTTCGCCCTATCCGCGATGATCTTCTTCACCGTACGTCTGGTATTGTCCAGGGAGCCATGCCAATACATGGGTCCCCACTCCTTCAAACCCCAATGCCGGTGCCAGGCTGAGTCTCCTCGATGCCAGTGCCGCCTACACTTCCTCAGAAGTGGGGCATCCCGGGAAGCAAAGACGTCCGTCTCGGGCGCTTCGGCTCCCAGCGTCTGGATCATCCTGTCATACACCTGTGGCGCCATTCCATACTCCGTGAGCTGAACTCCGCGGTCTCCTCTGGACTTGGCACCCACAACTTGCACCGCTCGGACGATCCGATCCTCTTCCTCAGCATTCCATTGGGATGATCCGCATGCATAATCCGTGGACAGCCATGTGAGGCATTCATCATCCTCCCGGACCAGCGTTGCGCGATGGGGAAGGGCTCCAATGGCGTTTGCCACCATGAAGTCATACCCCATGATCATATCCCAATCTGTAATGTCGGCGACATAGAAGTTCCCGGATAGAGTGCTTCTCTTCGCCTGATCAGGGCGGTTCAAGCGCTCATGCTCCCAGAATTCCATACTGATAGTGGCCTCATGGGTGCCGCCACCCATAATCTCTCCGTTGGCGACCTTCAGGCGGACCGGTCTCCGGCTGGGCTGCAGGAGTTCCTCCTTGAACAACCCTCTCCGGACCAGGCTCACCTGGGCACCCGTATCCACTAACACATCCACCACCTTCTCCTCTCGTCCGCACCGTACTCGCACTTTCAAGTGCAACTGCCGCTCGTCGCCATGAGGTGTATGGACGACTCTCACGGTATGCAACTCTAGCACGTCCGGGTGCATCAGGACTTCAAGGGTATGGTCACGGATGGTGTAGATCTTGGGTTGGTCCTGCCCGTCCACGGGGCTCTCCGTGGTCGCTCCTTCCTTCTTGCCATGTCCCGTACCCACATGTACTTCCCTTGGCAGGGCGCTCCAGGGGTTGGGAGTGGCAAAACTCAGTGGTTTTGGCTCTTCTGGAGCCTTCCTCGGCACCCGATGTGCCTTCGCTTTCTCAGGGATTCCACTGATTTTCGGAGGAGAGACCTCCGAGGTCCGACTCCCGTGGGGGCTCCTCTAGACTTGGCTTCCCGCAGCCCCTTCCGGCTGCGATCCGCCAGGACTTTGTCCACCACGTTGCTGGGCTCTGAGTTCCTCCAACGTCCTCAACATGTCCTCAGCAACCTCCTCGATCGACCTCACTCGTCGGTCTTGGTCAGGTCCACCACCATAGCCTCTTCCTCCGCCTTTTCCTTGGCCTTTGCCTTGGCCTTTTCCCCCGTCTCCGCCCTTCGCCTTCCAATCGGAAATCCACTGCTCCTTGGGCTTCTTCTCGGGGTGGGCGGCGAAGTAGGCCTTCTTGTCCGCCTCATACACCTTGCACTGACGGTGGTCGTGTGCATGGTTGTTTCCCTTGCCATAACAGACCCAGCACCCGTCGTGCTGAGACCTGTACTCTCGGAGAGAGAGCGGTGGGTTCCCGATCCTCCTTGGCTCTTTGCCCCTTGGTCCCACCCGGCTCCATCTGGACCGATCCTGCCCATTGTTCCTCACGTTGTGCGCCACAAACGCGAAGAAATGGGCCTCCTCGTGATCCTCCCGGGACCAGTGGTCTTGGCCACTTCCACTACCATCCTCCGCGGAGTTGGCCGTGTCCTCCTGGATCTCCCGATGATGGCGGTCATCTCGGTGGCCTCGTTGTCCATGACCATGTCGATCCTGCACGTGGGCCTCGTTCTTCGCATTGAGCTTCAGCTCTACCGTGATGTACTTCACGATCTCGTCCAGGCTCATGCGGGCGAAGATGACCTGCATCCTCAGCGGCTCCCCGCGCCTCCACTCCACGTTGTTGAGGCGCATCAACCTTTGCCCCATGGAGTCTCCAAATACCTCCACGTACACGGCGTTCTTCAGTCCCAACATCCGGTTGGGCTCGCCCAGGTTCCTCCTGAAGAACTCCATGATACCCGCATGGGTATCCTCCGCCGCCATGATCCTCACCGCCACCCGCTTCTTGGCCCGCTTCTTCTCCTCGTCCTCCACTCTCCTCTTCCAGTTGCCGGGGAGGACGTCCTTCAGCAAGTGGCGGATCTCACTGGCCTCGTTCCAGTCTTCCACCAGCTTGAGGCATCTGCGGTACTTCCGCAGATACCGATTCCACTCCCGGACCCGCAACTCACCGCGGTCCAGCGGCAGCGGGATGGACCACAAGTCCTCCAGCTTCTGGTTCGGAGCGTCCACCCGCTCCTCATCCTCCAACCACTGGAGGCAGGCCTGCTCCGTACGGATCAGTCCTTCCCGGATCTGATCCCGCAGCTCCTCCTTCAGGTCCTGCGCCAGCCGGTGTGGGAATGTCCGGCATACCCACTTATCCCGCGGCGCTCCCCGCATCTCGCCGACGACCTCCTCGGCAAAGTCCTCCCAATCCAGGATGAAGTCATCCAGGTTTGAGGGGTTGCCATCGTAGTAGGGGATTTTGATTCCCCTGAGGTCGTCAATCCTGATGGCGTCTCCGACGTCCCCAGCCACCACTCCACCGAGACGGATACCACCTGTGGCCGGGGGGTGTGAGTACACTCCCGTACATCCCTCTCCTCCATGGAGTGCGGTCCAGTTGGGCCTGAACCCATGGGGTTTGGAATGCGGGAAGGACTTGCTCCATCGGCCGTCCATATCCCCGTGTTGGGATCCTTCGCCCACAGGTTTCCGCTCGGATGACCTCGACCATGTCCGTCGGCGCTTCCCATGGTTCGCCCCTGCATGGTCTGGCTCTGGATCTCCTCTTCCGCATAAACTACCATATTCGTCGTGATCGGTACATCCTGGGCGGCATGGGACATCTGTACCGTCAGGCTCCTCGGGTCCGTGGTTACGTGCCCTTCCCGCATGGACCCAGCCGGTGCCGTGCGTTCCCCGAGCATTGTGGATTCGCTGAACATGGGAACAAACGGCAGCGCACCCGGGTCAACACGCGGAGGCGCGTAGGGTGCCTCTGCAGGGCCGCCCATGGGTTTATCCATGGCGCTCCTGAGGGTCTTAACCCGCTCCACCAGCTCTGCCGCGGCCGGCTTTGCCGGGAGCTCCGGACCCGAGGCGAGGGGCTGTAGCTCCTCTAGCCTTTTCAGGCGTCCCGACATGTCCTCCACCAGGTGGAGGAGGCTGTCCACCACTCGCTGCTGCTTCTCCAGGGCCAGCTCCAGATTCTCCCGGTACCGGTCCCGTTCCGCTCGCAGCTCCTCCATGTCTTTCTCCACGGCCGACTGGTCATCCAGGATCCCGGCGACGTCCGTCTCTAGGCCGTCCTTCGCGTTGTCCAGGCTGTCGAGGCGGTGCACGATGGCGTCCATCCCCATCTTCGGGTACTTGCCCATGAGGAAGGACACGTGCTCGCAGTGGCACGCGGCGTGCTTTCCGCCTGATCCAGCGCATCCCGCGGTTCCCGGCGCCTCAGACTCATCGCCCATGGGCGTATCGCCTATGGCGTCCGTCTCTGGTCCCGTGTGCCGGGGCACAGGTGCCGTCCGGGCCCTGGCTGGCCCCTCCAAGCCCTCGGCGTCGTGCTCCAGGCTGGGTTCTGGGGCCGTGTTCGCCCTTGTGGGCGGTCTGGCCGTCTCCTCCGACTCCGAAGGTGGCTCATAGGCTGTCCGATAGCCCTCGGAGTGCCCCTCGGATTCCCACAGCCTGACCGGGCTAGGGTCCGTATCCATAGCCCCGGCGTCCCTTGCCGCGGACTTGGGTGACCCGCGCTTCCGGTAGCGCCGGGCCCGTCCTCCACTGCTGCCTGAATGGCAGGCCTCATCAGAGTCCTCCGCGGCGGAGCAGAGGTTGCATGCCTTTCGGCAGCGACGCTCACACATGGAGACCAGGTCCTCCATGTCACGTCCTCCTCTTCCCGAATGTCGTACTTCTCTTCGGGCTTCAACTTCCGGAGTTCGCCATGCTCTTGAACGTCTCGGTTCTTCTATGGCTCCAATCTCCGGCGTGGTCTCCACCGCGTCCACAATACGCACCCGGGGCGTACTTGGGCAGGGCTCATAAGGGCCCAAGTCCCCGGGTCGGCGGTAGGTAGGGGCAGCAGGTAAGCCTCTGCTACCATAAAGAAGGTCCCTACCAGGACCGGCCCCCGCTGTGCCCCTTCCGCCTGTAGCCCCTGCTGACTTGCTCCTGATCAACGATTGCATTTATCAAAATCCAGGGTTCCAAATCCAAAAATATAGAAAATACTATCCTCCTTCAACCCTGAACAGCAACCAGATCCCACAAATACAGCAATAGCCCAATTCACAATTCAATACGGGCTGCGGGCTTCCGTTCAGCACACCGGTCGTCTCACGGTGGCGGGCATGTACAAGAATTGCACCAAAGAAGAAAGCCCTGAAATTGGCATATGAACACAAATAAAGCAAAGTTGGGGAAAGAGGTTAACCTACACATTCAGAGCCATGAACCCCTCATTCCCTGGACTCAAGACCTTCCCTTGACTCACCAACATGATGCCCTGAACCCAATCAAATAAGATGGCTAAATGCCATGTATCACAAGTCACTACATAAACCCCAAAAATGTGTTCACTCCCAAGCCTATATATCCTAGCCCAATAGGGGAGGTGGCGTGTCATGGCCTAGAGTGGCACTCAGGACCATGCCCTACCCTGACATAACCTTGGTTGGACTTGGAGTCGAATGGGCTTGGAGAACTGCCCCATGAAGATGACCTCACAACATGGCAAAAATCAGGCAAATCACACCATTATGCCCAAAAGTCAATTATATACTCAAAAATGCATACGGCAAATATCCAAGTGCTCCATGCATGTGTCAAACCGGAAAGTAATATACAAGGGTGATATAGACCAAAGGTCCATGCCAAAGAATATCCCATCATTGCCTCCGAAACTCCTCCGGTTATGTACATGACATGCTTCACAAGTCAACTCATGAGTTTGAGACCTAATTTTGTGAGGCCTCGTGTGCCAAGCCAAAGTGACCACGTGATCCGGCATATGGTGAGGTGCAACACCGAAGCATATGCCAACATATAAGCAACATACCATAGTTTACGGATCTCTAGGCACTTTACTGTTAGCCGACCAGTTGAGCACATAAAACACAAAAATGAGCATAAAATGAGGTCAAAAACATTAAAATATGTCCAAATACAAAGTTGTCATGATAGTATATCTCTATGCTCACCCATGATATCCGCTCATGGTTCAATACACAAATGATTGGAACCATTTACGAACTATTCCCCCACTTGGATCCCCAATCGGGCGCATGGAGATACCTTCGCCACCCATATCTACATGCCCCATGAAAATGGGAGTGCACTCATGGATCTCTTTGCCAAACATACCATGAGCAATACATACGCGGTAGACTTAGTCTAGCGCTTTGAATTCCACAATTGGGACATGGGCAAAGTCCTTGTCACGTGTGGCTCCCCATCTCTTCGGCCACACGAAGATATATAACATGGGCGTGAGCATATCGAAGCACATACCATGCATATAACACATACCCTCAAAAGTGGCTCCCACCATGGTATGCCATGCCCCTCCATGGACATAACTTCACGTTAAAAATACGTGGGAACCCAAGGAAAGTATCTATGCAACCCCAACACTCATGCGGTACACTCGAAAGTCGCAAGAAAATATTCGGCTGCACGGTCCAAGAGTTATATATCACTTTCTACCCTCTTGACCATTATCCCTTGCTACACCGGGCATGAGTACACACCTAAGGCGTTTGATGCTTCCTAAATTAAGTTGAGACTAAGGCGCTTGCAACCCAACCTTCCTTATTCTCTTTCCTCACACTCGTGCGTAGATATGGTCCTTCAAAGTGGTCCCACGATTCACTTTTGTTTCCCTTAGATCTCCAAGTCAAATGGGTGGCAAGTATAAGGGAAACCTGATTCGGGCATAGGGAAAAGAGTATGACCACTCGAAGAAGACCAAATCAAGTGCGGCGATGTCGAAGTTGAAAATCCGATTTCGACATCGCGAAAAATTCAGAATAAAATTTCGAGTGCATATTTAGAAAATTGCGGAAGCAACGAACCCTTTACAGATGAAATCTGACCCTTCATCGGGGTTTCCGCCAAAATATCTGGAAATAACAGTTAACCAATCGGTTAACGCAAAATCGCGAGCCAACTGACAGTCGCCGATACATTGACCATCAGAACGAAAGGCTGAAAAATTACGGAAACATTACGATAATAAAACCCTGTTGATTCCTGATATTCCGATATATAAATCTCCGCTGGCGGCGCCTCGGTACTGAATATGGCCGCTCATAGCCGGAATGGCCAAACCTATCACACTATCACATCGGGTTAGGTCAGGTGGATGGGAGAGTATGATATCAGCCAATGGCGGCTTGCCGGCACATAGATACAAACCCCAAGTGACCCAAAGATGGCCACGGGGGTCCGAACCGGCTTCAGCGCATACCATCGGTGGTATCGGGTGAGGAGGGGAAGCTGTTCGAGGGCGAGTTGGAGTCGGGGTTTTTGTAGGTGTGCTGGGAGGCTATCCGGGCGCAGGGCGGAGTAGTAGAGGGGGGTGTGGACGGAGTCTTCAAGGCGTCGGAGGAGTTCGCTGTTCGTTGGGTGGCCCAGTGTGGTGGCCAGTTGCTGGATGGGTGTGGGGTAGTGGTACTGCTTGTCTCGATCCGTGTACGGCGTGTCCTCGGGCATCCATTGGGGGGGCTGTGTGGCCGGGGGTATCGGGGGTAGGTGCTGCAGGTGGCTGTGGTGTGGGGTGTCCAGTCGCACGTGTTCGAGCCCTGGGGTGTGGTTGGTGTTCTGGTGCTTGGCCTGCGTGTCTGCGCGTCCATTGCCGTATGCGTAGCGGTGTGACTCCTGTTTGACGATGTGTAGGGCGTCCTGGGGGTGCATGCCCTTGAAGGCCATCCATAGTCCCAACGCTTGTGTGGTGAGGCCGGACTCGAGTGCTTTGTGGAGGGGCAGGTCCGCAAGGCGCCTGGTGAGGTGGATGTCGACCGTGGCGTCCAGGACTACCCAGATGTTGCGGGGCCGGATCGTCTCGGCCGGCGGTGTGGCGGTGACGGCGTCTGCCATGGTGCGCAGTTCGCCGTGGGAGGACGCCCCAAAGATGGTGGCCCCGGTGTGGTGTTCCACGTGGAGGCCGTCCGCGTGCCGGGTGATGCGCACGGAGGCGCAACCGACCGTGGGGGTGCGTTGCTGGGTGCCGGATGCGTCAGTGAAGTAGATGATGTCGGTGTCGCTGGGTATGGGTAGGCGGGCGATTGTTGTGGGGTGATAGACGTGGATGGGGTTCCCCTGGGCGGTTCTGGCGGTGATTTGCGTGGGTTGCAGTAGTGGCGCTGCATAGACGCCTATCCCTTGGGTGATGATGGCGTGGGCTCGTGGGGTGAGGCGGAGGAGGCCTCTGTCTGGGCGCCCCTGGGTGATATACGCGTATATCAGGTGGAAGAGGTATCCCGTATTGGGGTGGAACTTCTGGCACGTGATGGTCTGTCGCCGCTCCTTGTCGTCTTTGTCGCCGCGGAGGGTGGGGCATTTGTGCTGTAGGGGGCGCATGGGTGCCTCCTGAGGTCCCGCGCGGTGCGGGTCGCAGCGGTCGTACTCTATGGCCACGCTGTCCGGGTCTGCCCGCTCGTTGGTGAACGTCCATGTCGCCGTGGGTGTTCGGGTCCAGGCTACGTGCACCGGGTGGTCTGGGGGCACCGTGTGAAACCAGGGGGAGAGCCATGTCTGCTGGTCGGCGGTGACGGTGGCGGTGGGGGTGCGGTAGTGGGTGGAGATGAGGTGCAGCAGGGGCCACGGAGTGTCGAGGGCTGCCGGGCCGCAGTGCCAGCACGTGCGTGGTATGCCCTGGTCACTGTGTCTGACTGGTGGTACATCGGTCTCCGGTGCATTGTGTTTGGAGATGGAGCAGGGGGCATGGTGTCGCTGGAAAGTGCGGGTAGCATGTTTGTGGCCGTTTGGTGCTAGTAGCAGGATGGTGGGTGGTGTCCAGCCTTCGGCTGACGGGGTGGGCTCCCCCTGCGTCGTGCCGCCGTCGTTGGGGGTCTCGTGCTCGCTCGGGCGGGGCCGGGGGTGCTGGCGCTGGAAGGCTGTGCTGGCGGAACGATTTAGTTTGGTTCAGGTGTTGTTTTACATCCAAAATGAAGGATCCAGGCAGCAAAACACCCAAGAAACCAAGTCGTGCCGCTGAAAATCGGCAAGCCAGGGATTTAGAAAGAATTCATGGAAGCAGCAAACTCCCTCCGGAACGTGCAAGCGCGCATTTTAAAGCAACAACAAAGATATAATGATGAAACAAACACTTTGGCACACTGAGGAACAATAAAGTTATACCGTTGAGTACAGCACTACTGCTACTTGAACCACCACTATTCTAAACAATGACCCTCACAATGAATCATTCCTGCTTTTTGTCTCCCTTTGGCACTACAAGGGTACAACAATCGTTAGGGTAGAGACAAGTTCACAAATAATGTTGCACAAAATCACTTTACCGATGAGACATCATAACAAAGCTCTCCTTACCTAGCATAGTTTAACATAGTTCATTGGTGACCAATTTTGCAATTTTGTGGATAGTATAGTTATTGGTCCGGCATAGTTACCTTATCTTACCTTATCAAATAGCCTTACTTCCGGAATGTCACCCCGCATTTCAACAAAAAACAATGAGTCCACATCCACCTCGGCGTGATGCGGGCCCCTATATCTGCAAGCAGGTGCTCAAGCAACAACGATGTCACAAAGAAGGGCCACCATCAACTGATGTTTGCAAACCTCCATTGACGCCACAGCCTAGTCTGTAACTAAATCACTGTCCCGACCACACACCCACTATGCAAGCTACAAAGCCATGGTGCCACTCAATGACGCATGCAACAATGAACATCAGCAATTGAGGCAAGACATCCACCAATACATGTTCTCTCAACACTAGGCTAAATGAGTGAAAAAGATTGGAAAATTAATAGAAAATGGGAGAACAATCGGGGAGAAAATTGCATCAAGTTTGGGAGGCGTGAATCCTTTGTAAAAAGAGCGGAGAATTTGCTTGCTTTGTACAGAAAGTTTACACTACGGGGACATTGAACGGTGGGAGGGAGGAGTGTGAAACCCGTTTTGCGATGGCGTTGGCGAGGTCGTTCTTGGGTCTCCAATGTGTCCTTTTATCCACACTAGGGAGACTGCTGCTGAAATAGAATGAAACCGTTCCCAAATTGGGAGGGCAGAGCGTTGTAGAAAGTGTTGAATGCGAGAGACAACCTCTGGATTGTCACAAAAGATAGTGTACGAAGCTGTGGGGCGTGCGGGCTTTTTTTGTTGGACATCGATGTTGGATGCAGTTCATTTATGTTGGATAGCAAGGTCCCACGAAGTTCAACAAGTGCACACCCATGCCCATTGACTGGAGCAGCAAGGGCCGGAATGGAGCCGGGCTCATTGTTGATGGCTGCAATACTTCTTACGATTCTTACGATTCGAAGAGATGTTGATCCCAAAAGTGTAGATGAATGGGGACATTGAGCCTGTGGTGTGATGGGTAAGATTTGTGAAACGTGGACAATAATGGTGCGGGAAAAGGTGGGGGTTGTAACGGCGATGAGGTATCAGGGGGACTTTGGGAATTTTTGCTACCATTGACAATCTTCTTGCCTCTGCGGACCATACTACACTCCTAGAATGTTGCATGTAGACCATACTACACTCCCACAATGTTGCACAAACTGATGTTTCACCCCAACCCACAGAGCGGAACCCATCCAAGTGTCTCGAATGACCTTCCAATGCCATAGACGGGCAATGGGCAAATTAGTCAAAAGATAGTGTCTCCATCTGATGGGAGTCTGCCGTAGTGTTCGGAGCGCGCGCTTTTTTGGGCCTCGGCTTTGATGTTGCGTGAAGGCGATCTGCCCTGTGAGCATGAATGTCTCGACCCCGATGCCAACCATGAATGTGACGTCCGCTGCACCGGTAAAGATTGACTACTAGCAGTCGAAGCGGAGGGGGACTGTGCCGGCTGGCTTGCCACGCGTGGTTGTGACACCAACGTAGACGGTGTATTCGACCGTCGCAATGGCCTGTCGCGATGGCGGGGGATCTCTGGCTTAGCCTCTGGCATTGCAAAGAGACTACGGCCGGGCTGAGTGGGATAGGGTGGCGGTGAAGGTGACCGCACTCAGTACTCTCTAGGCACACTGTTATTGATACTAAGCACTACCATGCAGTTTGGGTATGGTGTTGTCTCACTTTGTGCACCACGCAATAAGCCCCAGAAACTATGCAGTCGTTTAGCCTCCCTCCCCCCTATTGCGAAATGCTGTTTCACTGAATCAAAGTAAGCACAGCACTCGTTGTGCTGAGTGGATGGGGTGCCAACTACATAGGGGGCTGAGTTACCGTGATTGGATAGTTGCCCACTCTCAGAGGTCGGCAATGGTTATGGTGCCGCTATGGCTGTGGTACCTGAGGTGCATCCGTCGTTGCTATTGTGACTGAAGTGCATCCACCAGGTTGCAGTGACTGAGGTGCATCTGTGTAATCTATGTTGACCCAGCTGCACCCACTGTGGCCATGGTGACTGAGGTGAATCCATGTTTGCGAATGGTGACCAAGATGCACACATTGTGGGTGCATGTTTGCCCGGCACGCACCCGGCGCACTACCTTTCTATTAACTATCCCGACTTCAGCCCCAGATTTACCCTCTGATGGAGAACGGCCCCCAAATAGACCATGATGGACTGCGCACCTTCGCTACAAAGCACGTTACATAATTAGGCAATAGCTGTGAATTCAACAACTCCAAATGTCATTTGAATTGTACTTAGCAAACGGTACTTTGCCTTTACCTTTCCCATAGATTTCACTATGGTAATGAGTCCCCAAGCCGCAAGCGGTTTGGACGGCGTTTCTGCCTCACGATGCGCAAACTTAACATTGGCTGCATCACCCCTACCTTCTCAGGGGCCCAAAGTTGCGCGGAATGGCTACATCACGCCTGCCTTCTCGGGGTCCCATGGTGGGGAGAAATCAATATGGCTACATTACCCCTGCTTTCTTGGGGTCCCCGTGGTGGGGAGAAATCAACCTAGTAAGGAGTGGATGTGGTGGAAACGAGCAAAAAATGGATGAAAATGGGTGAAACTGGGTGAGAATCCAAATATACCATATCCAGAATATGAAAGAAGCATCAAAATACCCGTTGTCAAACAACAATAATGCCCATAGTATCACAAAGCATGGGGTTCTAGAACGGCTAGACGTGCAAATAGTTGCACTGCGCGCGCACTGCGCTTAGTGCACCCCCTAACAGGTCACCGGTGGGGCACGGGTCAAAAAAGATGCCCCGCGCGCGCCTGGCGCACTAACGCTCCCCCTGTAGCTTGAATGGCTAGGGCACATATGCGGTGGCTGTAGTGACCAAGGTGTATCTGCACTGCTCATGACGATGCTTGTGGCCACTGAGGTGCACCCACTGTGGCTGCAGTGACTGAGTGAACCATGCTGGCAATTGCCAAGACGAGCACACACAAATTCAGTACACCGCTTCAACAGGTGTTCTTGGGAATCACTATCCACAGAGGATGTCCCTAAGCAGGTGTCTGCAGCTGGTGTTCACAAACACTATACAAAATGAACTGGGCGCCACTGCAAATGTAGGTTACACATCACCATGGTTCTGGATCAATGAGCCACATTGACGCACATGAAACCTGTGTTGAATGTATGTTGTGCGTTGATATCAGGCTCATGGCCTAGAAAAATTGATGCTGGTGCACTACGCGTAGGTGTAACAACATTCTGGCACTCCCCAGGAGTGTAGGCTCCTTCACCACTCCTTCACCAACCAGTTTACCCTTTTATTGTGGATACTGATCAGCTCGTCTCAGAAAATTCCAGACTTCCATGGACAACAGTGGCCTTGCTCTAGGCTTCCATGCCAGGGTTACACTGCAACCGATCCACTGGGAATGAGTGAGGGTATCTGGCAAATAAATTGGATTCAGGGGGCCACTTGCTTCAGAGAGGACCCTTAGGCAGTAGTAGCCCTGTTGTGTGTTTCATGCACACAATGGATTACTGGCTTCATGGTGCTGCGGATGCGGTGCTGATAAGGAGGAAAAGGGGGTCAAGGTTGGGCATAAATTGACATTATGTGAAAACTACTGCCACCAGTGTTCTACCATTGGTGTATACGACAAAGGTAACATGTATCCCACCTGTGATGGCACTCTGTGCTGGTGGTGCATGTGGCTTTGTCAATGATGAGCAGTGAGCAGTGAGCATTGGAGCAGCATAAAATGTGAAACGATGGTATGTGGAGAACTACCACATCCCCCTTTGGACATGTGGGTCTGTTTACCGAGATGCACCACCACAGCCCCACCAAAGAAAAATACTGCAGATGTGGATAAGAGACTCATGACTGGTCTGAAATAAAAAGGATCTGACCCCCAGATCTGGACAAAAAAACCCACACATGGTGAGAAACCCCCCCCTCCCTTAGAAACCCCCCCCCCCTGTGTCACGAAGCCAAAGGTGTAGCGGGACTGCGCCACCTCCGTGATTGCACCCCAAACTTCTTGGCGCCCATGCCATCACCGGATGTCCTACTACCGTCATCGCATTCTGCACGAGCCAACACTCCTCGCGAGGCTTTCCACTCGACCTTGAAGTTCCAGCCGATCTCTCTTTCCCGCTGTGATTGCAAAAGGTTGCTCTTTCAACAGCAAGCGGGGCTGAGACAACACTCAATCCTGGCAGCGGAGCTACCACTGCGCCGCACTACTCATAAAGGCATCACTCATCTCTCAAGAGGGGGGGGGGGGGGGCACTACTCATCATTTTTGCGAAAGGGGCAGGGGTGGAGGAAGTGGCCCGTATTTCGTATGTGTTGCTGTTGTCAGAGCCGCAGGAGACAGGGTAAGGAAAGGGCCAGCGTGGCAGAGAGAGTGGGGAAGCGCAGAGACAAGCCCCAGTGTGCATGGTTCATGAGTAACCAGCGCCAATGGATGGGGGCGAGCTGACCCAGACAGCCCAGGAAACCTTTGATAGCCACCTCGTGTGGTGAACTCAAGGCCATTCGGCATTGGTCTGGTTTGCGCTGCGGTGTAGCAAGGCAAAACAACACATAGTGAGAGTTGATGACCATATGCCTAGGGGAGTTTTTTGTCCTAATCTGGGTGGGTTTTTTGTACTCTACCAGACTTGCAGCTGCCAAGGAATAAAAAAGAAATCATGGATGGGTTGCAAGGATATATACGGAGCCCAGTACAATGCGCATCCAGCATGCAAGATCATGCAAGCATGAGAGGGCCTGCAAGAGCAACATCACAACGGGCCTGTGGGGGGAAGACTGCACAACAATCTGATGCCGCATTGTCAAAGACGCCTACTGGGTAGTAAGGAAACGACGTGTCCGTAACCATTTCACCGGTGCCCATAGGCACCAGTCGTCATATGACATGGAAGAACGCAAGCAAAAAAGGAAAAGGCAAGGGAATGGGAGGTGGAGACTAGACATACCTCAGACTTGGCATTGAGGTATGGAGCAGGCCAATTCAGCCCCAATGTGGCATGCACTGCGGAATCATGTGTGCCTTTTTGTGAGGCATCCAATCGAAAGTTCAGAAGTGGAGATCAGAATCAACCCAGTGCTTGCCCCTGTGTGTGCACGTGTGAGGTGCTCCAACAGGATGCAGCACACAGGAATGTGCTCCATACACTACAAATCAACTACTCAATACAATGTACAGCAGAAGAAAACACTTCGAAGGCAGTGCCATTGGTGGGAAATCAGGCAGAAGCGTTCAACTCATCACATGAGTGCACAATGCATCCGAATGCACAACTCGTGTCAGCAGATTAGCGCAATTCCTGTCGAATTTCCTGTCGAAGCCTGCAAGTTGACATGCAGGCTAAGCTTCTGAGGGAAGAAGGGGGGGGGGTGCCCTGAAAAGAATAGCCAACGGGCACAAGCTCATTTCTTACCTCAACTTCGTGAACCTGAAGCATACAAATCACAAAGCCAGACCACTCCCAACTCTGCCACAGGACAGCCCCTAAAACATGGGCTGCACAGAGGGGCATGCATGTTCCTGTGTGCATGCCAAACTCCAAGCTCCATTTTGCAACAAGCCATGCCCCTTCATGCAACTCTCGTATGAAGTATGTATTTATGAAATGTACCTTTGACTGTGTGACCAGAATTACTCCAACAGAAGCACTCCTGTGTATCAGTGTGTGAGATAAACGCCACATTACCATGTGTGCACCAGACAACACTGTCAAAGGCTATCTGTATGCGGCCATGAGGAATGCATCAGAGACGTAGCAGGTTGCAAACAAGATTTCTGTGGTCCCTGTGTGTGTGTGTGTGCATGTGCGATAGCCTTTTGGGGGATCCCGTTGGCATGCCCTCTCAGCGGTACCACTAGCATGGCATCACGACAGGACTACACAGCGCCTTCAGAAGCAATGAAAGAGCACCGTGATGGCATGGCTTTTCGGGGGCAAGGGTATGGAGGTGATATGCTGTGTGTGTATGCCACAGGCCTCAGACAGGGAGGGTATGGCAAATGTGGTGATCCACGGCACCTCTCATTGCACTAATGTGTCACTTGGGGACCAGAAATACTCCAACAAAAGCACTTCTGTGTGTGTGAGTGTGTGTGTGTGTGTGGGTGGGTGGGTGGGTGCACCAGTTACTGGCCAGAATGACTCCTACAGAAGCAATTCTGTGTGTGTGTGTGTGTGTGTGTGTGTGTGTGTGTGTGTGTGTGTGTGTGTGTGTGTGTGTGTGTGTGTGTGTGTGTGTGTGTGTGTGTGTGTGCCAAGGCACAGAGGACACTGTGTTCCGGAGGTAAGTCAGCATGGGCATTCTATATATGTGCCAAGGCAATCAATGCCAATCATGCACAAACCGTAGGAACCGCCTTTTGGCCCCTGCTCTGCTGATGCTTTCTCTCTTTGCATGCTCTCTCTCCCGCTGTGTGTGTGTGTGGGTGTGTGTGCGCGCGCCAAGGCAACAATTACAATCACTGCAAGGTGCAAGTGCTGTGTCTGTGTGTGTGCGTGCGTGCATGCCTGATGGGGGTGCCATGGTGTCAAGGAGGGTAAAGGCCGAGTATAGTCCTGAACGCTAATGCGAAGGGGAAGGGAGGGGTGGTATCAAGGAGGGCAAGAGTCTATCAAGGTCCAGGTCACTCTTGTGCCTGGGGAGAGGCTGAAGGGTTAAGGGATCCCCGCCCCCCGACCCCCTGCACCGACCGCTTGTCGGCCCAGCGCGACAAAGGGACGAGTTCCGCTCACTGGGGTCATCCCGTTGTCCTCCCGTAGCCCGCTGCCGGGCCCTGCGTCCCCCCATCCGCGTCCGGCATGTGCAAACCCCATGGCCAACAGGCCCCGGGGTCGCAAAACCCCCGTTCTCCCTGCACTGGGCGCCTGGATCTCCAGCCTGTCCCCCTCGTGGTGACGGGAACAGCAGTGTTTCCCGGCGCTTCGCTGCGCATGCTGCGCACGCCGCTGCCCTGTGCACAGCGCACAAGCAGAACACCCCCCCAAAGGGGTCTCCCTGCCACCCCTCTAACAGACGTGGAGGACTGCCCTCTGGCGTCCAAAACGACCTGTTTTTCGATAGGCCGGAGCACTCCTGCCACACGTTGGCGCTCCAGGGTGGTCTCCCGCTCAACCAGGACTGGCACCCCAATGTGTAACACACGACAAGTGCTTTTCCCTCCCCCACACCACTGCGAGCGCCCTGCTCCCCTTCTTTGAGGCCGCTGGGGGGCAGGGCGGGGTAGGTGGGCGACGTATTCAGGAGGGCATGAGGACAATGGGGTTTGAATTCTAGGATCAAACGGAGACCGTCCGGACGCAGAAGACCCCGCTCTTGCATAGGCCGGACTTGTCAAAGGCAGACCAGCCGTAACAAGAGCGAGAAAAGCAGCAGTGCTTGCCACCCTCTTACTGTAGACGAGGTCCTCGTGTCTGATCACAGGCCAAGTGACATGCGACGCGCAGTCCTGAAGTAAACTTACCAAAGGCAACCCAGCCCCCTGCCCCTTGCTTAGCCACTCTCAAGGTACACTCAATGGCGGGCTGTCAAGTTCTGCACCGGGCGGAGTAGCACCGGGTGCTATGTGTGAGCATTGTGCAGTGACTATACCGAACGGTTGTAGTCTGGAAGGCCCTGGGGTGGCGCTCTGGGGTGGGTGTGGGGTCGCGGGGCCCACTGCAGAAAATTGCTGTGTACAAATACTCCTGGTGGGTCCCACACAACAGTGGTGAGTCAAGGGCCTCCCAGCCCGCCCTCCCTCCATTCCACCCGTGTCCGGCCAAACCAGGCTATGTTCTGCCCAGCTGCCGGGCCGTAGCCCTGTGGTCCGTGTCTGTGTGTGAGAGAGAGTGTGTGTGTTTGTGTGTGTGTGACGCCCATACCCTTTGAGGAAATCATAGTGTTCGCGAAAAAACAGCACCACTCTCCACCATCATCTGCGTGTGCGTGTGTGTGTGCGTGTGGGGGGGGAATGCCATATTATAGAGGAAGGCCTGCATGGGTCCAGGGGTGGGCGCTCAGCGGGGGGGGCCTGTGCCAGGAGGATGTCATCATGACTGCACTGGCCCCCCTTGAGAGTCGTCACCCTCGCCTAGGCCAGAGCCTCTGGTGGCTGTGGGTTATGTGTGTGTGCGTGTGTGCGTATGTGTATGTTCTTCGTGAGTATGGTTGACATGATCAATGGAGAAGAGCCTCATGGTGCAGCATTGGGGTTGCAACAGAACCTCAGTCCAAAAAACCGCGTCAACTTCAATCAGGAACCTAGAGGGTGACCTCCTGCCTGCTTTGAGCTGGTACTGCATTATTCACGTGGAACTGTGTGCGAAGGCGGCGGAGGTTGGGGGGGATCTCGGCTTGCGCCGAAGGCGAGGGTCCCGCACACGGCAGGAGGGATGGGGAGGCAGGGTCGTCTGGGGAA
The DNA here is from genome assembly GCA_964036045.1 of Eutreptiella sp. 'Long Island Sound 2002'. Taxonomy (NCBI): domain Eukaryota; phylum Euglenozoa; class Euglenophyceae; order Eutreptiales; family Eutreptiaceae; genus Eutreptiella; species Eutreptiella sp. 'Long Island Sound 2002'. The sequence goes on from OZ038394.1 coordinate 7,514,842, forward strand.
ATCTCACGCGCGGCTCAGCAACACACGTGCGTGTTTGTGTGAAGGCGTGTGGTCGGTTGGTTTGGTTGTGTGTCGGGCACGCCACTTTTTGACTCAAGGGCTCTGGTGCCCTACAGGCCGTCCCATGCTTCGTGTTTCACGAGACGTGCCCCGCAGGCAGCACCTCCAATGAAGAGAGGCCTGTGCCTGTCACCCCAAGACTTGGGACTCGCTTTGGGCCTTTCTCATCAAACGTCGCCATCGGGTACAAAGGGGGCACTGCGCCCTCACATTCCCCACGCCAACAGTGGACCACCGCCTCCATGGGCCGCATGGATCAGCGACACACACGTGTGTGACGAATGCGCCAGGGCACAAGTCGCGCTGCACCCACTGCCTCACGAGCGAAAGGCATCGAATCAGATGGGGGTATATAGTCCCCGCAGCCCTCCCGGACTCAAGGACGGGAAGAAGCAAAACGAGCAGACGGGCGCTGCCACGCAGACTTCACGCAAACGTTGGCTCGAGGCGCACCAAGCGCAAGAATCAGCGCGGAAGAGTCTTGCGGTGCAGATCAGACTGATGGTCGCGGCCATGCGCGCACGGCTCCGCACGGCTGCGACTGCCTTTTATGTACAGGCACAGCGGCGTTTGTGCCGCTGTACGGCAGCGTACAGCGACGAGGGGCCAACCCCCCTCCCAAACAAAACCCACCCGTGCCCCCCCCCGGGGGGCAGGGGGGGTAGTACCAATGCACCGCTGAGCAAGCCCCACCCCCACCCCGAGGGCTGCCCATGGGCCCGCGTCGGCGATTCCGTACCCACCCTCTCACAAGAGGCGACAGCGGCACGCCACAAGCCCGCGCCGAAAGAAGAGCAACGCACCCACCGAAGGCACAGCGAGCAGCCCATAGGCGGTGGTGCTCGGCCTCGACCGCCGACAGAGTGGAGGGACCCCTCGATCAAAACCGGAAAAAATCCGTGCCAACCGATCCGTCTTGCCTCCAACCTGAGCGTGCAATCCCTCGCCCCTGCACGACACCGCGGGGCAGTCCCCCCGACATATCTGTCAGCTCCAGTCGATCCATCGCTTGTGCCGCTCTCGCTCTCTTCTGTTTGGCTTTTTGCTTCACAGCGCAGAGGATTTCCCCTGCGGGGCTGTCTTTTTTTTGAAAGGCAACTGCCAGAGTCCGGGTGAAGAACACAAACATTACTCTATGTACACACCCAACAGGCCTACCCACTCATTGGCTGGCCTAACAGCCCTGGCGTACCATGGCTTTGGTTGGTTGCGGGCGTATCAATACAGCCCCGCGGCGCTGTCTAGCGCCCTGGACCTGCGGCTGGCGTTACGCTTGGGTCTCGGACGGGGGTTCACTCCCCGTCCGCCACCACCCCTTCTCCCGCCCCTCGTGCAGCGGAGCGCGCCCTGCAACTGCCGTCCCGCTGGCGGCGGTCAGAGAAGAGTCCCTTCCGCCGTCTCAGCCCAGCGCTGCCGAACAGCCGCAGTCCGTGACGACTGTGAATCGCCCACACCGGGTCGCGCTGCCCTCCGCCGCGCCGCCGTCGGGCTCAGCACAGACGAGGCTTTCCTCGAACTTCGGCACGCAGTTCTGGCCGCTGACGGGGCACCGCCCGAGACAACGGCCGATGTCGACCACTTGGGCCGTGCCGCCGGGGCCCCAGTGCTGCACGAAGTGGGGGACGCGCGCGCACTTGGGGCGCACGGGCCGGCACTCGCACCGCGCCACGGCCTCGATCGCGACGCCGTCACCCACCACCAGCGTCTTGGTGGCGGCCACTTGGCACGCGGTCGTCCAGAAGTCCTCGACGCCGGTCACGCGGTCGGGCCAATGGTCCGGGCCGCACGTCCCGGCACAGTCCCCGACATTCACCTTCAGGACCCGTGCGTCATCGACTTTGATAAAGTGGTACCTGGGACGACATGTCCGCAGAAACACACCGCCGGAGAGCGGCTGCCGCAGGGCGCGAGGAGTGGCACGACCCCATGGCACAAGGGGCGCCAGAGAGTGGCACGGCGAGGGGGACTGCGGCAGTGCACAGAGGGGAACGCAGCCGCAGGCAACAACAAGCAGCAGCATGGCCTCAAGGCACAGGGAGTGGCACTGCACCACCGCAGGGACCGGGGGAAGCAGGCAGGGCTCCTTTTAAAGGGAAGGAAAGCACCATGGGCCTCTCACCAATCGCCCGTAGGCGCAGGTCTAAGACCTGGGACCCCGGGACACCTCTCGCCTTCCTTGACGAGCGTCCGTGGTCTGGGTACACCGGATGCCTGGATGCCCCACCTCCCGAGTATTGCACAGCTCACCGAGTGAGATGGCACGGGTCGCCACCAATCTGATCCCTCGGCACTGCTCTAACTCCTCGGGTTCGAGCCCATCGGCGTACGCCGGCTCCGCTCGTCCTGCTCTACCCCCACCCCCCCAATAAACAACACGCTGGGCGGACGACAGAGCACTGGCCGGCTCATCGGCGTCAGTTGACCGGTGACGACTGTCGATGGACAGCCCCTTACGCACTGGTTCGAGCTGTCAGAACTCAAGGGTTTACATCGCCTGTCCCGAGCAACTGGAACTGGAGGTTGGGGCGCAGTCAGGTCAATTCGTGGTGTAACCCCCACTTTTTCATTGCCCGGGTCCCCGTTTCTCTGTGCCCAAAGGTCCGCGAGGTAAATTACTCTCGTCCTCCTCCTACGCGCAGACAATGCCTCGTCGTTTAACGCCCCGGGCGCTGAGACATAGGGGCTGGGGGCCTAAAACAGCCTCGACCAGGGTCTGTCTCGGAGGCCCAGACCTGCGCGTGCCTCGGAAGTGCCCGGCACAGTGGATGGACGTTATGATACAGCGCAATGATCTCTACACATGAGCATCGCGTTACCCGTGGGCCAGTGCTCGGTGCTCGGTGGTACGGGGCTGCAGGCTATTTGGGGCCCGGGCCCCCAGCGGGTCCACGTGTGAATTCTCATGGGGGGTTGTCGGGGTGGCGGCCATCTTGCGGTCCGGCTCCGCTTGGTCCTGTGAACCCGCACCCTTTGAGGGAGTTCTGCCACGGCGGATGTCCCCAGTCTGCCCCAGGCGTTGGGACCACCCATTAATTTAAGTGAGTCCAGAGTGCAAAGGTGCAGTGGGACACAGAGGGTTTGGTGTTCAGACTGCAGAATGGGCGGGCGGATCGCACATGGAGGGCATATGATGTGCCATTGGCTACCTGCGTGCTGGTGGTGTTTCACTCAGGACGGGGGGGGGGGGACGTCGTCTGGGGACAATTTCGGGGGGGAATATTTCATGAGGGGAAATTTTCGACACACCTCCAATTTGGGTGCAGAGCCATCAGACACGGGAACTTCGACACCCCCAACCCTTGGTTTGTCAATCAGTTGTGTGAAACTTTGGCAGGCCCAAATTTTGAACAACACCTGATCAAAGACAGAAAACAAGAGCAAGGCCCAGGTTGGCTCTCCATACTGAAGGAGGCACCAGCTCGTGATGAGGATCGAGTTACCACCGCCACTAAAGATGCACAAAGCAGAGCACGAAGTGCCCCAAATTGCGCAACATTTCCTGGGGCAAATTTCGACCCCAAACTGGAAACCAAAGCTGTCCCCACCAACTTATCCCCTGACGAAGTTTTCAGCCCCTGTACGACGGCTTTGGACAGCGGGTTGGTGTGGGGGAGTTGGATGCAGCGGCGGCCTCTGGTTGGGAGCACCAATCACAGCGCATTGGGACAGGCCAGAAGGTAAGGGGACAGGTGCAAGTCGACCGGAAAGTGCCTGCGCCGGGGTTGGACGAGGAAGGACGGATGTCGCATGAATGGAAGCGACCGACCGGCAGGGGGCAGGCCACGGCTTAGTGGCGACCGTGATCTATACCGGGGGGGGGGGGGTCAGAGGCAAAAAAATCGTCCCTAATTGCGTCCCTAAAATCGAGCTCTCGGGCCCCTTTGATATATTCCATTTTTTTCCTGCGGAAAATTTTTCTGATGTGGGTGAGGGGTCAGGCGGAGGAGCCCAGGCTGCCATTCCCCACCGAAAGGCGCCTGTGGCACCACCGATGAGGACTTTGTTGTGCTAGCGCTGCGCCTGTTGCCCAGGCCCGTACCCGACATGTCTCAACGTCACAAACTTGGCTCCAACTTGCTTATGTGGAGCGAGAGGATCAGTCCACCCCCCGAGCTTCCCCGCCCCCCCCGTGAGGTAGGAGCCGGGCCTGAATGGTAGAGGGATGGTAGGGCCTCCCCCTCCTCCATGGGCGTCACTCACCCATGGTCCGGTCACCAGCCCAGGCCACAGCTTACCGTTACCAGCGCGGGGGGGGGGGGGGGGCGGAATGGCAGCCTGGGCTCCTCCGCCTGACCCGCCCACCCCCCCACATCAGAAAATTTTTCCTCAGGAAACAAATGGAATTTATCAAAGGGGCCCGAAATTGGAGGCCGATTGTACTACACAAACCTTGTTTTAGGCCTCTGACCCCCCCCAGCCCCCCCCCCCCCCAGGGCAGGTAACATACGCCACTCAGATGTGGGCTGCACCAGCCGACCGCGGAACCGCGGAACCGCGAAACTAAATCAAGCGACGCCGTCCTGCGCAGCGGCAACCGCCCACGCCCTGATCGACTGCTCAAAGCGGGGGCTGCAGGCGGTACCTGGGCTTGACGCGGCAGTCCGAACATCCGCAGTCACCGATGGCCCTGATCGACACGGCCCGGCCGTCGTCCGCGGCCACGGACCTCGCGACGAAGGTCAGCGGCTGGCAGGCGGCGAGCACCCCCTTCCCCTCGCACTCGCCCCCGCAGGCTCCGACGTCGAGCGACGTCCCCAGGGCCTTCCAATACGTGTACCGAGTGGCGCGCTTGCAGGGCTTGACGCGGGCCTTGGGCTGGCACCGGCAGTGCCACGCGTTCCAGAACCGGCCGGACGGGCACCGCTCGACGCGCGTGCACACGCACGCGCACTCGCGCACAACGCTGAGCCTCGCCGTCCGGCGCGAAACCGCGTGCTCCAGCCGCAGTGTGTCCGTGCGGACCGCCTCGCAGGACTTGGGCCCGGTCTTGTCGGTGGACAGGCAGGCCCCGCTGCAGGCCCCCACGTCCACCGTCGCATCGCCCCCGGGCAGGGCCCACTGCCCGTCGAGGTAGTCGGCCAGGACCAGCGTCTTCGGGACGCGGCGGCACAGCGCCACAGGGACGGGAATGCCGACCTGAACGCTGGTGCGGTCCAGCAGCCCGCTGTCCACCTCAACGGTGCCGAGACCTGTGGCAACGCCACCGGTGGGCGGGAGAATATTGAGTTGTGTGCGCAGCCTCAGGAGAGGGGGTCCCTGCGGGTCATGCCCCGTGTGACATTTCGTACTGTTGGTTTGTCCCGGGAGTCCAACGGTGACGTTGCTTGCTTCGTCATCCGGACGGCATCAGCTCCACTGAATGTCCGTGTCCGCTCTCCCCGGTGCGCTGCATGGGGTCGTTTGTTGTGACCCCCCCTCCAATTGGCCAATAGGCGCCGCCACAGGCTAACAGAGCCAACCACCAAGGCCTTGTGCCAACCCCCCCCCACCCCCGCAGCTTTGGGCTGCCACTCCAGTCCCCCCCACCCCTTATATGATAGTTTGCAGTGCAGAGTAAGATGTGGAGTTGCCTCAGCTTGGCCACTGAACACGACACATCGCATCTGCACTGTGCGTAGATGTAAGATATAAGAGCGGACCCGATCTATTGTGGGATTGGAGGGAGGAAGTCATTTGAATGAGGATAGTCACCATTGTCGTTGGCCACTTGCTGAGCGGGAGGGGGTCTGGATGGGCGGGGGAGGGGGCGGGGCTGGAGCAGCCGGAGTGTCCCCAAGGCACAGGAAACATCAAAAGTGTTGGACGGTGACCCAGTCAGCACGTGAAATTCTGGTACTTTTGGAGTAGACACTGGCGTTGTTGGAACTCATTTGGCCTTCTTGGATCTGCCTCTCGTGCAGGACAGTGCATTGATGCCGGGGCTGTGGAAGACAAAATACATGTGATGCAAAAGGTCACTGGTGCGTGGCAGCTGCGCCGCCCATTGCGTGCCTACAGTGGACTGCATTTGAAATTCATGCAGCAAGCAGCGAACTTCATGCGTGGTCTTGTGGTGCCATGCCCACTGCTGCTGTCACAAACGGGTGTAGGGTGGCCATGGGTACACTCAAAGACAAGGTGGAAAGTGCAGTTTGCGTATGGTACGCCTCTTGTCGCTTTGCACCTTTGAGTCGATCTTTGTCCTGCAAATTTTGAGCGGCGCAGCAGCGCAATCAGGAAGCGAAAATACGAAGTCAGCAAGCGTTGGAACGTTGTATTTGGCACAGAAATGCCATTGGGTGGATGTCAATTACAAAGCATCCTTCTGAATATGCGCCAAAGGCGCCGAAGAAAACGTTTGTGGTGCCAGGATGCCGAAGGGCCTGCTTTTCAGCTGGCGTAGAGTGGAAGGGGGAGGGGGTCTAGGGGAGTCCAGGGGACCCCCCCCCCCTTGGAATGAAACGCAAAGCAGGTCCCTGCAGCCATCCTCATGCCTGAGCATGATGTTTGACCGGTCTGTTGCCCCTGGCATCAGCAGGTTCAATCTGTCCTGCAATGTCATCTCGGAGTCAATGTCTCGCATTTCCTGACCTGTCGTTGGACGTATGAGTTGGGAAATGACGATTCCATCAGTGGTTGCTGCATGATCACTCAGTTCCTGACCTGGAATGCGCCGCAGAAAGTGTAACATTGATGCGGAGGTTCAGGAGGAAAGCATGGTTTGCCCACAGACGCCGAGGGACCGTATTTTTAGTTCGTGAGAGTGGCCTGTTGTCGCTCTACTCACGGGTGGAGAGGAGAAGGGGGGTTGTCTGGTTCCTTGGCTGACCCATGGTTGGGGGTGCCGCTAGTGCCGTGCAGCAATGCATGACGCCGACCTGGAGGCTCAAGGTCCACAGCCAAGAATGACCCAGTCCACTCCGATGTGAGGCGCCAGCACCGGTGCCTTGGAGGATGACAGGAGCCGACCCGGCCCCCGTCGGCAGCCATCGGGACCCCCATACTGGACCCATCAGCGTAGCGGTAGAATTGCACGTCCGTTCCAGCAAATGGCAGGGTCACCTCAAAAGTCATTTGTCGTGCTGTGAAAAGGAAACGGTGCATGAAGCGCAAGGTATCCACATGCCTGTTGCAGTCACACACGCACGCACGCACGCACACGACTGTGAAGCCCCTGATCCCACGTGCAAGCAGCAAGGAAGACGGTTGCAGGCACGTAAAATCTGAGTGGCACACACACACACACACACACACACACACACACACACACACACACACACACACACACACACACACACACACACACACACACACACACACTTCGTGAGGGAAACCAAGAACCAACGACCAAGAAACCCAGTGTGGACGATATGGAGCACAGCAGGGCAATGTGGTCACTGGGCACTGGTCTCCAAAGACCTCTTCAGGCCATGCAAAACAATGAAAATTGTCCTGAGGTTAGGCACCTTTCGAAAAATACACACACACACACACACACACACGTGCAAACGCAGTCACGCGCACCCACACCGCTGAAGTGCAGCAACACAAGATCGGCTACAGGCATTGATTTTCTCGTCAGGCAAGTCAAGCAAAAGCAATGAAAGACGCATGTGCACGCCCCCCCCCCCTCGGCAATCTGGCACACCCGCATTCAGCTGGCCACCGGCATCGTATCGCGAAATGGTGATCACCACAATGCGGGTCAAAGTGTTCTGTGGAGGATACATCACTTGTCCAAAACTCGCCTCAAAGATCTCGGGATGTGTGACTACCACCACAAGGCCGGCCACGCCCTGCCCCGCAGCGACCACTCTCACATGCCCCGTGGCCACGATCAATTCAGGCAAGGGCCCCTGCTCACTGACGGCAAAAGTAGCGATGCCATTGCGTTGGTATGTAAACAGCTGCACGCCGTCAAACGTAGCTGCAGAACAACAAAGAGATACCCGTCAGAAGGAGGAAGTGGGGCTGTAGAGTGTTGACCTTGGGGCCGCGGATGATCGGTGAGTACTTTTGGTTGGTAAGTGTTGACAGTCGTTCTGGCGCAGACGGTTGAGGATTGAACGACGGGGTTTACTGGGGTGAACAGTGAACACCGGGACAGTGAAAGGGAAGTGTCGACGGATGGGGAACGCCGATGCTTTCACAGAGCTGTTCAGGGCTGCTCAGGGTTTCGAGGGGTTGATGAGGGTTGGTGGGCACTGTCAAGGGCTACAGAGGGCTTCGAAGGCATGGTGACGATTGGTGAAGGGTGGGCAAGGGTTTTGATAACAGGTAGAGCGATGTGGGGCTGTAGAGGGTTGCATGATGGTAGGTGAGGTCATACAGGGTTGCACGGGCCGTAAATTGCAGAGGGAGGGAAAGGAACACACGTGGGGAAGATCCAGTTCTTGGATGTCCTAAGCTCCGAAGTATCGCCTTGAATCCTTTCAAATCCAGGATCTCTGTGGTCACTGGAAGATAAAAAGATGGGCTGCAGGAGTGGGCTCTGGCAAGGCAGGGCTACATCAGGGCATGTGCTGCAGGCAGTTGCTCAAAGCACAACCAGCAGGCCTCCGTGTTTTCAATGAGACGAAACACAAGCATCACCCACATTTGAGTGAAAGTATTGTATGTATTCTGCACAATGACCCAAATCGCACTTCGGGTGATGCTTGGGCCCAGGTAGCAGCGCATGTTCCAACAAAAAACAGTGCTGGAATGGTTGGTGGACTTTTGTAAGATATGGTTGCCACACACCAGACAAGGTACCCGTGGGCGGCGAACTCTACGGAGTACTATTTCCAGGCCGGACACATCAACAAACGTGCCTCGGCAGCCCTTTGCCATTGCAAAGGCAGACAATCTTTCAATCGAGCATTTGTTACTCCCTTACTTACCAACCCTCACCGTTCCAATAACCTCCCAGAGAGAGGCAAGCGCCGGTTTGTAAACATGTGGGAAGCACGACAGTTGACAGAGCCAGCGGAAGTGGGCTACTGGATTAAGTCTTTGGTGAATAAATGCAACATGGTGGTGGAATGGGTGGCAGGTGAGGCAGGGAGTGAAAATGGCCGATGAAAGTCCTAACCTGAGTACCAAAGAAATCGGAATCGGCAACTCTTTTTGTTGCAACCCAAGTGGTGCTTTCTGTTGCTTTCTCTCAGCGATGCAAAGAAAGGGTTGACTGAAAAATCACCAAGAGCTCTGTATCACCTTGGCACCTACTTTCAAACAGGATCTTTCAAGGGGGCATGTTTGCGGAGACCTTGTCCCTCTGAGCAGCCAGAGAAAGGGGATACCAAGGCGATGTGATGGGCTGGGTGATGGGCTCGGTGATGGGCTGGGTGATGCATCGGGAGATGGGCCGAGTGATGGGCTGGGCGGTGGGCGAGGCGAAGCACTGTGTGATGGGCTGGCGGATGGGCTGGTAGATGGGCTGGTAGATGGGCTGGTAGATGGGCTGGGTGATATGTTGGGCGACGCACTGGATGATGTGCTTGACGATGGACTGGGCGATGGGCTGTGTGATGGGCTCACTGTTGCACTTGGTGATTGGCTGACTGGTGGGCTGGGTGGTGGGCTGGGTGATGCACTCGGTGACGGGGTCGCTGATGGGCTGCCGGATGGGCTGGCTGGTGTACTCGCTGAAGGGCTTGGTGATGCACTCAATGATGGGCTGACTGATGGGCTGGGTGATGGGCTGGCGGAGTGACTGGATGATGGACTGGCTAATGGGCTGGTGGATGGGCTGGGTAATGGACTGGGTGATGGGCTGGGTGATGGGTAGGCGGATGGGCTGGCGGAGTGGCTGGGTGATGGGCTGGCGGAGTGGCTGGGTGATGGACTGGCGGAGTGGCTGGGTGATGGACTGGTGGATGGGCTAGGTGATGGGCTTGCTGACAGACTGGGTGATGGGCTGGCTGAGGGACTGGCAGACGGACTGGTGGATGGGCTTGTGGATGGACTAGCGGATGGGCTGGGGGATGGGCTAGCGGATGGACTGGCAGATGGACTGGCCGATGGACTGGCAGATGGACTGGCAGATGAACTGGTGGATGGGCTTGCTGAGGGACTGGCAAAGGGGCTAGTGGATGGACTAGCGGATGGACTAGCGGATGGGCTGGCGGATAGACTGGCAAATGGACTGGCAGATGGACTGGTGGATGGGCTGGTGGGTGGACTGGCAGATGGACTGGCTGAGGGACTGGCAGATGGACTGGCAGATGAACTGGCAGATGGACTGGCAGATGGAATGGCAGATGAACTGGTGGATGGGCTTGCTGAGGGACTGGCAGAGGGGCTGGTGGATGGACTGGCAGATGGACTGGCAGATGAACTGGTGGATGGGCTTGCTGAGGGACTGGCAGAGGGGCTGGCAGATGGACTGGCAGATGGACTGGCAGATGAACTGGTGGCTGGGCTTGCTGAGGGACTGGCAGAGGGGCTGGTGGATGGGCTTGCGGATGGACTGGCGGATGGGCTTGTGGATGGGCTGGTGGATGGAGTGGCGGATGGACTGGCGGAAGGGCTTGCAGATGGGCTGGCGGATGGGCTTGCGGATGGACTGGCGGATGGGCTTGTGGGTGGGCTGGTGGATGGGCTGGTGGATGGGCTGGTGGATGGGCTGGTGGATGGGCTGGGTGATGGGCTTGCCGAGGGACTGGTGGATGTGCTGTTGGATGGGCTGGGGTATGGGCTGGCAGATGGACTGGCAGATGGACTGGCTGAGGGACTGGCAGATGGACTGGCAGATGGACTGGCAGATGGACTGGCTGAGGGACTGGCAGATGGACTGGCAGATGAACTGGTGGATGGGCTTGCTGAGGGACTGGTGGATGGGCTGGTGGATGGGCTGGCGGGTGGACTGGCAGATGGACTGGCAGATGGACTGGCAGATGGACTGGCAGATGGACTGGCAGATGGACTGGCAGATGGACTGGCTGAGGGACTGGCAGATGGACTGGCACATGAACTGGTGGATGGGCTTGCTGAGGGACTGGCAGAGGGGCTGGTGGATGGGCTTGCGGATGGGCTGGTGGATGGGCTTGCTGAGGGACTGGTGGATGGGCTGTTGGATGGGCTTGCGGATGGGCTGTTGGATGGGCTGGGGGATGGGCTGGTGGATGGGCTGGGGGATGGGCTGGCTGATGGGCTGGTGGATGGGCTGTTGGATGGGCTGGGTGATGGGCTGGCGGATGGAGTGGCGGATGGGCTGGCAGATGGACTGGTGGACGGGCTGAGTGATGGGCTGGCGGATGGACTGGCAGATGGACTGGCTGAGGGACTGGTGGATGGGCTGGTGGATGGACTGGCAGATGGGCTTGCTGAGGGACTGGCAGAGGGGCTGGTGGATGGGCTTGCGGATGGACTGGCAGATGGACTGGTGGATGGGCTGGCAGATGGACTGGCAGAGGGGCTGGTGGATGGGCTGGTGGATGGACTGGCAGATGGACTGGTGGATGGACTGGCAAATGGACTGCTGGATGGACTGGCAGATGGACTGGCAGATGGACTGGTGGATGGACTGGCTGAGGGACTGGCAGAGGGGCTGGTGGATGGGCTTGCTGAGGGACTGGCAGAGGGGCTGGTGGATGGGCTTGCGGATGGACTGGCAGATGGACTGGTGGATGGGCTGGCAGATGGACTGGCAGAGGGGCTGGTGGATGGGCTGGTGGATGGACTGGCAGATGAACTGGTGGATGGACTGGCAAATGGACTGCTGGATGGACTGGCAGATGGACTGGCAGATGGACTGGTGGATGGGCTTGCTGAGGGACTGGCAGAGGGGCTGGTGGATGGGCTTGCAGATGGGCTGGCAGATGGACTGGTGGATGGGCTGGCAGATGGACTGGCAGAGGGGCTGGTGGATGGTCTGGTGGATGGACTGGCAGATGAACTGGTGGATGGACTGGCAAATGGACTGCTGGATGGACTGGCAGATGGACTGGCAGATGGACTGGTGGATGGGCTTGCTGAGGGACTGGCGGATGGGCTGTTGGATGGGCTTGCAGATGGGCTGGTGGATGGGCTGGTGGATGGACTGGATGATGGGCTGGCGGAGTGACTGGGTGATGGGCTAGCTGATGGGCTTGCTGAGGGACTGGTGGATGGGCTGGTGGATGGGCTGCTGGATGGGCTGGGTGATGGAATGGCAGATTGACTGGGTGATGGGCTGGCGGATGGAGTGGTGGATGGGCTGGCAGATGCACTGGTGGACGGGCTGAGTGATGGGCTGGCGGATGGACTGGAAGATGGACTGGCCGATGGACTGGCAGATGGACTGGCAGATGGACTGGTGGATGGACTGGCAGATGGGCTGGTGGATGGACTGGCAGATGGACTGGCAGATGAACTGATAGATGGGCTTGCTGAGGGACTGGCAGAGGGGCTGGTGGATGGACTGGGTGATGCGCTTGCGGATGGAGTGGCAGATGGGCTGGCAGATGAACTGGTGGACGGGCTGAGTGATGGGCTGAGAGATGGACTGGCAGATGGACTGGCAGATGGACTGGTGGATGGGCTGGCAGATGAACTGGTGGATGGGCTTGCTGAGGGACTGGCAGAGGGGCTGGTGGATGGGCTTGTGGATGGACTGGCGGACGGGCTGGGTGATGGGCTGGTGGATGGACTGGCGGATGGGCTGGCGGATGGACTGGCAGATGGACTGGCAGATGAACTGGTGGATGGGCTAGTGGATGGGCTAGTGGATGGGCTGGTGGATGGGCTGGCAGATGGACTGGCAGATGGACTGGTGGATGGACTGGTGGATGGGCTGGAAGAGGGGCTAGTGGATGGGCTAGCGGATGGGCTGGGTGATGGGCTGGTGGATGGGCTGTTGGATGGGCTGGCTGATGGAATGGCAGATTGACTGGGTGATGGGCTGGCGGATGGAGTGGCGGATGGACTGGCAGATGAACTGGTGGACGGGCTGAGTGACGGGCTGGCAGATGGACTGGCAGATGGACTGGCAGATGGACTGGCAGATGGGCTGGTGGATGGACTGGCAGATGGACTGGCGGATGGACTGGCAGATGGACTGGCAGATGGACTGGTGGATGGGTTAGCAGATGGACTGGCAGATGGACTGGCAGATGGACTGGCGGATGGACTGGCGGATGGACTGGCAGATGGACTGGCGGATGGGCTGGCAGATGGGCTTGCTGAGGGACTGGCAGATGGACTGGCAGATGGACTGGTGGATGGACGGGTGGATGGACTGGTGGATGGACTGGCAGATGGACTGGCAGATGGACTGGTGGATGGACTGACAGATGGGCTTGCTGAGGGACTGGTGGATGGACTAGCGGATGGACTGGTGGATGGACTGGCAGATGGACTGGCAGATGGGCTGGCGGATGGACTGGCTGAGGGACTGGCAGATGAACTGGTGGACGGGCTGAGCGATGGGCTGGCGGATGGACTGGCAGATGGACTGGCTGAGGGTCTGGTGGATGGACTGGCAGATGGGCTGGCGGATGGACTGGCAGATGGACTGGCAGATGGACTGGTGGATGGACTGGTGGATGGACTGGTGGATGGACTGGCAGATGGACTGGTGGATGCACTGGCGGATGCACTGGCAGATGGACTGGCAGATGGACTGGTGGATGGACTAGCGGATGGACTGGCAGATGGACTGGCAGATGGACTGGCAGATGGGCTGGCGGATGGACTGGCTGAGGGACTGGCAGATGAACTGGTGGACGGGCTGAGTGATGGGCTGGCGGATGGAGTGGCGGATGGACTGGCTGAGGGTCTGGTGGATGGGCTGGCAGATGGGCTGGCGGATGGACTGGCGGATGGACTGGCAGAGGGGATGGTGGATGGACTGGTGGATGGACTGGCAGATGGACTGGTGGATGGACTGGCAGATGGACTGGCAGATGGACTGGCAGATGGACTGGCAGATGCACTGGCGGATGGACTGGCAGATGGTCTGGCAGATGGACTGGTGGATGGACTGGCAGATGGACTGGTGGATGGACTGGCAGATGGACTGGTGGATGAAATGGCAGATGGACTGGCAGATGGACTGGTGGATGGACTGGCAGAGTGGCTGGGTGATGGGCTTGCTGAGGCACTGATGGATGGGCTGCCGGATGGGCTGGGTGATGGACTGGCAGAGGAACTGGCAGATGGGCTGGCTGATGGACTGGCAGATGGACTGGCTGAGGGTCTGGTGGATGGACTGGCAGATGGGCTGGCGGATGGACTGGCGGATGGACTGGGGGATGGACTGGCAGATGGACTGGCAGATGGACTGGCAGATGGACTGGTGGATGGACTGGCGGATGCACTGGCAGATGGACTGGCAGATGGACTGGTGGATGCACTGGTGGATGGACTGGCAGATGGACTGGCAGATGGACTGGCAGATGAACTGGCAGATGGACTGGCAGATGGACTGGCAGATGGACTGGCAGATGGTCTGGCAGATGGACTGGTGGATGGACTGGCAGATGGACTGGTGGATGGACTGGCAGATGGACTGGTGGATGGACTGGCAGGTGGACTGGCAGATGGACTGGTGGATGGACTGGCAGAGTGGCTGGGTGATGGGCTTGCTGAGGCACTGATGGATGGGCTGCCGGATGGGCTGGGTGATGGACTGGCAGAGGAACTGGCAGATGGGCTGGCTGATGGACTGGCAGATGGGCTGGGTAATGGACTGGGTGATGGACTGGCGGATGGGCTGGCGTATGGGCTGGTGGATGGCCTTGCTGACAGGCTGGGTGATTGGTTGGCTGAGGGGCTGGCAGATGTACTGGTGGATGGACTGGCAGATGGACTGGCGGGTGGGCTGGCGGGTGGGCTGGTGGATGGGCTAGATGATGGGCTTGCTGAGGGACTTGTAGATGGACTGGCAGATGAACTGGTAGATGGACTGGCAGATGGACTGGCGGGTGGGCTGGCGGGTGGGCTGGTGGATGGGCTAGATGATGGGCTTGCTGAGGGACTTGTAGATGGACTGGCAGATGAACTGGTAGATGGACTGGCAGATGGACTGGCGGGTGGGCTGGCGGGTGGGCTGGTGGATGGGCTAGATGATGGGCTTGCTGAGGGACTGGTAGATGGGCTGCTGGATGGGCTGGGTGATGGACTTGCGGATGGGCTGGTGGATGGCCTTGCTGACAGGCTGGGTGATGGGTTGGCTGAGGGGCTGGCAGATGTACTGGTGGATGGACTTGCGGGTGGGCTGGTGGATGGACTGGCAGATGGGCTGGTGGATGGGCTGGGTGTTGCACTGGGTAACGGGCTGGCTGATGGGCTGCGTGATGGTGCTGGGCTCGGAGCTGGTCGGATGGGCTCGTCCATCTTCACCACTGAACTGTCCGCATACAGCGGCTGGCATCCAATCCCCTGCCAGACCTGCGCTTCCATGTCGGCCGTCTTGACGATGGGTTCCCGATACAAGGTACCACTACTACATGAGAGCTTGTCTGCTGCACAGACGGGGACGCTGCCGTCCGTAGTATAACAGAGGGTACTGCCAGCGGTGCCGGACTCGAGCACAATCTGTGTCCCGTCTACAATGGCCCCGCCGGAAGGGCGGAAGGAGGGGTTGTCAACGACACAACACACGACGAGGAGCTCATCAACATACGTCTCCTCCCGGGACAGCACCCACAGCATGGTCCCAGGCCACAGGTCTGGCGTGATGTCAGGGCTCCACGTCTCAGCGTGGCTGCCGACACCCGCCACAATCACTTCCGTGGTCCGGGCGTGATAGTCGAACATCAGCTCGACCCCGTACCAAGTGTTGGCCTGGGCGGCGCCCAGGATATGACGGGTGTAAAAGCCGTTGGCCAGGGTCTGCCAGAGCTCCCAATTGCCGGCCTTGATCTGTACGAACGCAAAGGACTCCGACTTGCCGTCACGGGTGTGGCTGATGGCGAGCCTCCCCGACTCCGCGCTGCTGTCCGGGCGGCTGGCGAGCAGCCAGTACCGGATGTGCACGGGGGTGAAGGTTTCTGAGAGGCGCAGCCCGTTCCAGTCCTGATCGCTGTCGAAGTGAAGGCTTCCGGAGCCAGAGCGCTGGATACCGGACACAATCGCAAACTTGTTCACGTCCCCGATGGGGTCGAAGACGTCGAGGTCCTCGGCACTGTCGAGCTGCAGCAGCAGCGGCGTCTTCGGGCCGCACTGGTAGTACACCTGGGGCGTGACAGTGGGCACCGGAGTAGAGGTTGCGACGGGAGTGGGCGTGTGAGTGGCAATCGGGGTCGGGGTCGAAGTGAACGTGGACGTGCCTTGCGGGCGGGCGCAGTCCACCAGCAGATCATCAAACCACACGACGGCGCCGCCGGTGTGGGAGCCCAGCGTGACCCAGTTCAGGAGCGGGCCGTCGTCGGCGACGTGGGAGTGCCACGCCAGCACCAGCGCAGGCGCCGTATCGACGTAGAAGGCAGTCTGGCGCGCATCGTAGTCCCAATCCATCTTCCAGTCGTACCACCTGTCTGCCTCGGGGACGATCCCTGGGACCGGGATGATATGGGGGCCCATGACCGCCACGAACTGCCCGTCCCGCAGCTGCAGGCCCATGAGCTGGTTGGCGGAGCCGGAGCCCTGCCACGTCATCAGCTCCGCCACCGTTCCCGCTGCCGGGACGGGGTCCGCCACGCGCACGCGCACGGACAGGAACCACGCAGTCATGTCGAGGTTCACGTGTCCCCTCGCCGTGAAGGTGTGCGAGCCGGGCCGGACCACCATGTGCCCGTTGGCCAACCAGATGTCCGCGCCGTTCCAATTGCTGGTGAGGGTCCCGTACCCCAGCTCAAAATCCTCGCGGATCTCCCCCGTGTCGCACCGGTACTGGTACTCGCAGAGCCGCCCGTAATGGGACTTGCTGCAGGTGCAGGGCCACGCCGCGCTGCGCATGGTGCATCGCCCGTGGCCGCTGCAGCCGGTCCACTCGTTGGCCGCATGGCCGTCACATGCGTCCACCGCAACCTCAACCTGAAAGTTGCACGTGCGCTCGGGGGTCCCGCCGGCCGCGGCCCACGTCGTTGCGATGGTGTGCGTGCCAAGCTGCTCGTGCGACGGGACCCACGAGACGATGATGCGGTGGGCGGCCCCGGTTACCGCAGTGCCCTCCAGCACGTCGCTCTGCGCCCCGTCCGGCAGCGTGTAGCTCACCGACAGCGAGGCGGGTGGGTCGGGGTCGTAGTACGCGATGATGTTCACCGCAAATCGGGTGCCAGGCCGGACAGTGTAGGCCCATGTGCCATAGTTGTTCGCACACCGGATCGGCTGCGGGTCGGCCGGGCAGACATTGTGCAGCCACTGCACTGCCCAAATGTCGGTGTCGCTGAGGGTGTCGCGCGCGCCCACTTGCCGGGGCGCGTCCATAGTGGCGCCGCCGCCGTTGTGGAAGGTGTAGGGCCCGTAGTGCATGATGCTGCGGTAGTCGTACGGACCGAGGGCGAGTGCCGCGGGATCGAGGTCGTAATTGCCGCGGGCGGCGGTCTGGACGTTGGCCTCGTGGTAGACGATCCACTCGTCGCGGTCCCAGCGCGTGTGCGTGTGCAGCAGCCCTAGGGCGTGGCCCAGCTCATGGATGATGCTCCCCACGCTGCACGTCCCGGAAAGCCACACCTGCTGCTTTCCGCCCACGCGGCCCACGGTCGCCTGACATGAGCTGCCGTCCACGATCTGCGGAGCGGATGTGCCGGTGCGGTACTTCATCGGGGGACGAGAGGCACAATGGCAAGAAACAGGAATTGGTCGCGCAGCCTGCCCTCTGTGGGAGTGCCTGTACCTTCTGGAACGGTGCGGGAGTGTGGCAGCATTCCCAAACCGCAAAACCCAATGTACGCGACACCTCTGCTCCGTAAACATGCAAAGGCTGCACAGAGTCACGATTTCCAGGATGGTGTGTAGTTATGCAGTTGCCAGGCACTGCACATGCAGCCGAGGGCCGGTTGGCAACGCACTGCAAGGGGAAGTATGATACGACATGGTTGCGCACAGGGCGCGCACTGCGCGTGGGACACCCCCTCAAGGAGGCAGGGGCAAGAACCTGCGGTGTGTCAGTGTAGGAAAAACTGGACCAGCAGATGCTGTGAATCAGCTGCCTGCCGGCACTTAGGTGTCAATAAGCAGTGGTTGAAAGTCAACCTGAAAATTGCCATCACCTATTTTTTTGTGCATGTGTCCGTTAACCACCTGAGGTCAGTTGTGTGAGGGAGTGTCCATCAACTGGCATCAGTTAATGACGGAATGCAGTGCATACTATTGTTTGTCCTGTGGAACAATTCAAAACAGGTCTATACAGGGCATGCGGCGCTTCTCACATGCTATGCTGCCTGGTTTTGTTCTCACAACCCCTGTGGGGTGATTTGGATTTAAGATCAAACATAGGGGCTCATTCTCCGGGGACCCCCCCCCCCTGCATGATGGGCACCACAACTTTGGAATGTCCCGGCCATGCACAACAGTCCCCACCCCCTTCTAAACAACATTGTCACAGCCCGTCGATACAAAGTAGGACAGCTTCACAGGGACACAAACAATAGGACAGTGTCGGTGTGCTCCATTGCAATTGTGAATATCAAGGTGTAGCGGGCACCTGAGGTACTATGCAAGGGTGAGGGCACGGGCTGTGCAAGGGGGGCAAGGGCGAAAACAAGGGATGTGCTATTGGGGTTAAGCGTTGGTGTTAGTGCCCCACCTTAGGATGCAGCAATGCAAAAGCCTGCATTTTCTGTTGCCATCATCCTAGGTACTCCAATGCAACCGCTTGCGCAGCTGCATGGCACATGTACTTCATGCACGGTGGTTTCCAATGGAACCTGACAAAAATTCTAAATCTAGGAAGTCTAGCAAAGCTTCCACCTGCACCGGCGTGCAGCGCACCTTAATCAGGCTTCCCCCCTCCCCCCCTTCACGGAGTTGCGGAACAGGGACAGTCCAGGTGCTCTGTTGGCACAGCCAACCGAGGAAGGAGAAGGGAAAGCATTGAGGGAGGGAAACGAACGACCCGCAGAGCAAGGGGACAAAGTGGTGAGAGGCCCTTGTTTCCTTGCTCTAAAGAGCCCCACCTCACAATCTCCTCAATCTGAACTACTCTTCAGAAAAGATAGGACACAAATTTACTGAGAGGCTTACTATAACTGGACACTAGTGAGCAGGAACACCGTCACATCTTTGATAGTTCAACCGACTTCAACAGCACTGCCTCTATCTGTGCCACCCTCAGCTACTGAGTATAATGGAGTTGGTTCTATGGGAGGGAATGTGCTTTTTTTTTTTGCACGTTTTTGCCCTTTCTTTTCGTGCATTTTTGGCACAGGGACTTATTGTGAAGGTCAAGAGGAAATTGCAGTCTGGGGCCAAAAGTTCTGATGTATAGTCCCAATGACATGCCACCCTTTTTCACGATTTTGCTTCATTCTTTTTTTTCACTACGGACGTCAGAGTCCATTGACGCTTCTCGTCTTTGCCACCCCACTTCTGTGGATGCACGGTTGACCCCATCCCTCTAGATGAATGAAACTCCCCCCACTGCTGCGCCATTTTGTCTGCTTCTTCGCTCTTTGGCATTTTTACATGGAGGTGGTTGAATTGAATTTTGCAACATCAGATTTTCCAACATTGAAACTTATTTGTTGTGTGGGTGAAAAATGTAATCGTGTACAAAAAAAATGGTCAAGTCGTGTAATTTTTTTGGGGGGGTAAATGCATGTAATTTTTTTTTGCGGTAAGTCGTGAAAATTATAAAAGAAAATTGAAAATTTGAAAGACATGCAACTTTTGCAATACATGAGAAATATGTACAGCTGCCGGTTCCGTATGGCACCCCATAGCGACCTTAATGATGGGACGCCGAGTCCGCAGTGCACCTAGTACTCTATGTGGCCACCAATTCGGTGGGACTCGGCCAATATAACATAGTTTCACATGGTGTTGTTGGCATTAGACACAAAATCACGTCCAAGAAAAGAGTCCTAACAGGGCTATGGCCAACATCCAGTGTACCAGCACTGGGAACAAAATCAGGCTCAAGAAAAAGAGTCCTGACAAGGCCATGGCCAACGCTAGTGCCACCATTATAGGACACCAAGGCACTGGTATGGGGCCAATATAATAGCATGCTTATACGCTCCACCATTGGTACACCAAAAGGGCGGAGGAAAATACAGCCCACAAAACATGCACCCGCTACAACTCGTTGAGAATGCACGCTTGTAGATCAAGTCCGCTTTTGTGTCGCTGGACTTGGGCTTTGCATCAAGATTTGGGTTAAGCTGACAAGCGGCGTGCAACTCCGCTACTAGCTGCTTGGCCAGGTCATTGATGAAAAGTTGGTCACGCTCCGGCTGGCCACATGCAACTCTCGGGTAGCCAGCACCTTGCGCCACTCTCTGCGGATGAGGACCTTGGGACGGGTGTCCTCCTCTTTGGGAGTGGCCATGGAAGGTTGCCTCAGTGTATCCCCAAAGCTTTGCTTGGAGGACAATATTGCAAACACGAAGAGCCAAAGGAAAAAAGGGGGGGAGAGAATCACAGGTGGCCCACAAGTGGGCCCAATGACTAGATAACCCCTGCCGCCTAGGGGGTCCCCAACACTTCAGAGCGGGGGACAGAATTTGAAGTGGCCAAAAAGTGGGCCTAGTGGCTACATAACCCCTACCGCTTGGGGGGGTCCCCAACGCTTCATAGCGGGGGACAAAATCAGAAGTGGCCCACAAGGGGGCCAGGTGGCTACATAACCCATGCCGCCTAGGGGGTCCCCAACGCTTCATAGCGGGGGACAACGTTAGAAGTGGCCCGCCAGTGGGCTCAGTGGCTACATAACCCCTGCCACTTGGGGGGGTCCCCAACTCTTCATAGCGGGGGAGAAAATCAGAAGTGGCCCACAAATCAGCCGGGTGGCTGCATAACCCCTGCCGCCTAGGGGGTCCCCAACACTTCATAGCGGGGGACGGAATCAGACAAGTGGAGCAGTTGGCTACATAACCCCTCGGCCGAGGGGGTCCCCAACGCTTCAAAGCACGGGACAGAATCAGAAGTGGCCCACAAATGGGCGCAGTGGCTACACAATCCCTGCCGCCTAGGGGTTCCCCAACGCTTCATAGCGGGGGACAAAATCAGAAGTGGCCCACATGTGGGCCAAGTGGCTACAAAACCCTTGCCGCCCGGGGGCTCCCCGACACTTCATAGCGGGGGACAAAATCAGCATGGGCCCAAAAATGGGCTGAATGGCTACATAACCTCTGCCGCCTAGGGGGTCCCCAACACTTCATTGCGGGGGACACAATCAGAAGTGGCCCACAAGGGGGCCAGATGGCTACATAACCCCTGCCGCCTAGGGGGTCCCCAACACTTCATAGCGGGGGACGGAATCAAACAATTGGAGCAGTTGGCTACATAACCCCTCGGCCTAGGGGGTCCCCAACGCTTCAAAGCACGGGACAGAATCAGAAGTGGCCCACACATGGGCGCAGTGGCTACACAATCCCTGCCGCCTAGGGGTTCCCCAACGCTTCATAGCGGGGGACAAAATCAGAAGTGGCCCACATGTGGGCCAGGTGGCTACAAAACCCTTGCCGCCTGGGGGCTCCCCGACACTTCATAGCGGGGGACAAAATCAGCATGGGCCCAAAAATGGGCTGAATGGCTACATAACCTCTGCCGCCTAGGGGGTCCCCAACACTTCATCGCGGCGTACACAATCAGAAGTGGCCCACAAGGGGGCCACGTGGCTACACAATCCCTGCCGCCTAGGGGTTCCCCAACGCTTCATAGCGGGGGACAAAATCAGAAGTGGCCCACAAGTGGGCCAGATGGCTCCATAACCCCTGCCGCCTAGGGGGTCCCCAACACTTCATAGCGGGGGAGAAAATCAGCATTGGCCCAAAAATGGGCTGGATGGCTACATAACCCGTGCCGCCTAGGGGGTCCCCAACGCTTGAGAGCAGGGGACAAACTCCGCATTGGCCCACAAATGGGCCGGGTGGCTACATAACCCATGCCGCATAGGGGGTCCCCAACGGTTCATAGCAGGGGACACTAACAGCATTGGCCCAAAAACCGGCTAGATGGCTACATAACCCCTGCCACCTCGGGGGTCCCCAACACTTCATAGCGGGGGGCAGAATTAGAAGTGGCCCACAAATGGGCCAGGTGGCTACATAACCCTTGCCGCCTAGGGGGTCCCCACTGCTTCATAGCGGGGGAAAAAATCAGAAGTGGCCCACAAGTGGGCTCAGTGGCTACATAACCCCTGCCGCCGAGGGGGTCCCCAACGCTTCATAACGGGGGAACACAATCCGCATTGGCCCACAAGTGGGCCCGGTGGCTACATAACCCCTGCCGCCTAGGGGGTCCCCAACGCTTCATAGCGGGGGACAGCATCACAAGTGGCCCACAAATGGGCCGAGTGGCTCTATAACCCTTGCCGCCTAGGGGGTCCCCAACGCTTCATAGCGGGGGACAAAATCAGAAGTGGCCCACAAGAGGGCCGGGTGGCTCCATAACCCCTACCGCATAGTGGGTCTCCAACGCTTCATAGCGGGGGACAGAATCAGAAGTGGCCCAAAAATGGGCTAGATGGCTCCATAACCCCTGCCGCCTAGGGGGTCCCCAACGCTTCATAGCGGGGGACAAAATCAGCATGGGCCGAAAAATGGGCTGGATGGCTACATAACCCCTGCCGTCTAGGGGGTCCCCAACGCTTCATAGCGGGGGACAAAATCAGAAGTGGCCCACAAGTGGGCCAGATGGCTCCATAACCCCTGCCGCCTAGGGGGTCCCCAACACTTCATAGCGGGGGAGAAAATCAGCATTGGCCCAAAAATGGGCTGGATGGCTACATAACCCGTGCCGCCTAGGGGGTCCCCAACGCTTGAGAGCAGGGGACAAACTCCGCATTGGCCCACAAATGGGCCGGGTGGCTACATAACCCATGCCGCATAGGGGGTCCCCAACGGTTCATAGCAGGGGACACTAACAGCATTGGCCCAAAAACCGGCTTGATGGCTACATAACCCCTGCCACCTCGGGGGTCCCCAACACTTCATAGCGGGGGGCAGAATTAGAAGTGGCCCACAAATGGGCCAGGTGGCTACATAACCCTTGCCGCCTAGGGGGTCCCCAATGCTTCATAACGGGGGAAAAAATCAGAAGTGGCCCACAAGTGGGCGCAGTGGCTACATAACCCCTGCCGCCGAGGGGGTCCCCAACGCTTCATAACGGGGGAACACAATCCGCATTGGCCCACAAGTGGGCCCGGTGGCTACATAACCCCTGCCGCCTAGGGGGTCCCCAACGCTTCATAGCGGGGGACAGCATCACAAGTGGCCCACAAATGGGCCGGGTGGCTCTATAACCCTTGCCGCCTAGGGGGTCCCCAACGCTTCATAGCGGGGGACAAAATCAGAAGTGGCCCACAAGAGGGCCGGGTGGCTCCATAACCCCTACCGCATAGTGGGTCTCCAACGCTTCATAGCGGGGGACAGAATCAGAAGTGGCCCAAAAATGGGCTAGATGGCTACATAACCCCTGCCGCCTAGGGGGTCCCCAACGCTTCATAGCGGGGGACAAAATCAGCATGGGCCGAAAAATGGGCTGGATGGCTACATAACCCCTGCCGTCTAGGGGGTCCCCAACGCTTCATAGCGGGGGACAAAATCAGAAGTGGCCCACAAGTGGGCCAGATGGCTCCATAACCCCTGCCGCCTAGGGGGTCCCCAACGCTTCATAGCGGGGGAGAAAATTAGCATTGGCCCAAGAATGGGCTGGATGGCTACATAACCCCTGCCGCCTAGGGGGTCCCCAACGCTTCAGAGCGGGGGACAAACTCCGCATTGGCCCACAAGTGGGCGCAGTGGCTACATAACCCCTGCCGCCTAGGGGGTCCCCGACACTGCATAGCGGGGGACAAAATCAAATGTGGCCCACATGGTGGCTACATAACCCATGCCGCATAGGGGATCCCCAACGGTTCATAGCAGGGGACACTAACAGCATTGGCCCAAAAACCGGCTTGATGGCTACATAACCCCTGCCACCTCGGGGGTCCCCAACACTTCATAGCAGGGGGCAGAATTAGAAGTGGCCCACAAATGGGCCACGTGGCTACATAACCCTTGCCGCCTAGGGGGTCCCCAAAGCTTCATAACGGGGGACAAAATCAAAAGTGGCCCAAAAATGGGCTGGATGGCTACATAACCCCTGCCGCCTAGGGGGTCCCCAACGCTTCATAGTGGGGAACACAATCCGCATTGGCCCACAAGTGGGCCGGGTGGGGAACATAACCCCTGCCGTCTAGGGGGTCCCCAACGCTTCATAGCAGGGGACAGCATCACAAGTGGCCCACAAATGGGCCGGGTGGCTCTATAACCCTTGCCGCCTAGGGGGTCCCCAACACTTCATAGCGCGGGACAATATCAGAAGTGGCCCACAAGAGGGCCGGGTGGCTCCATAACCCCTGCCGCATAGTGGGTCCCCAACGCTTCATAGCGGGGGACAAAATCAGAAGTGGCCCACATGTGGGCCGGGTGGCTCTATAACCCCTGCCGCCTAGGGGGTCCCCAACGCTTCATAGCGGGGGACGAAATCAGCATGGGCCCAAAAATGGGCTGGATGGCTACATAACCCCTGCCGCTTGGGGAGGTCCCCAACGCTTCATAGCGGGGGACAAAATCAGAAGTGGCCCACAAGTGGGCCAGATGGCTCCATAACCCCTGCCGCCTAGGGGGTCCCCAACACTTCATAGCGGGGGAGAAAATCAGCATTGGCCCAAAAATAGGCTGGATGGCTACATAACCCGTGCCGCCTAGGGGGTCCCCAACGCTTCATAACGGGGGGGAAAATCAGAAGTGGCCCACAAGTGGGCGCAGTGGCTACATAACCCCTGCCGCCGAGGGGGTCCCCAATACTTCATAGCAGGAACACAATCCGCATTGGCCCACAAGTGGGCCCGGTGGCTACATAACCCCTGCCGCCTAGGGGGTCCCCAACGCTTCATAGCGGGGGACAGCATCACAAGTGGCCCACAAATGGGCCGGGTGGCTCTATAACCCTTGCCGCCTAGGGGGTCCCCAACGCTTCATAGCGGGGGACAAAATCAGAAGTGGCCCACAAGAGGGCCGGGTGGCTCCATAACCCCTGCCGCATAGTGGGTCCCCAACGCTTCATAGCGGGGGACAAAATCAGAATTGGCCCACATGTGGGCCGGGTGGCTCCATAACCCCTGATGCCTCGGGGGTCCCCAACGCTTCATAGCGGGGGACAAAATCAGAAGTGGCCCAAAAATGGGCTGGATGGCTACATAACCCCTGATGCCTCGGGGGTCCCCAACGCTTCATAGCGGGGGACAAAATCAGCATGGGCCCAAAAATGGGCTGGATTGCTACATAACCCCTGCTGCCTAGGGGGTCCCTAACACTTCATAGCGGGGGACAACATTAGAAGTGGCCCACAAGAGGGCCGGGTTCCTACATAACCCCTGCCGCATAGGGGGTCCCCAACGCTTCATAACGGGGGACAAAATCAGAAGTGGCCCACAAGAGCGCCGGGTGGCTCCATAACCCCTGACGCCTCGGGGGTCCCCAACGCTTTATAGCGGGGGACAAAATCAGAAGTGGCCCAAAAATGGGCTGGATGGCTACATAACCCCTGCCGCCTAGGGGATCCCCAACGCTTCATAGCGGGGGAGAAAATCAGCATGGGCCCAAAAATGGGGTGGATGGCTACATAACCCTTGCTGCCTAGGGGGTCTCCAACGCTTCATAGCGGGGGACAAAATCAGAAGTGGCCCACAAGTGGGCCGGGTTCCTACATAAACCTTGCCGCATAGGAGGTCCCCAACGCTTCATGGCGGGGGACAAAATCAGAAGTGGCCCGCATGTGGGCCGGGTGCCTCCATAACCCCTACCGCCTAGGGGGTCCCCAACGCTTTAGAGCACGGGACAACATCAGAAGTGGCCCATAAGTGGGCCCGATGGCTACATAACCCCTGCCGCTTGGGGAGGTCCCCAACGCTTCATAACAGGGGACACAATCAGAAGTGGCTCACAAGTGGGCCAGGTGGCTACATAACCCCTGCCGCCTAGGGGGTCCCCAACGCTTCATAGCGGGGGACAAAATCAGAAGTGGCCCACAAGTGGGTGCAGTGGCTACATAACCCCTGTCGCCTAAGGGGGCGCTTCATAGCGGGGGACAAAATCAGAATAAATCCGAAAATGGGCTGGATGGCTACATAACCCTTGCCACCTAGGGGGTCCCCAACACTTCATAGCGGGGGGCAAAATTAGAGGTGGCCCACAAGTGGGCCGGGTGGTTGCATAACCCCTGCCGCCAAGGGGGTCCCCAAAGCTTCAGAGCGGGGGACAGAATCAGCATTCGCCCAAAAATGGGCAGGATGGGTGCATGAACCCTGCCACATAGGGGGTCCCCAACGCTTCATAGCGGGGGACAAAATCAGAAGTGGCCCACAAATGGGCCGGATGGCTACATAACCCCTGCCGCATAGGGAGTCCCCAACGCTTCAGAGCGGGGGACCAAATCAGAAGTGGCCCAAAAATGGGCTGGATGGCTACATAACCCCTGCCGCCTAGGGGGTCCCCAACGCTTCATAGCGGGGGACAGCATCACAAGTGGCCCACAAGTGGGCCGGATGGCTACATAACCCTTGCCGCCTAGGGGGTCCCCAAAGCTTCAGAGTGGGGGACAGAATTAGAAGTGGCCCACAAATGGGCCGGGTGGCTACATAACCCCTGACGCCTCGGGGGTCCCCAACGCTTCATAGCGCGGGACAACGTTAGAAGTGGCCCACCAGTGGGCCGAGTGGCTACATAACCCCTGGGGCGTTGGGGGGTCCCCGGCGCTTCAAAGCGGGGGAGAGAATCAGCAGTGGCCCACAGGTCTGCACACCGCCTACATGCATGCATTTTCAATAAAATTGGTATGTTTTTCTCTGCGGTAAAGTCGTGTAATCTTTTTTGTGGTAAACGCTTGTCAAAAAATTTGCCACACCGTGTATTTATTTATGGCGGGAAACACGTGTACAAAAAAATTGTCAGTTTGTGTATTTTTTTTTGCCGTAAAGGCATGTGCAAAAAAAATTGTCAAGTGGGGTGCTTTTTTTTTGTGGGAATGCGTGTAATGTGTTTACATGACTCACCACAAAAAAAATATTACAAGACATGACAATTTCTGTGTTACACGCATTTACCGCAAAAAAAAATTACTTGAATTACAACATACATGTTGTGTGGTTGGTCATTAGAAACCTGCGGCCACGCTGAGTTCCACGTTTAGGGGTGGCTGGCAGGGACCTGCAAGTGTCTTGCCAAAAGCAAGAGCATTTCGGCTTGTTGGTCACTTATTGCCCCAAGCAATTAAATGTGAAACCCAACCCTTCGTAAAATCATTACCCTGCATCCCATGAAATATCCCCCCGTAGCGCACGACGGTCTTCTCCCCCGGGGGGGGAGACGGTCGCCAAGTGGCGGTCTCCCCCCTATGGGGGGGAGATTGCAAGGGTATTTCAAGGCAAATTGTGGCACGGGGTGTGTGGCACCGGCTCATGAAGAGGAGGCACTGGAGCATGGGGCCGGTGGCGCAACCTAGCCAGCAACTGTTTGGGGGCTGGCTTTGTACACAGGTTCCATTGCGCTCAAAGGGGGGGGGGGTATCTTGTCCCAGAAGGATCCCTTGATGTGGGACCCCAGACCCCTTAAACTGAAAACTTATTCTTCAGGAGGGGGGGCATGGCTTGGGGGGAGAGGGTAGGTAACTTGCTTCACCTACCACTTGGTCTTGCTAACTCGCCAATTGTGGCCACTATGCGTCAATCCATACCAGGTCCAAGCGATCTGTTTTCATCAAGACGGGACGCCATAACCAATGGCGGGCCCCAAGGTCCTGCCTCTAGGTACCCCGGTCAGCACCCCTACGAGGCCCGCCAATGTCAGGCATCGGCGTTAGCCGCAGCCGAATTTGCCGACTAGCCGTAGGGGTAAAGAAAAATGGGAAATATGGAAAAAATGGGGGGAAATGGGGAGAAATGGGGGTAAATGGAGAAAAATGGAGGAAAATGGAACCACAAGCAAGAATGCACTACACATTGGACCATACAACCCATTTTCAATCATGGTGCCGGGACCGTGCCATTGAAACAAAATGAGACATAAGCCTTGTGGGTGCCCTCCTTCATATTGTGTTGCTTATCAGAGTGCACACGTTTGCAAACGGAGAACGTTCTCTCCACATCACATGATGTGTGTGGAACGCTGAGAGTGCGCCGAACATACTTTGTCATGAGAGGTAGGCGTACAGACATGCCTTCCCACCACTGCAAAATGTCAAAGTCTCGACTATCTAGAACAATACTCTCCCTTTACAAGCGCCACTCACCAGTTTCGACAATTGCAGCACATTGGTCAGGTGGAAACACATGGGGAAATGCACCAATGTCACCAAGCAACGTGGCTGTTTGCCGTGGATCACAAATTCTGGCTTCTTGGGCAAACTGCATGTGCTTTGAAACATATTTCCACAATTTCTGAGCAGCAGCCTCTAGGATGATTGACAATTCCCACTTCAAATGATCGGCATGCCCCTTCTTGACAAAAATGCTGCCATTGAATGCTTTAAAAAGAGGGACAGCAATGTGCGAAAAGAGCCTATTGTCACCCCTACCTGAGTTGGCTGAAAAATCGTGTTGTTTGGGTGATCCCAATGACCCACCAGCAGCCTTGGGCCAGGCTTTCATCATTGCAGAAATGGGAGCACATACAAATCCAGATGGAGCCATGAGGCACAAAGCAGGCACACCTGTTGGTGTGAATGAGCCCTTGGAAGGGCTCTTCTGTTCAGGGTATATCAGCCCATTTCCATAGACTCAAGCAAAATACTGGTCCCACTTTCTGGAATACTGTTGAGAGTTTCTCTGTGAGGTGGACCTGCTGATAGAAATAGAAATCTTCCAACTTTGATTTTGAGCCCAACAAACTTTCAGGGTCCCAAGTCTGAGGAAGCTTGCGTAAGCTGTTTGCTTTCGGCCACTTTTGTTAACACAAACACCAAATAGGTGTTTTAGCAGTCTCGGTGACCCTGTAGTACCCTCCTAGAAGGGTAGGAGTGGGCATTTTGGCACAGCGCAGCTGTGGTAGGCCTCAAAATGACACGGTTTGCACCCTCTGACCCCGCCTAGGGCCAGCTGTATACTTTTTAAAATGCACAAAAGCACTATTTGCATCACAAGAAAATCGGGGCCAAAATCACAGAAAGGGTTTTGAGCTACCCCTGGGACCTTGCGGTACTTCCCCAGGGTGGTTGGGTTGGTAAGCCAACCAAAGCAATTGGCAAATTGGCGATATTGTGACCCGACAACAATGGTAGGATGCAAAGGACGTTTTGCAGCCTCCAGGGAGAACGTCAAAACTTCCAAAAACAGGGTAATGGGATATTGTGACCACTTATGATAATCAAAAAACACCTGTAAGGCCTGCTGTGCAAGCCCCCCCCCCGCTTTTTTGGTCATTTGGTGGTCTGGGTACCAAAAAAATCCGCTTGGAAGAGTGTGCTTTTGACCATCAGAGGCTGAACCCGGGGTTCAAATCCCAATGCCCCCTGCACCCCCCACCCCACTCCCAGTAACCAAATTGCATGGAAACAAACAGGGGGTAAAACAAGCTGTTTAAGTGATTTTTAACACTTGTAAACCTTGTTTCAACCCCGATCCCCCCTTTGCATGGTGTTCACCCAATTTCGCTGCCAGGAAATGGGGGGCAGGGGGATGCCAACCCGGAACCTCCATTCCTTTTCGGAACCTCCATTCCTTTTCGGGTGAAACCCACGCAAAACACAACGTTGCTATGTTGCAGATCTGCATGATACACTGCCTCCTGCCACAGGCTCCTGTGCCTCCATCCACCCTGCTGACCGACAACAGGCGTCACCTCGATGTAGTCTGCAGGCAACTGGGTCGGCCGAACGTTTGTTACATCGACGAACGTGACGCACGCCTTCGTCTCCCAATGCTCGATGGCCTGTGGAACGCGCTCCTGCACATTACCGTCTGTTGCGGCCAAGACGAAAGGGACGGTGATCCTGCCATTGGTGACGGGCCATCGTTGCGCCGTGTCGGCATAAGCCACACCCTGCTCACCGAACTTGTTCCCGCTCCGCACTGGGCGCACAAACACCATGTCACCCACGACCTGCGCTCCAGCGGGAATAGGATGGACGCTGTACTGATGCTGTCCAGACCGCGTCAGAGGAGGGGGGAACTCTGCCATGTGAGCTCGGGCATCGTCGGAGATGGATGTCTCCAAAGGGCTGCTGCACTGGGCCACTGTGCAGATCCAAAGGATGATGCCGAAAGCCCAGAGACACATGCTCTCATGGAACAGAACAAAACTGCCTGCGAGGCACTGGTACAGAACACAGACAAAGCAGTTGCTCACGCCCTCAACATACGGTAGAACGTATGGGCAATACAAACCCCACCCTCGCATTGACTCATGGCTCATGAACAGAATTGCCATGGGGTGTGTTTGCTGGGCGGGCTGCTTTCAAGCAAATTCCTGTAATGAAAACCCATTTTGAGGAGGGAAGTGAAACTTACTTGGGCTATTGCAACGATTATGCGTTGGTTTGCATCCAGGTGCAAGAGAAAATTTCATCAATGTAGACCTCCGGAGCAACACAGCACCAGTTAGGCCACCTCGTGGTGCCCACTGGTCCCTAGAACAAAAGGCTGTATTGCACAATCATAGGAAAAACTTGGTGGGCCTATTATGGCCACTTTGTGTTGATCCAGACCGAGATCCAACTTCTTTCTTCTACACGGGCTCCTGAAACAATGGCAGGTCCCGGGTTCCATCTCCAGGTAACCCAATCCCCTGCCCCATGGCCCAGGGTCCCCCACTTATGACACTCATGCCTGCTTAATGTTTCACAGCAGCATGGGTTGGCACAAATGTGGCCATTTTTGGGCAGACCCTAATGACCTTCAGGTGGCATTGGGCCAGGCTTTTCTGACAATGGGGACACAAAAAAACTCATGGGAACCATCTAGCACAAAGGAGGCTCACCTATTGGTGTCTGTGGGGTTCTGTAAGAGCTGCTTTTGGGCTACATTAGCCCAGACATAGAGTTTCAGGCAAAACACTGGGCCCACTTTCTGGTACGTTGAAGAGCACTTCTCTGCAAGGTGCACTTGCCAAAAGTAATAGAATTTGGCGAGGGGGTGGATGTAAGCAGTACGGCAACATCAAGCTACATCCATAATGCTGCATAATCAGCAATATTAATATGTTTGGTGCAATGTGCTTCTCCCTACACGGCGACTGAATGGATGAGCCTGGTAGCTGCAGCCTACATCAAGACAAAAAGAATTTGAAATCGGTTTTGGTCGGTATGCATACGACTGGGGTGTGTGCATGGGCACCAGCTGCTGGCTAAATTCCAATGTGGTGGATCACCCCCTGGAGGAATCCGGGTTCCCATGACTGAAGAAATGACCCATGGTACGAGTTCTGTGTTCGGGCCGCAACGTCTGCATTACCATTCCACACTCAATTTGCCACCTAGATTCATACTCGGTCATATTCTGGGAGTACTCTTAAATGCTCCAGCAAATGTGACGCTGTTCAGGAAGAGGACTTGCCCTGGTTGTCAACCATTTGGCAAGGGAGATGTAATATGGAGGCAAATTAGTCAGGTGCTGCTGAGCCCCAGCTGCATGTACCAAAATGCCCCTCATTGCATTCAGACAAATACTTGCAGGGGAATTTGGAATATTGTGCACACTGTTGAGGGCACTTGAAGTCACAGAATCTCCATCAGATGCACTAACGGAAGGCTGTACTGACACGACTGTCTTAACACACACTGAGGTACAAATCTATGGCATCTGTGAGGAAGCGGGGCATAAAAGTGGATACAACCTCGCAGAGGTGTCGGTTTTATTTAACACGAACCGTCTCTGTCAGAGGACACAGGGTAATCTTAGGGGCCCATTTTCTATATCAGTGGCACGCATTGCCTCGTCTGACACTGCAAAATGCTGAAATTCAGCCTTAATGCAGCTCTGATTTTGATGCAGGTGGGGCACTCATCCTTGGGTCCAACCCTGGCACGTCAAGTGGGGTTGAAGCCCAGGTTTGAGGGCCTCGGTGACGTAGGGGCCGTGGAGTCGTTGATCCTGGCTTGTAGCCAAATAGGGAGTACCTACGAAAACCAAACTAAAACCAACACCAAAACCAGTGCTACCACACATATCCGGCATCTACCCTGAAGTGTTGGTTGGGGCACACACGTCTTGAGCGGATAGGATACAGCGACATCAAAGGCTTCGACATCACATGGACAGCAAAAGGCATCCACCGGTCAAGCACTTTCCCAGCACATCTGGCGCACAGAAACACTCCATTTTGGCAGGTGTGTGTTTTCTCAGTCAAAGGAGCCAACAAATCGCCTCACCGTTGACTTACCATGATGGTTGGGTTTGAAAGTAGTTTTGGGAGGGGCATTCCCATGGACCTTTCTTCAAAGTTCTATTTCAAACGTAATGTACGTCGCTTGGGCAGTGTACATGCAGTGCAACAACCCCCTGTGTGACATTCCGTCTGGTTATTGTTTCTTTACGGGGCCCTGGACAGTCACCCGTTCTTCCCTTCGCATGTTGTGTCGGGTCGTTGCTTTCTGTCGGCCGCTGCGGCCGGTGCTCTTGCTGGTGTCGTTTCCGCATTCGCGGAGCCCAGTGGTTGGTGTGCCAGGGCTGTGCTGGATGTGGCATGGTGTGCCGTTTGCGCGTCAGTGGCGCCCAGTAGTTGGCGTATTGAGGTTGTGCTGGTTGTTGCCGGGGTCCCCCACACAAAAATGAAGTCGGTGCATCGCCAACGCCAGACCTCGTGGCAAACCGCATGAAGCCTCAACCCAAACGTCCCAAACCTCTGGTGGCCTGAGTATCCCCCGTTTCGCCCAAATTACGAAAACAACAGCAACAGGAGATCCGGGTGCTGGACAGAGGCAGCGTCAACCATAGGGGCCAAGAAAACAGATTACTTAGCAACAACACATGCAGTGGGACGTGCCTGTTCGACTGCTTGCCCTGCATACTGTTTGCGGTTGATTCTTATGTGCTACTCGCGGTGCATCCAGTGCGGGCCACATTGCTTTTCCTTCTGTTCCAACAAATATTCTGATAGGAACTTGTGGGACTCTGCAACTTCATGTCTTGGGTGCTTGTGTGAATGCGTCGTAAACAATCAAAACACCTGCACCTTTTGGTGCACCTCAACCCACTGACGACGAATGAGGAATGCACAGTCACTGACAAAAAAAACCACAGACACAATATATTGCAAGCACAGCGTCAGCTCTCACTCAGAAATGGGGACAAGAGTTCCAACTAATTCGACTCCTCCCTGATGCAGCTCCGTACGCCTGACCGCCTACGACATCTTGTCCAGGCAGGCACGCGATGTTGGATTTGGGAATTGGGGAAGATGAGCTGGCACGCAGGCTTGCCGTCCAAAGGTGTGCTTTCTTGCTGCTCTTCGTGGGAGCATCGTATGCCAGACCCCTTGCAAATTGCATGAAGCCTCAGCCTAGAAATCCCAAAACCATTGCTGGCACGGGCAACCACCTGTTTTGTCCGAGCAGCACGAAGACAACAGGAGTTCGGGTCCCTTTGCCTGGACAGAAACCGGGTGAACCATAGAGGCCTCGAAAAGAGACCAGCTAATGCATCCGGTGAGTCACACTTGTTCAATCTTTGCGGAGGGAACCCTGCACACTCAAGAGGCGCCCTCTCTGGCACTTAGCCCTGGCCAACGTTTCTCTGAAGCACCCGACCTTACTTCAACCCAAAGTCTTCCGCGCATACCCACAAGACTGGGAAAAACGCTGAATCACAAAGAAGCACAGAAGCAAATGCTGTCAGTCAACCTCCAACTGCTACCAGTTAGCTGCAAACCGCCACCCACCGCTGCCCCGTTGCCGCCAACGGCCGTCATTCAACTATCAATCACCACCGCAGCCATGCAACCGAAATTCTCGCCTGTCCTAATGCCCCACCTTCGCACCCCCAAAAAACACACAGGAAAAAAGGGGCTGCTTCGTGCTCGCGCACAGCTGTATTTTTGTCAAACTGTCTCACATCCCCACCAACGTCTCCGGTGCTCTTGACGCTGAAGGAGCGCGTGCGACCGGACATCCGAAGGGACAGTTAGTACAACACTTCTGCTTGCCGCCCCACCTCTGTGTGTGTGGTGCAGGACCACACCCATCGATGAAAGCGGAGAAGCGAGAGCAGGGGAAGGGGGGTGCTGAGCAGGAGAAACGGAGCGGCAAAGGCCCCCATACCCCCATTGTTGGAGGTGTGAGGCGTTTGTGCGCCAGGGCACGACTGCCAAACTCAATGCCCAAATTCCCCGCGAGGCCCAACCGGCTGGCAACTCCACGTGGCGCAAATTGGGAAGTCACGGGGATTTGCACCTCCCTTTGACGCTCTACAGGCAGGCAGAGCAACGCGCGCGGCCCAAGAACGAGTTTCGTTGCCTGGCCGTCCCTTTCGCGGATGCAAACCATTCTGTACATGTGGGTGCCACGCTACCCCTTGAGCTTGACTGCCTCGTTGGCGCCAATCTCAGCGGTCCAGAAACCCCCCAACGCACCCTGCAATCTGAGCCCGCGTCCTCGAGGTCACAACTGCGTGAGCCCATTAGTGAGGCATCCCAGACGCATTGCACTGGGGTATCGCTTCGCCAGTAGGTCTCTGAGCCAATCTCGCAAGGTCGATCTGCGCCCCCCCCCTCCCCCCCCCCCAAACTCCCCCTTTGTAATTACCCCTTCCCACACACCCACCTTGGTCCTTATCACAACAAAAGGCCTGTTCGCCCCAAAATTCCGCAGACTGCAACTGTTGCTCGACAGCCCAACCAATGGCTCAGAAAAACGCCCAACGAGGAGCCAAACATTGCCGAATCGACTGAGCAGCATGCCCAGTCTGGACGACCGAGTGATCGAACTGCACATTCTTGTGCCGCTTGTGGAGTACACTCGTGGGGACAGGGTGAATGGAGAGGTCTGGCATTGTCGCTAGAGGTCGGCCCGAAATGCAGGGCCACAACAAACGTTTGCGCAAACGGCACAAAAATCGTATCAAAAGAAAACCATCAGCGATCAGCATCCCCGCCTCAATGTGCAAAGGGTGGAAAAAGAGTGCTGCTTGCGGCGCTGTGGAGGGCAGGACTGTGTTGCACTGGGCAAGCGCCTAGTCAGGCCAGATCGCTGTGGTGTAGGGGTTACTGCCCACCGACCCGTAGGCTGGTCCCCGTACGCAGAACGTGGAGACTACGTGTGCTCCGCGACCCCTAGCCAGAGCCCGAATCGCACGGGGATCTCGCTCCCGGTGCCGCGCGACGGGGGGAGAGGGGCGCCCTTGCGAACCATCGAGATCACGAGGAATCCCCCAAGGTCCCCAGGCACCTTTTCCCATCGCCACCCTGTTGCGACAGGACCTGGCACTGTGTTTGCGAGGATACCGCTGACTGCGTTGAGTGGTCGTCGCCATAGATCCGGAGGCAGCAACATCAAGCCCTCACCCCACCTTCCTCCCCGCTCCTACGCACCTGCTGGCCATCAAAAACACAGAAAACCTTCACCTGTCCTGCTTTTCTCAGCCGCAGCCTTCGACCAGATGTTGGAACCCACCTGATGTTCCGAAATCTGTCGATGCTGAAGAGTGGGTTTGGGGTCTGACATTGAAATGAAATTCTTTCAACTAAAACCTGAGCGACAGTCTGGCAGGTAATCACAAAGCGGGAAGCTCTCTCTTCGCCCGAGTGCGCGTCTTCGCAGTCTTCGGTTTCGATGACATGGAGCCCAATCTCTTGGGAGCACGCAAGCTCTTCAGGGTTGTCCTTCGCCCCACGCTGGGGAGGTTATTGATCGCTTTCGGTACCCCGTTCGCATCAAGTTCGAGACCCTCAGGCAACAATGATGGCTCCGCGGCCACGATGGGTTTATGATCGTTGTCGACCTCCATGGTGACTGGAGGACAAGACGTGGCGGTGTTGGGTGTGGGAAAGAACCAGCAGTTATGCAATGCTGACATGGAGGGGGTTGTGCCCTGCCAACGCGTAGGTAAACTAGAATGATTGGCTAAGACTCGCATGAGGGGGGCTCCAAATGGTAGACACTTCTGCTTTTCGCAACCGGCATGTGGAGGATCCCATTTTACAAGATGCTTTAAAAGGAAGGGTCTATGTGCAGGCTGGTGACACTACCGTCAGCGCCACACCAGATCTCCAGCAAATAAAAGAATCCGGGGGGACAGGGAATCTGGGGAAGGACTGCAAAGACGAAGAAGAAAGGATTGGTGCTCATTTGATTTGGTGGACCTGATTCCTGAGTTGAAACGGTAACTTCAGAGGTTGGCAGTGAGGAGGGTGTTGCAGTTGGGAAGGCCATTCACAGCCATAGGGGGACACGAGGTATCTGGTCGTATCGGTTGCTCATCCACACCTCGAAGAGGAAAGCATGCTACACTGACACACGCTACATTTCTTCGGGTCCGTTCCGTTCCGTTCCGCGTGAAATCCCAGATCCTGAATCCCGCCCCCCTGTGGAACTGTTGACACGGAAC
Organism: Eutreptiella sp. 'Long Island Sound 2002'; assembly: GCA_964036045.1. Classification (NCBI taxonomy): domain Eukaryota; phylum Euglenozoa; class Euglenophyceae; order Eutreptiales; family Eutreptiaceae; genus Eutreptiella; species Eutreptiella sp. 'Long Island Sound 2002'. The sequence continues at coordinate 7,551,473 of OZ038394.1, forward strand.
AGTTTTGGGCCACCCCCCCCCCCCCCCCAACTGTTTCGGTGCTGGTCCCTGAGGACCCAACCTGAGGGACATATTAGAACACCGGGGGGGGGGGGGTCTAGCCCCCTCCCCCCTCTCCGCCCCTGGATGTTTGCACATACACGTGGGTCACACTGCAACGTTACAGGAAGTGTCCTTGTATTCAGGCCAGCATCAGGCCTTTGCATTGAATAATGTGCATGAGTGTTGTGGGTCACACTGTGGCACTATAGCATTGAACTTCAGGTCCAAAACAATTATTTTCTCGTTCCCGTTCCCTTGCCTTTGCCCTTGCCCTTGCCCTCAAGGGCTGCATCTCCATCTGCCTGGAGACTGTATGACGCAATCACCCCCCAATGGTCGCATGTCAAAACAACATGGCGGGGGAGGGGGGGGTGATCCCCTTTGCTTTTCTTGTGGTTCCTACCGCTCCTATGTGAGGGCATGCATTTATCTAGTGCAGAAGCCCAAGAGGTGAAAAAGAGGATTGCTGGCACCAACTGCTATCTGCCGCTACAGCCAACAAGGGTAGTAGGCATTAGGCCCCTCTGTCCACCGAGACATGCAGCCCCCGGACACAAGTGTGTCTCCAGCTCAAGCTGCATTGAGGGCACCCCCTAAGGGCCATAGAGCGGCGGTGCTACTATGTTGGACACCACTGCAGAGAACCAACTAGGAGAAAATGCGGATTGCTCGTACCAACTACTATCTACCGCTACACTTTTGTATGCATGTCCTGCCTCCTTGTATGTACCACCATGGCCAACCAAGATCATGCACATGCTTTTTGTCGCCTTTCAATGCCAAGATTGTGTACATCCAAGTTTCTAGGTTCTTTTAAGTGCCATTTCATTTTGGTTCTCTTGCCGCCATTCAATGCTCTGCCTCTCCTCCTCTTTCCCCCCCTCACTCCCTCTTTCCTTCAAAAAAAGCCTTTAGGCACAATGTGCTAGGTCGTGTAAGGGGGCATGGGCCTTTGGCACTCGCCCGCGGCTCTACAGGTGGGGGTCCAGGCGCCCATCCAAGAAAGTCAAGCAAAGGATACCCACCACACATGGACGCCCGAAGGCCCAACCAATGCATATGTTTATATTCATTTGTTTGTGAGTTACGTTTTGCGTTTGGGTGATTTCCACTTCTACTGCATTGCCCGCGAAAATGACACCACCACTGCTCTGTTGTATGATACTTTGCTCTTCTTGCATAACACATTCATTTGATGCATCCTTATTCACCATGATTGTGGCTTCGCTCCGAGGCTGGTGACCATGGGAGGGCCGGTCAAAGGGCAAGTTGAGATATGTGCCCGTGGGGCGGGGCAAAATAGCCCTGCATGCCACCCCCAAAGTCATGAAGTTAGCGGTTGGGGCTTTGTCACGGTGGCCTCCCAAACGGGCTCCCCAACTCTCTTGATGCCTTTCCCACAAGCAGAGGGACAGATCGCGGGTCCACAGTGATAGGGGGTGGGTCAAGTCACGGTCCGTCACGGTCCGTCACGGTAGCGACCGCCGAAGGACTATTTGGCAAAAACCCCCTTTTGGGGGTTCTCTGTAAGTGTACTATGGGTTGTGACCCCTCTACGGACATATTTTCTTGCGCTCTTTGACATGAAGGTAATTTTAACCACATTTTTGGTTTCGCAATGCTCGTAGCAATGCTTCTATTTTGTTGCCGCACATGCAATAAGTCAAAACAAGCCGTCAACACAAGAATTAGAGTTGCACTTCCTTGCTCGTGTGCCCTGTTACATGCCCCATGGCCGTAAGGGAAACCACGATCTTCTTCGGCTAGTCAGTCACGGTCCGTCACGGTGAATTACCCACCCCCATAGCTTAGCGACAACCTCGGTGTACCGCTGCCACACTGTGCAGAATGGTTGTCACCGCATGACCATAGCTCAGGGCTATAGACATGATACACTCTGTCTATCACTTTTCACACAGGCATGATACACTGGCGTGCTTTTCTTTGTGCTGTCGCGTATTGACATGCTCCCCGTTGCCCCTCAGCTCACCGCGCAACAATCCCTAGGGGGTGGGACATACATGGCAAGCCATGTAAAAACGGCACTTTACTCCAACTGCACAACCTGATTCTTACTTGAAGGCATACAAATGATGATCCTTGCGTGCATTGTGGGCTTGGTGTGCAACTGTTGGAACAATCTCAAAGGAAGTTAGGCATGGAACAGTGCGGAGGGGGGGATTTTTTGGCACGTGCAAAATCTTGACGTATTGCATCACAATGAGTGGAAGAATAGCCCCTAGCTTGACCCTAAACAAAGGCATGTGGTATGGGTGGAATGTCACTCTTAACAGGCTTCCCAAAAGGCACACCTATTTTGACTTGGGCCCGTCTTTGCTACAGGGTTCCGGGGTGATAAGTTGGAGCTGGAGACTGTCATCCACAAGGTCAGGGTCAAATATAGTAATCGAGGACAATTTTTCGACGTCCGCTGTGAATGTGTCATTGTTCTACAAGGGATTACAAGGCAATTGTGAACCTTCTACAAAATAAAAAATTTTCAAAAGTGCTTCTGGTATTGTGGTGTCACACCCAACAGCATGAGAAAGAGTACCGCTCGAACCTTCTTTGCAAAAAGTTTGTTGAAAGCGCAGCCGGTGATTTTGTGTGACATGTTGAAGGGAAAGCAACAATCCATGAAAATTGTCGCAAAAAAAATTGTGAAAAGCGTACCCATGCAACCAAAAGGTGAACCAATGAACCATGTGGACTTGTTATCAAAAACTGGTTCCAAAGCGATAAACAAGAAAAAGGAACTCAAGAACCGGTGCAACTTGTGGAAAAAAATGTTCAACCCACACTTGGTGAGGTGGCGTGACATCCATGCAAAGGGAAGACAACAAGCCATTAAACTTGTGGGAAAAAATTTGTCGGCCACCATAAACTCTAAACTGGTGTCAACAGTACACTGTACACTATTCCGGAACGGCCTCGGCTCCGTTGTGGAAAGTTTGGGAACGGTCCATAGGAATTGAGCCGCCCCGTGTGGAACGGCTGACACGGAACAGATGTGGGTTGTACGTCAAAATTTGGACCCTGTCTTCACAAGCACACACCGGTGGTTGCAGGTGGCTGAGGCGCAGGTGTAGGTGCATCTGGATCGTTGTACTTTTGATCACGCTGACCAGGCGGAGGCCCAGCCCGAGCGTAAATCTTTTTCATAAACTTTCTCCTCCAATGCTTGCCCATGTCAACTCCGACGCGATCAAAGTCTATCGCGAGGTCCTTCAAATCCGTTTTTTTCTTGTTTGTTCCTTCTTCCTTTTCCTTGAAAGGGTCCACTCCCGTAGCAGCAATAGCCTGTCCACAAAACGCAATAATGCTACCCTCACGTGCAACGGGTTGAGATGTCGGAGGAACCATGCAAAATAGCGAGGGGCTCTGGCGACTTCCAAGCGCCAGGACGATCGACATGAAGGCTCTGCATTGCAAAGCAATGGTGTTATTGGCCCTGCATAGCAATACCCCGAACCTAGCGGGACATCAAATGATGGACAAAAGCCGACTCGACCCACCGCATAGGGCCCTTTGCGCTCAAGATTTTGGTTGGTGTTGATGGATGATTCGTGATCCGTGGTGGGGATGGGGATGCAAAAAGCCACATTTGTCATGCGGCATTGGTCGCGGCCCCTTGTGACATGTGAACTACGACACGAAAGGCATGGAAAGCAGATTCACAATAGGCCGTAAAGACCCTTGGAAAATAAATCATCTTTGGTTTGGTCGACGGATCGGGGCGCCATGGGCGTGATGCCATATTGAAATCAACATTTTGGCCACGATCACACTTTCCTTCCAACGCGAACAATGTCAAACGCCACGTCAACTTACGGGTCAAGGGATGCTACTGAGCGGGTTGAGTTTTGATTGAGAAAGGATGCCACCATTAGCTTTTGGTTCAACTTTGCATTTCGAACTGATTCATATGGCGCCCACTTCTCTCGTTTCCTTCTTGCAGACCTTTTGTAACTCTGCGAAAGCAACGATGCACAATCTGCCACGTCGAGCAAGGGCTCATCGCTTGTTCTAGCCTCGGTAGTCGAATGACATTCACATGCGCTACGGTACATGCCAACGGCGCAGTCTAGAGTACCACTTACCTTACGTCGGGAAACACTTCGTTGGACAAGGTTCGAAAGCACCGTTTATTGCTCAACTTTGGGGGAGCACCCATCCTCCAATGCCAATGCACCAATACAACCGCCTCGCAAATCCCGTAGTCCAAACGTACCTGAGAGTGACGGTTTTGCTTTGCCATTTGTGAAGCTTTTCACCTAAAGAGATAATCGAACCAGGCTTTGGGATGTAATTTAAATTTTGAAGTGAATGCCATCATGGTGGTTCCCGTCGCACACGATTACCTCATGCACATGAATTCTAATGGAATCTGCATCCACTTGACCATGGAGCATCCACATCACCGGGCCCGCCATGAACGATTTTGCATCTTTTCACACACCACAACCACAACCGCGCTTTATTCACCGCTGCCGTGCTTTACTTTGCAGGTCACACCATATCGCCGGGGTTCGGTTTCATATTAAATTTTTATGGAAAAACACAGGATTGGATTGTTGTCTGCTTGACTGAGGCGCATCACACCGGGTGCGTATTGACTTTTTGGGTTTTTCCTAACGCGCGAGAAGCTTCTAATGTGCTTTGCCAATGCCACACATCACGGCGTGCGTGTCCACATTCTTTTGGGAAGGGGACTGCCGGGTACAAAAATGGCAGACAAGGACAAACAAGAGGCAACGCAAACGACCACCGAAGGAAATAAATTTCGGCTCTCGTTTGATGAATAACAAGTGGTGCGTTGGCGCCATCATTCCTATGCACACGTCGACACATGCCTTCCATAAGGAAAGGAAGACCCCAAGGCCATAAGGTATGGCATGGTGCACAACCTTACTCATGACTTGAAAAGCACATTGCCGAACTGTCCCCCTAGGATCACAACTCTAGGATCCCACCGCCCCCCCCTCTCGCACAATGCCAATTTTAATGTATTCTCTTAACCACTACGTTTGGGCTCTTCACGCTCCGAAAGGTATGGTTGTTCAACCACTCTTATCCACACATGACTTTTAATGCGGCGATGACAACGATGGACATTAAAAACAGCTACAAACTGAATGTAAACAGGGTGCGCGACTAGGAGGACGCGCAAGGCACAAGCACGACAACCAGAAAGTTCCCAACAACGACAATCGTCGTATGAAAATTTTCACCAAAAAGATGACAATTGTTGGACTGCATCAGGGTGCAAATATTCATATCTTTCAAGTATGAGCCCAAGGAGAGGAAGAATTGAATTGAATTATCTAGCGCGCGCGAGTAATCTCATCCTGGCATGGTCGCACACGTTGGCACACGTGACCTGGGCTGCCCACAACAGAAAAAAATTTTTTTGACTGTTGGCGTGGATAAAAACTGGATGTCTTTGTATCGTTTTTATTTGCACCATTATTAGATCACTGTTGGGAGTAAGAGGGTTGTCATATCACACTTGAGGTTGGATGTTTAGTGTGTCTCTTTGGCAAAAGTCAGGTAAGTGGTGAGCAAGTTGCTCATTTTCTTGTACCTCGTTAGCCTCTGTCAAAATCAGCTGCCAACAAGAGTTGAGGCGTGGTGGGATCTAGTTGAAAGGTGTTGGACGGCCACACATGGAAAGCTGTAGAGGAGGATCTGACTGACTTTCACCGTTGTTACCGATGCCAGTTTCCTTTGGCAACAAGAGCTAGGGCACGCAAGGTGGAATCGGATTGAAAGGTGTTAGATGGCCGCAGTTTGCAAACAGGAGAGGAGAAATTTAGTGAGTTTTGCCGTTGTCCCCCGACGCCAGTTTCTTGTCCTGTTGTTGTGTTGCCTACACGTTCCACGTGAAAGATTTATTTTCCAATTTTCCAAGTAAGCACTTTGTTGCACGTTGCGTGCTGCCGGTGTTGCTGGTTACATCTCTTGGAACGACAAGTTGCATTTTGTAAGTATGGCGTGGTCCAATTGATTCTTCCTTGGTTGGCATGCCAAAGCCGCTTCCCAGCTCGAGTTACGCTATGATAAGTGTTGGCGCACGTTGAACGGAAAAAAGTTGTGTCAGGGATCCGGACGAGGCTCACACTTTTCCACGCCACTCTCAAGATTCAACCTTGTCGTTCAATGTTGTGTTACCACGTGGCGGGATGTTGTGCAGGCTCATGAGGTGCTCAATTGTCGTACGGGTATATCCTTCTCCATTTCTGGGTCACTTTTGCTGGGTGATTATTGCTCTATTGTTATCCCTACCCTGACAACAGTTGCTTGTAGACCTCTTTGGGCGGGGGGGGGAGGGGCAAAAAGGGTTCCATAAAGTCACTTGGAGATTATCCACGCAACATGATGGCCTTGGAGGTGTGGTTGTGGTGCTGGTTGAGCAAGGTGCTCGCCAAGGTACTAAAGCACAAACAATCTTTTTGTCACTTGCACAACTGCCTCCCTTGGCAGGCATTTCACATTCATGCACAGCAAACATTGGTTTTATTGAGCCATGTGTCATTCCATAAAAATTTGTACCTATGGCGAGCAACTTGATGAGCTTGAAGCAAAGAATTGCCGGCACCTGTCGCAATCCTGTCGTAAGGGCAGACAAGCAAGTAACGTAACTACCCCACACACGCCGCTCCCACCAACATGGGAATCGTATGGCAAATCCCACACAACATACCACGAGTGGTCAATTTGGAGAGTTCCGTGGTTCAACTAACATTCCTACCTCAAATAAATAAACCTTGAGACCACATCCCAAATACCCTTCCGTGATGACCAGAAACAAGGATGTTGCTCGTGCGACACACTAGCACACGGCCGCCAAATGCACTTGTGGTCTCAGTCAACAGTCGGGGGGTAATTGAGAATAAGGCTTTGCTTAGCCATAAACGGGGGCGGGGGGTCACCCACCCCGGCCGAAGCACCCCAAAAATTGGAGGCCAATTTTAGGTTTAATTTTTCCCCTCAGAGCCCTCAAGGGAGGGGGGGGTTTGGGCAAAGTAGTGGTTGCTGCTCATGTTGGCCACCGTTTCTTTTCTCCATGGTGGGGTCGTGGCACCAACACATTAAGGATCCCCACAGCAATAATCTTCAGCGCGGAGTGCAAACACTCTGCCATGGCGATAGTGGTACATGAGAGCCCACTTTGTTCCGAGTCCAGCTCTCAGTGTTGGTATCCAAAACAGTGAATGCCATGGCCAGAACGGCAACACAGTAGTGGTTCACATACCCATGTGATGATGATGGTGAAGGACCACTTGATCGTGATTGCCCCCGTCTTCCCTAAACAAGTTGCCAGCTGAAAGACATGAGGCACTTGAGACTTCTTGAGCACATCTGGAGTGCTTGACGAACTTGCTGTGCACGGATGGATGGATGGATTCCAAGTGTAGGACAGACTAGCCACCCATGGCTGCACATTGCTGCACAGAGGCGTATGACAGATTTGTTGCACACCCATTTGTCCCCTTTCACCACGCTACATTGTGGTCCGCCCCCCTTTTGTCAGCTCATACGAGATGCACAGCCTGTCTGGGCAATCAATTTGCCATTTCTCAGGCCACGGTATGTCACGGAGTATGAACCACCCCCACTGTATCGAATTGTATCCCAAGCTTCAAAGGTGTGTATCCTGGGGATATCCCAAGTTTCAAGAGTGTGTGTCGCATGTCGCACTGTGTGTATCCGTTTCTGCTTTTGTTGTTTCCTAGCGGCTCGTTCCCCAGTCCGTTGTGGCTCTTTTTTCAGGCACAATGAAGCAATTATATTTGAAGAATCTTTGTTCATGAAGCATGTGTCTTGTGGGGGGATGGTCAAGATCCCTTCCCTCTGTTCTTGGAGTTCACGTGTCACATGTGTAGCCACAGCTTCACAACTGTGTATTGCTCCGAACACCTACTCTTGCCCAGGCGGGGGTAGAAGCCGCCACAGAATGAATGAATGGATGAATATGTGTATCCCAAAATGAAAGCGTGCATCTCGCTCATGTACGCTTCGTCTGCACTTCTGGCCTGATCGTCCCGTGGAAGTTGTCTCCCGCCACATTTTTTCCCGTTGCAGACTGTTGTGCCCCCAGAACCTCATGGAATTCCTTACAAGTACCCAGCAAACCTCCTTCAAGGGTGTCGCTTGGCTCTCTAATGGTTTGTCCACCTGGACTACCCCCAGTGCCATGTCCGCCTCGACTACTCCACAGAGTCCTGGTCCACAACAGGGCGCACGCCCATCGGGGGGCCAGGCCCTGGCACCCATCGCTCCATCGGCCTCGGCAGTCATGTCGAAGCCAACAGGCTTGTGGAAGAAGGAAGCCCGGGCAAAGACTTCATACTCGTTCGCTGCGTCCCAGCAGCCTCCGGGCACCCCTGAACCTCTCCAATCCCCGAGTGCTCCGAAGCCTGCCCCAACTGTGCGCGACCTGAGGCGGGGCAACAACTATAGCACCTATGAACGAGAGGCCAAAGGATTGACGGGCCTCCTCCCAACGAAAATTGAGTCCCTAAGCGAGCAGGTGCCTGCCCACTGTAAGGCCGAGGGTGGATAATCAGTGGACAGGAGGAGGGCGCGAAAAAGTGATCTTTTTTGCTGCAGTTTGAGGCACGAAATCATGTGGCAATGTGGAAACATGCGTCGGCGAAACATACACACCTGCACTTTTGCACCGCTAGAGAATCACCAGCCACCGTTGGTGATCCAATGGCCGTCGCAGAAACGAACCACCGTCGGTTGGGCACCAATTTTTCTTTTGTCGAGAAAAGGTATTCACTGTGTCACGAAAGTTGCGGTGCATGGGGGCACACGCAAATGCGAATCTTACCCCGTGTGTGCGTGTGTGTGTGTGTGTGTGTGTGTGTGTGTGTGTGTGTGCGTATTCCATCTCAAGCCAGAAGCCCTCTCAAAGGTGAGCGAAAGCAGCCTCCACGTGGCAAACGTTATAAGTGCTTGCTCAAATGCACAACCCTCCCCTGCCCACACAACCCTCCCATAAGTCACGCAGCCATCTCCCTCGCCCAAGCAACCGTCCTCTTGCCTACACAGCATTCCCCCTGCACACACAACGCTTCCCCGGTTCGGAGAAGGAAACCTTTCGGCGTCGTTTGGAATTCCTCAGAGCTGTTGTTTATGCATTTGATCCCAGTTGTGTTAACCCCCCGCCCCCCCAATCAATGGCTAAATGCCTGAAAATGCTCGGCACCACTGATGTGTAATACTTGATCCGGAACTCCCTGGCCCTGTGTTACATTTCCCACATCCTTGGTAGTGAGCACCCTCCAAACTTCGCTTTCTTGGGAAAGACTTTGTGTGAAGCATGCCCTCGCATGCTCCTTGGCGTCCATCCCATGCAGGAGCTGAGTCGAGGGACAACTGTTCCACTCTCACACAGGAAAAAACCTTTTTCCCAGTGGCTTGGGACAAGCAGTGTAAGCAATTTATTTCCAAAACTCAACCCAGTGCGTAAACCCAGAAGTACCAACCGGCACACGTAATCAGCCTTCACGGCAAACACCCCCGTGGTCAATCACACTGCCCTTACCTGTCCGTGTTGCCTACCCCCCTTGCACTAGCGGGCTTGCTTGCTGTGGCTCTTTCCGAAGGGAAAGGAGCGGGCACACGCCAAAAATAGTCGGAACAGGGCGAACGACATCATGAGCCGACTTCCAGTCATGACGATACGGCGACAGGACAGCACATGGCGAAAGGGAGTTGTTTTGGTCAGGCGCAGGGAGGAAGCATGGTGCTTGGTGGCGTCTCTCATGTGGGGTAAGTCAATACGACAGCCTGGTCAGGGAAAGGACCCAGGAACGCCAGAACAGTTTCAATTGGTACACGGTAGCCCCAGTCTGGCCTCGCTGCACAGTCTGCTCTGCCTGCAAACCGCGGCTCAGCATCCTCTTGCGCTTGCAGGTGGCCCGCTGCCTTGACCAGGTCAGGGGCTTCGCCACTGACCTCGAGAGGTACTCCTACCTCAACAAGCTCCGCAACGAGAACCCGCACGTCCATTACCAACTCGTGCTCAGCAACCTCACGGAGTTCCTCCCGCTGCTCTACACCCCGACCGTCGGGGAGGCATGTCAGAAGTTCGACAAGATCTGGCAGGGCCCCGAAGGTATGTACATCACTGCCAAAGACCGCGGCAACATCCGCAAGATCCTCGACAACTGGACCAAGCCGGTGGATCTCATCGTCGTGTCGGACGGATCCCGGATTCTCGGGCTCGGGGATCTCGGGGCCAACGGTATGGGCATCCCTGTGGGCAAGCTCTCGGTCTACACCGCTGCCGCGGGTTTCCACCCCGACCGTACACTCCCAATCCTACTGGACACCGGATGCAACACCGAAAGCATCCGGGAGAGCCCTCATTATTTGGGCTGCAAGCACCCGCGGATTCCGGACAGCGAGTATTATCCGCTGGTAGACGAGTTTCTGATGGCGGTGAAAGACAAGTGGCCGTCCTGCCTGCTGCAATTCGAAGACTTCTCGAACGACCACTGCTTCGAGTTGCTGGAGCGCTACCGCAAGCGCATGCGCGCCTTCAACGACGACATCCAGGGCACGGGGGCCGTCATTGCTGCCGGGTTCCTCAACGCTGCCAAGCTGTCCGGCGTCCCGCTCAACCGGCAGCGCATCGTGTTCTACGGCGCGGGCTCTGCGGGAGTGGGCGTGGCCGATACGATCAAGTCGGTGATGGTGGCGAACGGGATGACGGCGGAGGAGGCCTCGAAATGCTTCTATTTGGTGGACACCAAGGGCTTAGTGACCACCACTCGCGGAGACGAGGTCACGGCCCTTCTCTGTGCGTGTCTCTGTGTTCAAGGAACTCGGTTTGTTTTTCCAGCAACGCGACTCATTTGTCGGTGCACCACACAACTGCGGTCGCTGACCAGCAAAGCCAACCACTGTCAATGTTTACAGCTTCTTTTTCACTAAACACCTACAACGAATCAGAGGAATTATACTGCCACCATTAATTTTCTTTTTTTTTGTTTGCTCGCGGCGGTCTCCCCCGCCTGGCTGCAAAGCACACGTGAGTCCAAGAAAGTTCAAAAGGCTGACATGACAAATTTTATGTGCAATGGTGCCAAAACGAGGCAATGAATCGCAGCAGGGTGGTGCTCTACTGGCATTGTGGCGGAGCTGGCTGTTATGTGTGTATTGTGTGTTTTGGTGTGTGTAGCTGTGTGTAGTGGTGTGTACTCCGCGGGGAAGATGTGCACAGAAGCAAAAACCATCAATTTCCATTTCATGTGTTTTGGAACCCACATCATCTTAGAACGAGTGGGCTCGGGTCCCGTGTTCCGCACGGCAGCCCCAGCGTTGTGGTTTGGGCTGTTGAATGCTCCCAACCGCAGCCCACAATTCTGCCCCAGACCGCACCGATGGCATGTCCTCTCTTTCGCCAGCTCGCTGTTCACAAGAGACCGTACGCCAGGTCTGACATGGGCTCGACTCAGCTCAAGACGTTGGACGCCATCGTGGAGCACGTGAAGCCCACCGCGCTCATTGGGCTGTCCGGCACGCCGGGGGTGTTCAACAAGGACATCCTGGGCAAAATGGGCTCCTACCACAAGCAGCCCATCATCTTCGCCCTGTCCAACCCCACGAAGAAGTCGGAGTGCTCGGCGGAGGATGCCTACAAGCACACCCAGGGCCGTGCCATCTTCGCTTCCGGCTCGCCGTTCAAGCCCGTGACCATGAATGGCAAGACCCTGATCCCTGGTCAAGGCAACAACATGTACATTTTCCCAGGGTTGGGACTCGGGGTGTTTCTCTGCCAGGCGTCAGAGGTGTCCGACGGAATGGTGACGGCCTCGGCTCAGGCACTGGCTGAAGCGGTGTCTGAGAAGCAGATGGAGGCCGGGTGTCTGTACCCGAGTATCGACGCTTTGCGAGAAATCTCTGTCATCGTCGCTGTTCGTGTCATTCAACAGGCACAGAAGGAGGGGCTTGCCACGAAAGATCTTCCCTCTAATCTCCATGAGTTTGTGAGAGAACATATGTGGGAGCCAATCTACAAGCGGAATTGAGGGGCTGAGGGACCCTAATCCTCAGCTGGCGAGAAATTTAAGGGGCGGGGGAGCCCCCCCCCCCCCCAAAAAAAATGGGGTGGTTGGAACAGGGGCTCCTGTGACCGTGACCGTGTCCAAAGGCAGAAAACCTGGGTGAAATCGGGCCGCACAATGTGAACCGATTGGGTGAGGGGGGGGGGGGCGGTCGTGCCTATTTTCTGGGACTTCCCCACTTCAAACTTCACGGCTTCGGCGAAGGAAGACATAAAGGATAAACAGCAATAATCTTCAGTGCAGAATGCAAGCACTCTGCCATGGTGCAGTCTTGACTTCACTAAGCTTGCACAGCATTAACAGCACCTGCCATTCCTTCTCCTTGCCTGAGAGCTCACCATTCCCTGCACCACAGGCATTTGCTCCGCTGTTCACTGTAGCCATGCCCTCAGCTATGCCAGTGATTAGCTGCCTTACGACCCACCACTATGGAGAAACAGAAATGATGGGCCAACACATCAGATTGGGGGATCTTTGTGAGTGGTGAGAAGTTGATTGGTGTCACCATCTGCCTGAAAGCAGCAACAACTGAGGGGTTTGTCCCATTTCAAACCCATCGACAGGGCCTGTCAGAGGGGCTCACCCAGGGGGGCGGGGGGGGGGCTGGGCATGCATGCGTCAAAGTGATCCCCACAATACACTGATTGCTTTGTTGTACGTATCAATGGGGAATATTTTTTTGCCAAAAGCCACGGGGCAGTGATGCTGTAGCAGTGGCGCAAACATTCCATTCTGGCTGACGAAACTGCCCCCCCCCCCCCCCCCCACAAATATCCTCAAGCAACAAAAGCAGATCAAATTGAAGATACAGCACTGGACCGTGGGACACCCTGATGCCTCCACGCAAACTAACTGCAAGGGATCCTTGGGCCGCTCAAAGACGTATGTGGCAATTCTTTTTTCATGAAATATTACGCAGCAGCAATGCATTTTGGACCCCCCAACAACCAGCGAGCGGAAAGCCCTTTTGAGCCTTTTGAGAAAGGGCAATTGGAGCGCTGACTCATCTGACCTCAATGGAAGGAACGCCTAGGGGGCAGTCCTCGACGCAACAGCATTTGTATATTTCTGCATGGGGATGCACGTAATTCAAGCGCTTACATGGTGTTGGTGGGATGTGGGACGCAGGGTGGGACGGGAGGCTTACGCCTCCATTGCCTTGGAAGGCGCCGCCGGCTTTTGTGTATTGAGTCTACCTCTCCCCCAGCACTACTCTCCTTGGCATTGCACCCAATACCCTGGTTGTAGAGTGCCACTGGAATGGTTTCAGCAACAGGGGCTGTGAATCTGAGTGACATGTGCTGACCCTGTTTTCTGAGCTTAGCATGTGCCTTCGAGTGTGCGTATGTATGACGTAGCTTCCTGGAGTACGTATCAGATTGGCCTCCCAGTGTGTATACATGCAGCTAAACGTAGTGCCGTTTCCCCTGTTTCATAATCTCTGGCTAGACTTTGGGGCATTCCGAGGGAAGTTGCAAATGCAGCACAAAATCACCTCGCAGAGGTTGTTAGATCAAAGCCAGGCAGGCGTATATAGGGGAAAACGCCACATACCCCCCCATTTTGGGCCTTTTTGGGCCTACTCGTGTACCCTACCCCAAGGGGTTTAATCGTTTGTTTAACCCCTTGTAAAATCATTATTTTGTCCAATAAACGCATCCCCCAATGAGTTTTTGGTCCGGACCCCCCTAGCACCCCCCCACTTGAAACCCACTTTTTTGAGGTTTTCAGGGAGATGGGGGAGGGGGGTCAAAAAATGACCCCCCCTTTTTTTGAGTCGAAAATCATGAATCTTTTGGTTTTTTTTCGATTTTGAGCCGAAAAAGTGTTTCCGGGTCCTGACTCCATGGGGTTTGTCTGGGGCGGAGTGGGACGAGCGCTCATGCAGTTTATGCGCTTTTCAGCCATTTTTGCTATGTTGGCGGTTTTGGCGACCTCGGTGACCCCGTGGCCACTCTGAGGGGTGTAAGTGGGGATGTTGTGACAGTATATGCCTACTAGGATAGGAAGGGATGTTTTTTGCAGTCTCTAGCCGTGCCGAGGGCCGGTCAAAACCCGTGCCAAAGACGCGAAATGACTGTTTCCATCAATAATGGCTTACATGAGTGAATGGGCTGGTGCACAACCTGCATTTGCAGTTCTTCACCCTGGGCAGCTCAAAAATCGAAGTTTCCGAAACTTATTTTCGTGATATTGTGATCACCTGAAATGACCATCCAAGGTATTTAAAGCATGTTTTAGGCCGTATTTCCCTGTTTTTCACCCTATTTGGGTATTGGGCGGGGGGGGGGGGGGGGGGGCTCCCAAGGGATGGGTACACAACCTGCTTATGCAGTTTTTCACCCTGGGCAGCTCAAAAATCGAAGTTTCCGAAACTTATTTTTATGATATTGTGATAACTTAAAGTGACCATCCAAGGTATGTAAAGCATGTTTTATGCCGTATTTATGTCGTTTTCCCCTATTTTGTGTGTGCGTTGCTTGGAGTAGATTCTCTGCGAGGTGGACTTGCCGAAGGCAATAGAATTTTCAGTGGCAGAAAACACGTCAGTAAACGGCCAAAAGGTGTTGAGGCACAACACACAAACCGCTGCATGGAATGCCTGTTGTGACAGATGAGATTTTTCATTCAGATTCCATGTGAAACTGTGGGAGGCAGGCGTCGACCTGCGTAGCATTTCACAGCCACTGTGGGTCCAACAGCTCTTGGCGACCATGGCAGCGTTAAGTGGGTTTGTCATCTCAAAAAGATGCGAATGCACATCTCGATAGGGATATCCCTGATTGTGCACGGTCAACCATGCTTGAACCCCTCCTTGTGACGAGTTGGACCATGCAAGGCGCATGCCCTGTCTGATACATAACTCCCACAGCTTGACATGTGCATGCATCAAGCACATGTGCCGCTTATATATTCACAAATGTGAGCACGCACTGTTTGCCCCTCTGCTTGTACTCGTGCCAACCCCAGATACAAGTATTTGTGCTTTTTGCTCAGCTCATTGAATCAGGAGGGTTACGCTTTGCTGTCCCCTCGATGGGTCGCAAGTGTCGTCTGCTTGGTCCAGGCCCCACCTGAGTACCATGTCTTCGACCGTGCTGCATGTACCTCTGGGATCCGAATTACCTTGCCTGCTTTTGATTGGCATGGCATATGTACAAGCATTTTGGCAGATGTTCCCCACCTCCATTGTGTTCGCTCAGGAGAATGAAGTGACATAGTTGACCGTGACCTGGGTGTGTTTATCAAACACCACTGTCGCAGACAGCGTCGGCGGTGGCCTGCAGCCTCGAGTCCAATGCAGGGGAGCCTGAGATGCCTGGCGTCCCCCTTCCCCCTCTTGTCCAAGCCCCCATCCTTGTGGTCGCCCCGCGACCCCAGGCTTCCGCAGTTTTCCTTTATGCAGTTGGAATGATAAGCAGATACAGTCTGTTTGTGTGTCGAAGGCTGAAGGAGTGGTCAATTTGTGTCCATGCGGCTTGTCAAAAATGCGATCATGTTTGTTGCTGCCACTGTATGGCGTTACTTGACCCAAGGGGTCTTATTTCTCAAGGTTGGTCCCCCCACTGTGCTGTGATGAATGGTTTTCTTTTCACTCATGGCGTTGCCGTCGCCCACATTGTGACCAATGGCGGGCATGTGCCTGGCCGCATTCTGGGTGCCTCACATCAAGGAGGGCCATATTCGCATAGTATATGAGCCTCATGGTCATGAGGAAGAGCATCAGTCCCCCTTGACCGTGTGATCTGTCCATCCGGTCTCCATTGGGGTGCCCACTGCATCTGTGTATCCTTGTATAAGCTCTGTGACGCCGGGCTTCCGCAGTTTTCCTGAACTTGACCTGGGCTTGGACCAGGGGGGGCGCGGGGAGTTATGTCAGGTTGTCTGTCTCAGTGACAGCGGGCAATCGTGTGTCCTGGACCCATCCCGTCCCACCCAGAACAAAGATTGTCAGCCAGGGGACCGCTTGCAGCCCCAACCCAGGGATTTTCACAGGGAGATGTACCTCTTTTGTCAGACAAGTCTGAACACCCGGTTGATGATTAACCGCTGGAGGTTAGCAGTCGACCTACTTGTTGACCCACGTATCACTTCTCATAGGACAAAACAATCTTTTCTTTTTGTGCTGGGGTAAGTCCTGCCTGAACCCAATCAGACATACCCGCAGGACTGCTGCCATTCCCCGCTCCATGTGTGTTGATCTGCAGTACGCTGCTCTGGATCAGGAGGATCAGATCCCCGTCGTTTTCTTGCGGCTCCTCTGCCACATCCAGGTCCTATCCATATGTTGTGTGTGTCGTATCCGCGTCACATTGGTGTCCTCCGTGTCCCCAGCTACGGCCCAGTGCTCACCATCTGGCTGTGGAAACGTGAAACGCAATTGATTTTCCATCAGGGGTCGTGGCCACCAGCCTTAATGCCAAGTCCATTCAGGAGCTTCTCAATTGTCAATGCTGCGCAGCTGCAATGCTCCCAGGAGTACGTGAAGCGTTACCTGCACACGGCAAACCACGCATCTCATGATTTCACGAGCTGCTTGGCACCCAGGGGAGAGTTTGCCTGCACAGTGCAAAATACATATCCCACGCGCACATGCGGTCGCTGGGAGCAATCCGACACTGTCAGCCTTTCGTGCCCTCACTCCCCCTCACTCCCACCCCACCCCCGGCCCTTGGGGCTCAGTAGGGCACACCATCAACTCACTCAGCAAACCGTTTGCACATGATGTCCTGCCCATGTCTTGTGTGGGTCATATCCACGTCACATCGGTGTCATCCGTGTTCCCAGCTACAGCCCAGGGCTCATCATCAGCGTCTGCAAAAGTGGAAATTGATACCCAACTTGATTCCCAATTGGGGCCTAGCCGCCCGATCTAAGCTCTGTATTGCCCAAGTCCATTGAGGAGTTTCTCAATTGCCAAACTGGACATCGACGACGCATGTTCAGTTCTTGAGTTTGGTGCTGAAGGAGCCGGACACACGGGATTGATGCATTGGTGCTGTGTGATTTGTCTGCGGTTGATTCGATGAACCCCCCTCCCCCTTGTCCTAATGGCGACCCCGTTTTTGCCTCTAGTGAGAGCGAAACAATCAAGTTTGGGCCATTTTACATTTTAGCCAAGTGGAGAGTCAAAAACATGGTGTCCGTGGGGATGGTGGGAGGGAGGGAATCCCCCGTGTGCATGTGCTTCGTGCCTGGCACCATTCGGCGGTGCAACTTTCGTGGCCAAGTGTGGTTCATTGCATTGCTAAACGCTTAGCAAGGCCGAGGAAACGCGGAGAAAGCGTGCACACAGCTACCGCAGATAGATTTGCTGGCAGTGGTGTTATGACACGCCCGGTGCTTAGCACAGGGAGGAAATCAGAAAAGGCCCAAATCTTGGCAAAATGGCTACATAACCTTGCCGCCTCGGAGGTCCCCAATGCTCCGCACAAGTAAAAAATCAGAACAGGCCTCTGCTTGGTTGGGGATCCTTAGCGAAAATTTGGGCATGATGGCTACATAACCCTTACCTTCTTGGGATCCCCCCCCCCCCCCGTGCACTAGGGACACCCGACATAGTAGGGTTCTATACCCGTGTTGCCCCGATTTGGGCTTTTCTGATTTTCTCCCCATGCTGAGCACTAGGGACTCCCAAGAAGTGAGGGGTTATGTAGTCATACCGCCCAAGTTTGGGCCCCCGAGAAAGCAGGGGCTAAGGGGCCACTTCTGATTTTCTCCTCGTGGTGAGCACTGGGTATCCCCAAGAAGGCAGGGGTTATGTAGCCGTCTTGCCTAGATTTGGGCCCTGAGAAGGCAAGGGCGAAGTAGCCATTTCTGATTTTCTTCCCGTGGAGCATTGGGGACTCAGAAAAGCAAATTTGGGCAACATTGCTTCATAACTTTACTTCTTTGGGCATCCCCCATGCTGAGCGCAGAGAAAATTTAATAAGTGGCTACGTCACATTTGCCTTTTTGGGGGCCCAACTCCAGGCAAGATGGCTACATAAACCCTACTTTGTTGATGTAGTGCTTCAGCACAAGGAGAAAATTAGAAAGGGTTGTTGCATGCGTGCCTTCTCAAAGGCCCAAATGTGGGCGGAAGGGCTACATAACCCCTACGTTCTTCGGTGCTCAGTATGGGTTCTCAGTATGGGGAGAAAATCAAAAGTGGATACGCCAACCCTGCCTAGTCAGGGGCTACAATCTGTGTAAGATGGCTACATAACCCTGCTTTCTTGGTGGTGCCAAGTGCTCAGCACAAGGAGAAAAACAGAACTGGCTGCTTCACCGATGCATCCATGGGGGCCCCAATCTGGGCAAGATGGCTACATAACCTTTGCCTTCTTGGGATCCTCCGACCCCGTGCACTAGGGACACCCGAACCAGTGCTCAGTACGGGAAGAAAATCAAAAGTGGCTATTTCACCTTTGCTTTCTTGTGGGCCCAAATTTGGGCAAGATGGCTACATAACCCCTTTCTCAGAGGTTCCCAGTGCTAAGCAAAAAGAAAAAGTGATAAAGGCCCAAACCTAGGCAAGATGGCTACGTAACCTGTGCCTTCTAGCGGGTCCTTAGTGCGCAGCATGCAAAAAAAGGCAGAAAAGGCCCAAATTTGGGCAACATGGCTGCGTAACCTTCGCCTTCTTTGGGGTCCCCAATGCTCACCATAGGGAGAAAAAAAGAGAGGGACATTTCAACCCTGCTTTCTCAGAGGTCCTAATCTGGGCAACATGGCTACACAACCCTTGCCGTCCCGAGGGTCCCCGCTGCTCAGCACGGGGAGAAAATCGGAAAGGCCAAAATCTAGGCAAGATGGCTACATACCCCTGCCTGCATGGGGCTCCGCGGCAATGAGCATATGGAATAAATCAGAACAGGACCAAATCTAGGCAAGAAAGTTATGTAACCCACAGCGACCCTCAAGTGCAGCCACACCACATGCATGTGTCCTCGAGGAGCTTCACGATGAAAGCCGCGAGCCATGAAGCAAAAATATGGTGCCGCATCACAATGTTTGAGGGCACAGTGTGGCCATTGCAATAGAAATGTCCCAATCAACACTTTGGCACCCTTCGTTGCACAAAGCTACAAAACACGTTCTCTGCTGGATTGGGATTACAAAAACGATGGTTCCAAAAAGGCCCAAAAGTCCCGTGTTTCAGAGCTATGCTTTGTTGATGAGGCCCCATTTTTCGGCGAAACTAGTACCTTTGCATATGCCATAAAGACATTGTGAGCCTTGCCTAGTGTCCACGTGGAGGCTGACGTTTGAGGTTGGTTGCGGCTTTACCTAACTTTAGTGGGAGTGAAACAATCAAGCTTGGGCCATTTTACATTTTAAGTGCTCCGAGCTCGAGGAAATCAGCATTTGTCCCACTCTGTATGGAAAGGCACCCCATATCTTTGAAGTGTGGGATTTTAAACTGTATATTCAGCCACATATGGGTGCCAACTTTTTGTGTGCCACACAAGTTTTAGCTAGGCACAACCGTAGTAGGTAGTTGGTTTTCGATGCCCAAATGGTGGTTTTTTTCTCCGAAAACCCAACCTCTCATTGGGCAAGACGCCTGCCATGAATGGACACATGTCTTTCTTGGCATATCATCCCAACCCCATGTTAGGGGGGGGGGGGGGGCATTGAGTGTGGTAGGGGGGGTGGATTCTTCTTGCTGGGTAGGGAGGCGGGGGCTCGAAATACCATCTCTCACTCTTTTTTTTGCGCAAACTCTTATGTAGGCAGTTTCTGGCCTATGCACCTCAAGCATGATTTGGGCGTATGCTTCGCACCTCTTGCATTGTTGTCATGCTTGTAGCTGCAATGTGTTCTCAGAATGCTCATCGCTTGGATACCATTTTCTAGTCATGAACACTTCTTTTCATTGCAAGCCTATCGGCAAGCCAACCCCCAAGTCTTTGCAAGGATGTCCGGTTTCAAGATGAGGCGCCTTCTTTCCCGTTACTTAGCACAGCAAGCCTTGTCGGCCGATAGTCGGAGCCATTTGATCTCAGTCTTGTCATCACCATGCTTCCTAATAGGGTTTGGAATTGGTTTTACTGAATAATCCGAAAAACCGGTTACCAGCAATAATCGGAGGTTCTCTTTTTAAAAATTGACAAAATCGCTTATTTTGAAAACTAATTTTAAACAACTATTCGGATTGGTTGCAAGATTGATGTTCGTAATACATTGTGTCCGTTTTTTGCATGAGAAAGAGGCTTTGGTAGCCATAACCGATGGTTGATGGCGAAATACATCTTTATACATAATTTTTCAGCCCTGTGCTATAACTCACATGTAATTCTCATTTTTCAAGGATGTCATAAAATCGGGTAATAAAGGAAATTGTTACAGAAATTAATCGGAAAAACTAGTTATTCTTAAACCCATTCATCGGAAAAACCGGTTGTTTTTGTAAAAATGATGGTTAACGATTGGTTATTTTCAAAACTACTTGGTTCCAAACCCTACTTACTGGATATCTTCTCTTTGTTTCTCTGCACATTGATCTTTTCGGCCATTATATCTTTTTGCTAGGGCTTGCCAGCTTTTTGTTTTTTCTTTAAAATAAATCAATTTCTTTTGTCATAAGTGTTCAAAAAGGATATCAATTTGGTGATTTTTCTTTTTCAAAACAACCAGCTTTGGCGGTGATTGGGTTTGAAACCAACCACTTTCCTCGCTTATTTGCAAAATACATCATCAAAAATCAAAGTTACAACCCATGTCAAAAGCTTCATTTTTTTTGTGAGTAAAACATGTATTCAAGAAAGAATCTCTTTTCCGAACAAAAAAAGTGACATAGTCCATCTATCTCGATCGACAAAACGGGATCCTGGTTTGTAGAACATGCAGGACGAGAAGCACTAGATACGGCGCCTCACATGTGGGTACAATGGTTCAAAGGTGGTTGTGAGCGTGGGCTTAGATGTGTGCATTAGTGTGCCATTGGTAGTGAAAATAGCTTCTCTCATCGCCACTTATCAAGGCCGTTGATGAACACGGCCAACAGCAACAAGGCAGAGCCTACGTTGCACTCCTACGGCCGATACTGAAGCCGAGCTACATTTTGAAAAAAAAACCGTGGTGAGTCCATACATTTGTGATGTTGCCTATATACACCTTTAGGTGCAGTTTTAGTGCACTATTTTTCAGGTGTCCCTTCACAACGCCCGTAACACGAAAATGAGGAAAACTTGGGGACGCCATTCGTACCCGTGATATAAGCTACGCACCTTATCATGTGCCATTGTGCAAAGATTAGTTGACTTTGATAAGAACCGGATTCATCTTCAAGAATCCATCAAAATGGGCAGAAATATGAAGCTCAGAAGTGAAAATCTAAATTGCGAAGGACGGAGCTAAACAGTGAACCGGTAGTCAACGTAGCGCAGTCTGCTGCTGCCTTCAGCCACCAGGAGCTCACGAAACACCTCCTGTCATTTGACACCCATGTGGGACCCTGGCTTCTGATTTTGGCAGGCATCAGAACATGTGAGGCTTGAGCGCCTGGTTGGTGATGCCACGGTTTCCATTTTCGTTATGAACATCTAGCACCTCTAGTCTGAAGGGCCAGCTCGAGGTGGGTAGACAACTCTCTGCCGTTTTCGGCGCTTTTTGCATTTGTGAATCATACTCAACCGACAGATCACGCGACGATCATGGTCTGCCCCGTGATGCCGGGCAGTTGCAGTTTGCAAGTTTGCTTCAGTGTGTGCAAGGGGAATGATGGCTTAAATTTGACACTGTACATGCGACAGTGCACAATCGATGATCAATAGGGTGATCATCTCACAACACCAATGCGTGTATTCGTGGGTACAAATACTACAGCATATGTGCCTGATATGATTACAACTTGACAACGTGGAAGCTAGATGCACTTGCATCACGCGTGCAGATTCAATAGAGCGAAACACAAATCCCCCAAGTTGTGAGCGATGTCTAAGTCGGTCGAGGAGTCCTCAAACAACTTCAATCCCGAGGTCATGCAATCCTCTTTAACGTAGATTTCGCCCTCACTGCGCTTTATCAAGGAGATGCGAGTAGCGGTTGGGGGGGGTAAGTGGAGAGAGAAACCGGTTTGATCGAGCAAGCTTCGTCAATGGCGTGGCAGGACACATGGTAGACCACAAGCCACGCACCATACCAGAAGCCAAGAACCGAACGATCATAGTGTAATCCTCCGAGGACGTCCGTGTTCGTAAGCACGGCCACATGTATGTGAGGGTGACATACGGTGGCCGGGGAATGGATGTTGGTTCAAACCGCCCTGTTCATGGATTGACTACTTATTTAGGCTAACAAGTGAGGCACGAAAGGATTCGTGGATAGACACATCCACATCATGTGCACTCAGCATGTTGTTGATAATGTATGTTTGGTGGTGTATGTCTCGTCACAGTCTTTGTCCGATCTCCGGTTTTCAGGTAGTCATCAATTGGGGATTGGTGATGTCACACCGCGCGACATCTCGTGTCACATGGACTAACGCATACCGATTTTGCTTATGTCATGATCGTGCCACTGAGCCACGTCTACGCACCATCACGCATTTGTATTCGCTTATTGCTTCGTGCACTATGTTTGCCTAGAGAGCGAAGTGGTCGGCACCTCGCCAGAGAGGGCAACAGATGGTGCACATGTTTCAAGGGAAAGGTCGAGACCAACTTGAGGGAATGTGCGTGATGCGTCACAAGACATGGAAAGTGCGTCAACACACTGTTTGCAAGCTGGCAAGCGCTCGGAGCGGCCAAGCATAATAGTAGCGTCCGAAACAGAAGTAATCACCCGAAGTTGGTGGCAAATTGGCAGCGTCGGTTGGGGTGGAGGATCCTTCATATCTTTAGATTAAGAGAAGCGGAGAGGTACCACAAGGCAACCGAGTATGCGATTGGGACCACATCAAATCTTGAGGTGAGCATAGATAGGGACTCCTAGTCGCACACAATTTCACTCGTGCGGTCATTACAAAAACTATTGTGAGCGCCTTTTTCGACTTGTCCCATCGGTCCTCCTTCAAAATAGGTTGAAAGGCTCGTGAATGCAAATGATTGGCATGGTGGTCATATCCCTTGCACCACACACCATGTGAAGAGTTGAACGACATGCTCACGCAATAGGGACGCTGCTATTATTATCATTATTAATCCCGAGAAGGGGGTTGGTTGTGTCGGTGTGGAGTAAAATCTAGTTGTGATGGAATAACAACCCGTGATGCTTGGTTTAAACTAATCGCGGTTGGTTTAACATTTTCATATAAAACGGATGATTTGGTTGTGGTGCACCCTCAAATACCCTTAAATGTGGTCGTGTGCCAACGGGCTAGGCGCTGAAAACCCAATGTGACACCAATCGGTGACAGTTTAACGCCAACTGGATGGGGAGAAGGAGAAGGGTGAGATGCAACGGAGAGTCTCGCGGAAAAGACCTCGGATCAACTTGAGGGAACACCGGTGCCCTGCCCTCGAGGTCTCTTTTGTGTGGTTGGTTGCATGAGTTCCGAGTGTTTTAGCGAAATATCTCTTCACCGTGGTTACTTTGCAGTGAGCATGCGGCTATTGTTTCTATTTTGCTTGCTTCATGTGGGTATTGTGTGCAAAAATTTACCCACCGAAGGAGGCATAACGGTCGTAAACGACGACACGATTTGGGAAGCAGTACGCAGGTGCTCGAGGATTTGCCTTGATATCATTCGAATCGCAATGAAGTTTGAAGCTTCGAGGATTTGCGCTAATATCATTCGAATCGCAATGTCTGAAGTTTTGAGTATTTTGAGCCCATGAAAGATTTGCGGTTGCCATCGCTCTTTCTAGTTTTGCCCAACGATGCTTTATCTTCAACGATCATCCGACTCTCAAACCGTGTAAGTTGTGGGACATGCCCTTCGCCACCGTAATGTCAATTGCGTTGTTTTTCCCGTAGTCGACCTCGGTCGCGCTTGGTAACATTCAATTATATGCTACTTTGGTGGCCATTTTGAGGAAAGGGTGCGCAAGTGAGCTGATGCCACCGAAACCACATTTGATGCTGCTCGCAACACATGTTGTGAATTGTGGCCCTATGTTTCCAACACCGCAACCAAACACCGCTACTACTATTATTATTGTGGCTGTTGTGGTTGTAGCTAAGAAAAGGGAAGGTGGAGGTTCTGATGTGAGATGTTAGAGGTTGATCCAAGATATGAAGGTCATTAGCGTGTGATGCATTTGGAAGGAGACTTTCTTGCCTTCGTCGGGCCCTCATTCTGCTATTGCGACCATGGCTTTGTTGCCACTGCGACTCCTACCACAAGCACCACTACGATTGGAGCAAGGACACGGAGCCCGTTAACGTGCAATGGTACTTCGCCAAGGCGCTCTACACGGGGTCATCTGGTTTTAGGCTCTTTTGGGCGCGTGCACTGTTCATGGGTGGCCTTGGCATGCCTCTACGATGCTAACCACCACCAGCACCAGCACCGGCACCACCACAACCACAACCACCACTTCAAATAAAGGAGACGGTTTAGCATCCCCGTAGTTTTTAGGCAAATCACAAAGTACAAGGACCTAAGATCACACCTTTCTGTTTTTGTAGTGCTCACCTCGTGTTGGTGGATTTTTGGGCCCCGTGGTGCGGACATTGCAAGGTATGCTCTTGCAGCGCCGCGTTTGCACGAACAGCTTGGGTAATAAGGGGTTGAAGGGCATTGGGTGGAGGTGCTTGGATGGGTATGCATGGATGAACCCCGCGGCTCCAACGTTGGCCCTTGGCAATTTTTTGGAATCATTCATTTTTAACTTGGCCCAAAGTGCTTGTGCATGGCACATGAGATAGGACATCCCCAAGGTCCGTACGCATGTTTCCTTTGTTCGCTTTGTGCGTAGCTCTCTCTCTGGGGTCCTCGAGGCCCCCAGAGGTAGATTGGAAAAAGGCCCATTTCCCCCCTCCATAGCCCCATTACGAGGCGAGCGATGCGTGGTGTCTAGGCAAGAGCTAACAACAACTTTTGCAACTGTGGTAGTAGCAACGGTTGTGGTGTCAACATGGTAGTCGTGGCAGCAACGACAACAGTGGCAACTAACGATCTAGGATGTGTCTCGGATGTGTGCGTGCTTTTTTTGTGCAAGAGGTGGGGAACTGGTGCGGTGTAGGCGAGGTGGCGGGCTTTTCAGTTGGCTTTGGGGGCCCAGTGCAAATTAGGGTGGCCGTCGCAACTAATAGCACTGTTCGTAGCCTTGAAATTTGTTGACTAGGAGTTGCATGAGAACGCGTTTGAAGTTCGGGGGTGGATTCTAAATCACGGGGTACCAATTAGGGGATACCTTAGTGCACAATTGATGTGCATATGGGCATTGGTTGAGGAGATTACGTTCGTAACTTCCCCAAAAAATGACACCACGTCTTCGTGTTGTGCTGTGCCATTACACACCTGCCGTTCAACTACAGCAAGTCGCTATGTATCCCCCCCGAACCGGTTGCAATTAGGTCCAAAATTGACATCCCCGTCATTCCCGTGGCTTGGGCACATGGTTTGTCGAGATGGTTTGCGCCAACAACAAGCGATTTGGCATGCTCACGCTCGATGGCTGTGCCATTCAATTGCATTGCACGTGTCTATGGCACTTACACCCAAAGGGCAGGGTCGGGAGCATCATAGCCAGTCTTCTCACAGATAGTGGCATTTTTTACGCCATTTTTTCTTGCGTTAGCGTGAACACGGTCTGTTTTTAGCTCGGTACATGGTCAACAGGTATCCGACCCCACCTGCGCACAGTCCTTGGGCACCTTGTTGTGTGTTGCAACACGTGCCCTTCATTTTGGAGGCTGAGGACCCGATTTCGAACTAGGGTGAATGTGGTGTCATATGTCTTTGCCCAAACTCTGTCCCCGTGTCTCAAAGGTTTGGACAACGTCCAGGGAGACCTGGCCCTGTGGGAGGGTCACAGAATTGCCCGACCCTTTTACGGTCAATGGTTCTTGCGGTGGGGAAGCTCACTTTCCTGGCCCGCTACACGCCAAGCTAGTGGTCACCCCTTCAAAACAAAAATTGAGCAAGTACAAACTCCGGCCTTGTGCCGTATGGCACGGTAACACAGTGAGGGTACACACATAGACACACAAACACAGCAGACGCGTGACACGCCATTTGCCATTCGTTTGATAAGGGTTTGCAGCAGTTGCTCGTGTTTTGTGGGGCTGACTGTAATTGATGATGAGCAATGCATCACATTCCTTTGAATGAATATGGCGGGGCTGGATGCACCCCCTCGGTGTGCTTTGGGTGTGTGTTTTAGCACAATGCCAAACTCAACTAGCAAAGACTCAACGGCGTTGGGAACATAGAATCTGGTGACAGTGCCAGCAACCGATCGTTGTGCCTTTCTTTCTTTATTAAAAGCAGGCCGTCTTTAGACGTACTTGCCTCTCAAATGGATTTTCACCAAAACAAAAGTACCAAAAGCACCAAAAGTAATTGGCCCGTTTTTCTTGACCCATGCCCGAACCCTAAACTTCCTTGTGCTGGCCAGCCAGCCTTTATGGAAGCACTGCCCCCCCCCCCCGATGTGCCAAAAGATTGTCGCCACGCCAGTCCAAGTCCATCGAACACCCCTCTGACGATCAACTTGGTGTTCCAAGGCACCGCAGTAGCACGTGCTTACCTTTGGTAACAAGGGCATCCGACACCGATGTTCTTGCGTTGCATGGTGTTGCACGGCCCCATGGCACCGTGTGTGCGCCCCAGAAATTTGCTCCCGAGTACGAAGCAGCCGCTGAGAAACTCAAGGAAATCAAAGAGGCCGAGGGGAAGTACTTGTTGGCCAAGATTAATGGCAATGATCACATCGAATTGGCGAAGTCCCTTGGAGTCACAGGGTACCCCACAGTCATAGTCTTTCATAACGGCAGGCAGATGCACGACCATTTTACTGGTGTGTGGGCCCATTCTGCTGGCCAGCTCCCGCATGCCTTTCACCTCGCCCCAAGACTGCTGGATCCTGTTTTGCATCGGGAGGCTCGCTGCGCGGTGCTGTAGCTGTGCCCGTATTTGGAGTGACCGGAGCTGTCCTGCTGTCCTGCAGCTGAGTTTCGTGGGCGACCGCCGTATCGCTAATCCGGCCGTTGTCGGCCATGGCAGGGTGGACCGAATATTGGCATCGCGGAACAGCTCATCCCTTGAGTGGATGCCGGTGGCCTGCCTACCGGGAGGAGTCCTCGCGGTGTCCGAGCCCGCCTGAATACGACAGGGATCGAACGGGTGGGAAGACCCACTCGGCCATTGGATGCACCTTGGTCACCACAGCTACAGCGGATGCACCTCGGTCACCACAGCCAAGGGGGATGCCCCTAGGTCACCACAGCCACGGCGGATGCACCTCGGTCACCACAGCCACGGCCCCCAGTCCCTGGGCTGGCAGTGGGGCTTCTGAGGCACTATGGTGGTGTGCGCTGCATTCACGCTGTGCCGCACGACCGGACCCGACCCCACCAGCCCCCCCACCCCCCACCCCCCGCACTCCCAACTTGTTTATCTCTGCCCTGCCCCCCTTGTAGAGGATTTCGCCCTCCCTGTGGCCCTTGCCGCCTCTTGCCCTCCCTCCGATGCCTCCAACCACCCCCTCTTTGGAGGACGCTGTCCGTGTGTTCTTGGGGCTCGCGTAGTACACAGCATGGTGGTTGTGCATCAACCGACGGCGGTTCATGGACGGTCGAACAGATCGCAAATGCCGCCACTGTTCATGAAGCTGCAAACGGCGTGGGTCGAATGCTCCATGCCATCGGTGCAACACCACGCGCTACCCCAGACCACTGGATAGATGCCATGCAAACCCAACAGCCGTCGGTGGACGTCCAACCGCCGTTGGTGCGACCTCCAACCCTTGGCCTGGCACTTGATGGCATCAGTGGTGGGAGGGCGAGGGGGGGGGGGGGGGGGCAGGGATGCATTAGAACGGAAGGGACCTCGGAGGGGGGCCCAGAAGCGGTCAGAGAGGCGGTTGGAGAAGGTCGCCAAAGCGGTTGGGGGTGGTTACTGTCGGTTGTAAGTGCCATTGAAGTTGGCACTTGCCGTCAGGGGGACAGTGGCTGGGCCATAGGCTGGGCGCCCTGGAGGAGGGGGGGTACCTCCCCCCCTTCCACTGGGACGCATGAATGCGGCGCACACCACCATAGTGCCTCAGAAGCCCCCTGCCAGCCTAGGGACTGGGGATGGCCGAGTGGGTCTTCATACCCGTTCGATCCCTGGCGTATCCAGGCAGGCTCGGGCGCTCCGAGGACTCCTCCCGGTCAACAAGCCCCGCCACCGGGATCCACTCCCATCCAATCCTTGGGAGGATTGAGACCAGTGGACTGCGGTTGGGGGCGAGTTCATCGGCCATTCTTGGAGGGAGGCATTGTGTTTTTTTTGCTGGTTAGGGTTGTGACCACGCATTGCTCCGTGGCGCTGCGGAATAAGCATCGGGGGACCGTGTTCGTTGCTCGCTATCCTGATCCGTTTGCCCCCCCCCCCCCTACCGCCACCATGTGTGGGACATGCCGACGCCGGCATGGGAGGGACGCCAAGCGGCAGAAGCAGCCCTTGTGGGCAGAGGGACAACTGTCCCACTCCCACCTGGTCAAAATAAGTTTCCCCGGCTGAGCCGAGCGGGCTGCTCGCATTTTTTGAACTTGCCCCCGTCACCCCCAACCCAGTGGGTGGACATACAACCCCCCCATCCACGAGTGGAGGATTCCCCCCTCAAAAGGCGAACATGTGCGTGCACCCGGAAGTACCAACCGGCATACTCACTCAGCCTTGATGACCCCCCCCCCCCTCCCCCGCCCCCTGTTCCCCCGTGACTCCGATCGGACCCTCCGTGTGCAGGGCGTACAAGCCAGTCCGTGGTGGACTATGTGTTGCACCATCTGACGGAGGTCGAGCGCCTTGAGAGCGTGGAAGCTTTAGAGAAGGTTGTTTTATCATGGTTGAGTGCAGCATAATTATGCAAGCATGAACCTGATCTTGGTTCCATTGTTGGTATTTTGTTTGCTGGTGTGTGTGTGTGTGTGTGTGTGTGTGTGTGTGTGTTGTTGACGACCAGTGCCCTGCCCTGCCTGCCTGTCGATCCACAGTGGGTTTGTGCTTGGTTCTTTGGTCACCTCACGCCGTGTGTGTGTGTGTGTGTGTGGTGTGGCAGGTAACATAGATGCAAAGTATAGGCACGGTCTGCCGAACGATGCACGGCGTTTGACTAACATGCTCATGTTCAATGGTGATTTACGGCAGGTTTGATGCCCCTTGACCATCTGTGTTTGTAGGTAAGAACCCCTGGGTAGCTTCACATTGTTCACATCGGGCCGTTGTCTGAGCATTTGGCATTGGGGATGAGCTGCCGGGGTCGCAGAATTCTTCGGTTTAGGTGGATTTCCCACACGAAGGAGGATGGCTGCCGTAACCCCCCCCCTGCCCTCAACCCCCATTGCCTGCCGGAACTGGGAGAGTCGAGTGGGGCCAGCTAAGAAGCACCCAGAGAAGGAGTGACCTCTGACCAGGATGCACGCCTGACCCAGTAGAGTCCTGATGAGCGCAGCCCAAACCATTCAGGGAGGGACAGGCCAGAACACATCCGTGGACCTGAATCAGCTGGATGCGACCAAGGTGGGCAGTGGGCGATGAAAGTTGTGGGGAGCAGGCGCGGCCAGAGCCCAATGCGGACATTGCAACCTGACCATTGATGCCCCAATGTCGTTGGCCCGGGCCACGATTCTTCTTTCGGAGTTGGGTCGGTCAGCGTGGGGGGGGGCAACGGCATGACATTGACATGGCCGATGCAGACACGCACACGGAAACGTGGTGTGACATGTGGTGGACGACCTGAACGCTGAGGGGGTTTGGCAGCAAAAAACCGTAAAACGACCCCCGCAGCAACCAGCACAACCCCCAGTATGCCAACCACTGGGCTCCGCTGATGCGGAAACGACACCACGTAGAACACATGCTGCAGCGGCCGTCAGAAAGCATTGACCCGACACAGCGCAACAAGGGCTGGGGTGGGCTGTAGGGGCTGGTGAGCGGCGAGGAGCGTTGAGGTGGGTCGATGTTTGGAGAGTCTCGGTGAAGGTTGTTGGGATTCTGCCAGGGTTTTGGGAAAGGTGCTCGCGGCATGGCTGTGGGCAGAGACAGAGATTGTACGGGCGCACCACAGGTCGACCAGACCTGGATATTGCTGCCACCACGCAGGACCACCAACAGGCGTTTGGAAAGCGGCACAAAACGATTTTTCGGAATTTTCAAGCTTTTGAGATTTCTTTTGTTAAGGGCTGGGTATTTCCCCGCGGCAAACGGTTGTTGAAGCTGTTGACCTCTATCCACACTCCGCGGCTGTGATGTTTGTAAAGGGGTCTGCGATCCAGCCACCAGGCCACGGCTTAGTGGCGACCGTGGCCTATACCGGGGTGGGGGGTGGGTGGGTGAGGCGGAGGCAAAAAAAAGTACCTAAAAGCGACCTCCAATTTCTGGTATCATTTTTTCCCTGAGGGAAAAATTTTCTGATGTGGGTGGGGGGGGTGGGTTAGGCGGAGGAGCCCAGGCTGCCATCCCCCCCCCCCCCCGGTAACGCTAAGCCGTGGCTGCCAGCCACCCCTGGATGGGTACGTGGTCTGTAGCAATGGCCTGAGCACGTGCTCGAGTGTCTGTTGGCTGCAACCGATGCCGCGCCCATCGCACGGTGCTTCGTACTTTACCGTCGGGGGGCCGACTCGCGTCCTGCACCGCTTCCGCTGCTACCGCATGCCGCAGGCAATCCCCTCGGAGATGACAAAGGTCTTGGTCGTAGGCTACGGAGAAGAGGAAAGTGATTGGATGATTTTCTTTGATCGCTTCGCCCGGGCGCACGAGAGCGACCCTTTCTTCACTTTCAGG
The DNA here is from genome assembly GCA_964036045.1 of Eutreptiella sp. 'Long Island Sound 2002'. Classification (NCBI taxonomy): domain Eukaryota; phylum Euglenozoa; class Euglenophyceae; order Eutreptiales; family Eutreptiaceae; genus Eutreptiella; species Eutreptiella sp. 'Long Island Sound 2002'. Next base: position 7,582,460 of record OZ038394.1, read on the forward strand.
TGATGCCCGTATGGTCTGCCCGTGCCTCCTTTTACAGCCCCCAAACAACAACGCAATGGGCTCCCACCCGTCCCAAGTCCCCCCCCCCCCCCCCTCCCCGGCATTTCCGGAGGCAGCATGGCCTCTCCAGATGGTCTCCCTCGGCTGCCCTCACCCCCCCAGTGGTCGTAATCCGTGGGTCTCTGTGATCGGCAGCGGTTTGACCGCGTATTTCGGCGCATGAGTGTTGCGGCTGAGGACCACTCGCCAACACGCACCACTCCGCATCCGGGGAGACGTGTTCCCGACCATCGGCCCGACCCCACGACCTCGATGTGGGCTTGCGGGCTATGTTCGGGCGGCCCCGGTCGAGTCGTTGCGCTGGTCTTTCGAACCACTCCACCAGGCGGAGCCTGGCATCGCTAGTGGTAGACGGTGGTTGGCAGATACCTGCCACTGCCCGGGCTATGTCATTCCTGGTCCGGAGGTGTTGCACAGCTGAACAGTTGTACTTGCTTTGACGGCACGGCAGTACCGTAGCCTTGGTAATGCAGCGGTGCATCGCATGCCGGGTACCGACCGACGGGTGCCCAGGTTCGAATCCTGCCCCGGGCTACGTTTTTCCTGGTCCGGAGATATTGCACAGCTGAACAGATGAGGGACGATTGTTGGAATGACGTCGCTTGGCAGCTGAATGAAGGCCGTTGGCAGTGCTTTGACGGTTGACAGTTCACTGGCGGCTTTCTGCCTCGCGAATCGATCTTGACGGCGGGTTGCCATGACAGCCGAGCCCCTAGGAAGCCCAGGAGTCTGCAAGAAGGTTGGCTTTGGCCCTGGCTCGGCCCTCCGCGCCTGTACGTCACCGCAGGGCAGTGACCGACGCCAACATGATGAAGGCTCAGAAGGAGAAGCCGGAAACGGTAGTTTTGTACAAGTCTTTCGACGAGAATAAGCATGTGTACCGAGGCGAGGCCAATTCTACGCGGCTGCAGAGGTCCTTCCAGGGCTGTGCGCACCGCGTGCCTCTTTCCCCCTTGCGCCCTACAGTTATGGCGCTTGTCCCTTTGCAGACCATTACTCGATATTTGTGCTGGACAGGCAGTGGTCTCTTTTCTGTTGTCGGTGGCCCGCATGGAAGCACTGGCGCGGCGCCGCAGTCTGTAGCAGCAACGGCCGTGATGTTATGGCACAAGAGCATTCATGGACCATAGATGTGAGCATTGATTCATCCAGACACAAAAACAGTGCTTCTGCTTGTTCACCGGTTTCAATTCCGAGGGAGCATTGAGCTGGTCGGATCGAGAAGCCGTCGGCCAGCCGTTGGCTTCGGGTCAGCCGATCTGCGGGGAAAGGGCATCAGTCACCAATGAAAAGTGGGTCGTACAATGGGACGTTGGACAGCCCTGCGGTTGAGGGTGCGCATGCATGTCCTTAGGTTTCTCAATCTACACGGATATCCCACTCTGGGGCAGGCCAGTCCGGAGCTGCATCGGGCTTTACTGCGCCGGGGGCTGCCGGTGGTGTGGTTGTTTGTGGATCCTGACGTGGAGCAGGTGCGCTCCATCCGATGCATGTTGGCTTGCTGCTGAGACGCCTGGGGTTGTGTGGTGTTGGTATTAGCACCTGCGACGTTTGCAAAGGACAGAGTCCGCCAGTGTTTTTTCGAGCAACAACGTTCTCTGCAACCGCAGGTGCTTGTGCTGCACCTGACGTCCCACCACCCCACACAACCCCTGCTCAGTCTGTTGGCAGGTTTTAACAAAGTTGGCCCTTTCGTGTGGCTGCAGTGGCCCCTCTGCCAGTGGCATCAGTCCGTTGTGTGTGCCAATACCCGTCCCCCCAGTCCAGAGAGAACATGGGCTGGGAGTAAAGGCCAAGAAAAGGATCAGGGGTCATAATGAGAGCCAAGATGCTCGACAACTAGCACTGCAAAGTGTGTGGGAAATAGCATCAGTGCGGCGCACCAACGTGCGATGGCGATGCAACAACCCTGAGAGGTTGTGTGTGTGTGCGTGTGTCCGTGCGTGCGTGTGCGCGTGTGCGTGTGTCTGTGCGTGCGTGCGTGTGCGTGTGTGTGTGTGTGTGTGCGTGTGCGTGTGTGTGTGCGTGTGTGTGTGTGTGCATGTGTGTGTGTGTGTGTGTGCGTGTGTATGTGCGTGCATGTGTGTGTGTGTGTGTGTGCGTGTGTATGTGCGTGTGTGTGTGTGTGTGTGTGCGTGATGTGACTGCATGTGTGCACACCCACCTACACGTTCTGTGCCTTATTGTTGGGCCCCCGTGAGCGACCCAACCATAGAACACCCTCAGCACCAGATAAATTGGGTTTGTCGTTCCTGCGCTGCCTGGTGCTGGAGTGTTCTTTGGCTGGGTAGCTCACTTGGGCCCAGCAATAAGGCAGAGAACATGCCGGTGCAGGTGCACGCATGCAGTCATATCATCTCGGGAGTGGCCTGGTGACAGCACGCATGCACTGCCACCCACGGGACGCAACTCCCTTGCCCCCGGGGCATACTGCGTGCCGGAGGCGTGTATGCGCATACACACTCCATGTCGTGTGACCACAGCTCTTCACACCTTCAGGTGATGGCGTATGGGGTGTGGGGGCAGGAGCGGTGCTGCCACAGTCAATTGGGTTTGTCTTTCCTGCGCTGCCCGTGGCAGCACCACCCGTATTGTGCAGGTGCATGTTCCTGCACCCCGTGGTATAGCAATCACCTGACAGGCACATTGTCGGTACCTCCCCCCAACGCGCAGTGCAATGAAAGGCAAAGGCCCGGAGTGATGCCAGCTACCTTATGATGCAGGGTGCTTCCCGAGCAGAAACCACGGATGTGCTTAATCGTGAGTTGATGGCACCAGCTGAGTGCCCCTGAAACAAGCGCCGAAACAAGCGCTGTAGGAAGCCCGGCCCGCCCACCCGCGACAAGACCCGGCGGGGCTGGTAGTTAGTGTCATTCACTTCCATGTCACATGCCCGAAGCCATTGATACAAGTGTACCCTTCGCGTCTTCATTAGAAGAAGCATGGATATAGTTGAATTGAATTATATCTTATTGTTTTAGTGAAAATAATCATCAAAATGGACAGAAAAGAATGCAGAATTCATAGCTCTTGTTCATTGTGATGCAGATTGTGTTAGATCATATTTTTCTTCCACAGATTGACCTTAGTACACATTATATTCTTCAGCATCCAAAAATAAAATGACAAAAAGAAGGAGCAACCAACATCACCACATGCTACTACACCTTATGCGGTTGCATTTTATAACCTCGCGGACCCAAATACCAACCCAACAGGTGCTACACACCACGAAGGGCCTTCATGAAAGAGGTTTGAAGGAAGGTGTATCCGGGGCTCCTCGCAGTACCATTTGGGGGGAGACCCATGATGGCACAAAAACGCACCCTGTTTTTAGCGCTGACAGCATGCTCCAAAACCCTCCACTTGACGGCCCCCGTTCTATGACCATGCAAAGGCACGCTCAAAGCCACATAGTACAGATCGAAGGGTAACAGCAGGGCTTCGATTTGGTCGGGGGGCGGCCGTGTACCTCAAGGTTGTATTCACGCAGCGCCAAATTCCGTAAGGACCACGATCGGAAAAATGCGATTTTTCGCCCAAATCGGTCTTACTCAAACAGCCGTATCTTGGCGCCACCGGGTCGTTTAGAGCTAAATTTTTGTTTTCCAGCGACCCCGGGAGCTGTGTGGAGATGATGATGCTTGAATCGGGGCCAGATGACACACGAGGCACTGCGCTTTTCTTGTCGCCAGATGACCCGTGTTTCGAAAATTGACGTTTTTTCACAACTTGAACCGTTCACCAAACTGCGAAATCGGATCCATTTTTCGAAATTCCAAATGCTATATGGATCATTTTTCAATGCCGTTCACAAAAATGCAGTCGAAATGGGTTTTCTTGAAGTTTCATTTTTGGCAATTTTTTAACGGATCTCCGGATTCTGGCCAATTAAAAAAAAGTCCCCTATAATTTCTCGTAGGGGCCGACTTGCCATCCACAAATGTGCCTTCTGTTCGTCCAAAACCTCCCTGACCCTCAGCCGTAAGGGTGCATGGACACTGGTACCCACTGCCGTGAACTACACTGATTCTTTGTTGCACTGTGCTCACTCTACAGCCTCATGCTGCAGCTTTGAGAAGAGTCTTTGCTGTTGTGCTGTGCTTTGTAAACACTCAAGTGTCCGTGTGTCCGTGCGTGCGTGCGTGTGCGTGTGTGCGTGTGTCCGCGCGTGCGTGCGTGTGCGTGTGTTCGTGCGTGCGTGTGCGTGTGTCCGTGCGCACGTGCGTATGTGTGTGTGCATGTGCGTGTGTCCGTGCGTGCGTGCGTGTGTGTGTGTGTGCGTGTGTCCGTGTGTGTGTGTGTGTGTGTGCGTGTGTGTGCGTGTGTGTACGTGTGTCCGTGCGTGTGTGCGTGCGTGTGTGTGTGCGTGTGCGTGTGTCTGTGCGTGCGTGTGTGTGCGTGTGTCAGTGCGTGCGTGTGTGTGCGCGTGTGTTCGTCAGGTATTTTTCCTTCCCCCACACAGCGGCGGTTACACCCGAGTCCCTCCGGTCCAGCCTGGGCCGCGGAGGGATAGGGACGCCCCGTGGGTTCGTCAGGTATTTTGCCTTCCCCCACACAGCGGCGGTTACACCCGAGTCCCTCCGGCCGCGGGGGGATAGGGACGCCCCGTCGGTTCGTCAGGTATTTTTCCTTCCCCCATACTTGGCTTTCGGACCATCGAGGCCCCCGCCGCTGAGGCGAGGGGGCCTCCTGCGCTTTGGGAGCACTGAGGCCCCCGCCGCTGAGGCGAGGGGGCCTCTTTGGCTTTGGGACCACCGAGGCCCCCTCCGCTGAGGCGAGAGGGCCTCCTTGGCTTTGGGACCACCGAGGCCCCCGCCGCTGAGGCGAGGGGGCCTCCTTCGTTTGGGGACCACCGAGGCCCCCTCCGCTGAGGCGAGGGGGCCTCTTTCGTTTTGGGACCACCGAGGCCCCCTCCGCTGAGGCGAGGGGTCCTCCTTGGCTTGTGGATCATCGAGGCCCCCGCCGCTGAGGCGAGGGGGCCTCTCTCGTTTTGGGACCATCGAGGCCCCCTCTGCTGAGGCAAGGGGGCCTCTTTCGCTTTGGGATCACCGAGGCCCCCTCCGCTGAGGCGAGGGGGCCTCCTTCGCTTTGGGACCATCGAGGCCCCCGCCGCTGAGGCGAGGGGGCCTCTTTCGTTTTGGGACCATTGAGGCCCCCGCCGCTGAGGCGAGGGGGCCTCCTGGGCTTTGGGACCACCGAGGCCCCCGCCGCTGAGGCGGGGGGGCCTCCTTCTCTTCGGGACCACCGAGGCCCCCGCCGCTGGGGCGAGGGGGCCTCCTTGGCTTTGGGACCACCGAGGCCCCCTCCGCTGAGGCGAGGGGGCCTTTTTCGCTTTCGGACACCGAGGCCCCCGCCGCTGAGGCAAGGGGGCCTCCTTCGCTGTGGGATCACCAAGGCCCCCGCCGCTGAGGCGAAGGGGCCTCTTTCGCTTTGGGACCACCAAGGCCCCCGCCGCTGAGGCGAGGGGGCCTCCTTCGCTTTGGATTCACCGAGGCGGGGGTTTGCGTGTCCCCTCCGCAGACGTGCGGCACTGCGGATTGGGGGGACACGACCGGAGGGTTAGAGGATGGCCCCGCGCACGGACACCTTCGGCAGAAGTGCCGTGCGCCGGGGGAGGGGGGGGGGCCAGGCCGCGGACCAAGCCCCCGTGATCCGCCGGCCAAACGCCGCCCAGTCGGTAGTACCTGGCGGCTCAGGGCCCACACCCGTGAGACTGCGTCCCCCTTCCCTTGGGGGGGTGGTGGACCGTGCCGGAAGTGGAGCCGGCGCTCCGCCTCGCCCCCCATTCCGTGCCCCTGGGAGGGGATCCGGCTACGTGTAGGGCGGGTGCATGCACGTAGCGCGGGCCAAGGGACAAGGGGAGGAGACGAAGAGGAGAGCCGCCGCCATGATGCTTAGCCGGACGGGTTGGGGTGAAACCTCCCTCCCGGTCGCTTTCCAGACCGTGGGGGGCCGGCGGGCACCATGGGGATGTGCCGCGGGGGCGCCCTACCGGGGGACCGCATCTCCTCCTCCTCCTCCTCCTCCGTGCGTGTGTGTGTGTGTGCTTGTGTGTGCGTGTGTGTGCGTGCGTGCGTGCGTGCGTGCGTGCGTACGTGCGTGCGTGCGTGTGTGTGTGTGTGTGCGTGTGTCTGTGCGTGCGTGTGTGTGCGTGTGTGCGTGTGTGTGCGTGTGTGCGTGTGCGTGTGTCCGTGCGTGCGTGCATGTGTGTGTGTGTGCGTGTGTGCATGTGTGTGTGTGTGTGTGCGTGCGTGCGTGCGTGTGTGTGTGTCCGTGCGTGCGTGTGTGTGCGTGTGTCCGTGCGTGCGTGTGTATGCGTGCGTGTGTGTGTCGGTGTCCGTGCGTGCGTGTGTGCGCGTGTGTGCGTGTGCGTGTGTGCGTGTGCGTGTGTGTGTGTGTGTCCGTACGTGCATGCGCGCGCGCGCACGCGCGCGCGCGCGTGTGTGTGTGTCCGTGCGTGCGTGTGTGTGTGTGTGTGCGTGTGTGTGTGTGTGTCCGTGCGTGTGTGTGTGTGCGTGTGAGCGTCGTGTGCATGTGTCCGTACGTGCATGTGTGTGCGTGTGTGCGTGTGTGTGTCTGTCTGTGCCTGTGTGTGTGTGTGCGTGTGTCCGTGTGTGCGTGTGCGTGTGCGTGTGTCCGTGCGTGCGTGTGTGTGCGTGTGTGCGTGTGTGTGCGTGCGTGTGTGTGTGTGTGTGTTCGTGTGTGCGTGTGTGTGTGTGTGTGTGCGTGTGTCCGTGCGTGTGTGCGTGCGTGTGCGTGTGTGCGTTTCCCTACAATCACCGTACCCTACAATCATGGGTCGGTGGCGGTACATGGCGGGAGCTGCCTCCTACAGCCTGGTCTACCCCTGTAGATGGCAATATTACATGTTGTTTGTTCATGTCTGGCTTCAGTTTGGCATGCGCGAGTTTGGCGCTATGACCCCGAGCTTGCACTAATTCCTAGTCCTGATTAAAGGCACCTGCTGTATGAGCGCTTGGGGCTGTGGGTTAACGACAGCGACTTGCGCGAATGGCGCGGACGTTCTAGAAACTTGTGGTTGGTGGGGTTCGCCCGTATACTTTCCGCCAAGCTACTTGAGCTGTGCTTACTGTCGTGTCCTGCAGACCTCCAGCTGTTGAGAAATTTTGTTTTTTGCTTTTCTGCCGTCCTTGCTCCTCTCATTGCGACCTTGCGTGCGTGTGTCCATGCGCGCGCGTGTGTGTGTGTGTGTGTGCGTGTGTGTGTGTCCGTGCGCGCGTGCGTGTGCATGTGTGCGTGTGTGTGTGCGTGTGCGTGTGTCCGTGCGTGTGCGTGTGTGTGTGCGTGTGTCCATGTGTGTGTGTGTGCGTGTGTGCGTGTGCGTGTATCCATGCGTGCTGTGTGCATGCAAGTAAAGGCCTCTGCACAGGACACCACCAAAGAACTCTTTTTCCCCATTGCCTCCGGTCCGCATATGGCAGGGATTGTGGCACCATTCTCCTCCTCCTTCTCCACTTGCAAACCCTAATGAAGCAAGGATGGTCATCATTTGTGTCCTCCCTGCTTTGGTGCCGAATGCAGTGGGGATTGCGTAACCCTTGTTTTTTTTCTTGCTTTGGGCCCAACGATGTGGCAGCTGTCCATTACGCATCCATTTCAGTGTTCCCCATTTTGGAGTCCTGGACACGGTAGGGATTGCCCCTGCCCTGGGGATTCCAATAATGTCGGGATTATGTGGCCAATTCTGTCCTCCTTGTTGTGGGGTCCTCATCGGGCCACGGCTTAGTGGCGAATTCACCTATCCAGGGGGGGGGGGTGGATGGGGGGGTCAGAGGCCCTAAAAAACAGTTTGTGTTCCTAAAGTTGACCTCCAGTTTCAGGCCCCTTTGATAATTTTCATTTTTTCTCCTGAGGAAATCTTTTCTCATGTGGGGGGCTGGGTGCGTGGGCCAGGCGGAGGAGCCCAGGCTGCCATTCTGCCCCCCCCCCCCCCCTCCCGGGGAATGCCCTGGTCGTCATGCAGTAATGGGTATGCAGCGATCGTTGTCCTCCCCACGGGACCGGATACAGCAGGGGCTGTACAGCGTTTCTCCCGGATACACAAGGGTTGCATGGTGTTGGACCTAGTTTTAGGCATATCGGCGAGATGCCAAGGGCTCTGACCTATACGTGCAGCCTTTTGTGGATGGCAGGACCAAGGAAGGCACCCCAATAACTAGATACCCGCACAGCCCTTGGGGTTCCAATTTTGGGATAGATGTATTTTTGGCTTGATCCTGCTGCACCAATTGCTACAAAAGGAGCCACACTTGGATTCGGGGCACACCTCACCCAATGGCATGTTATTGACCCCTTAGGTTGAATCGGCGTATGTAGGTGCTGTGTATCTAATACCTAACAGGGCCTTCTACTCCCGGCTGTTTCAATGCTCCTCTTGACGAATTATCTTTCTCTCCTGATATCATTTTCCAAATTCATGCGTAACCGCTGAAACTACTCCTTTGTACACTGTGTTTGTTGGTGCGGTGAATTCAATTCCTAATGGCAGTCTCCAACCCTCGAATGTTTCTCTGCTCGTTCTCCCTACTGCTGCTTCTATTCTGTTTTCATGATTCATCTGCACCACAGCCCCATTGCCTTGCCTGTGCTTGGAGTATCCAAAATATGCATGGGACAAAATGTGTCCAAAATCTCCAAAAGTATGTATCCAAAAGTGTCCAAAATGTCCAATTTCCTGCATTTCATCTCTCCAAGTAGCAATGACAATCACATCCAGTTTCTTTGCCTGCCCTCATTTTTGCACTCTAAACAGAAATCTGGAAACGTTAGCGCGCCGGGCGCGCGCCGGGCATCTTTTGTGACCCGTGCCCTACCGGTGGACTGTTGCCGTTGATATGTTGGGCAACATTATATGGATTTGCCCCTTGGCGCCCGGGACATCAGCAGATGTTTTGACTTGAGATGGGTATGGACCTTCTCGTACCCGAGGTGATTTCTTTGATTTCGAAGTTGGGGGCCATGATGGTGCTTATAAGGGCCGGATTCATGTCATTGTGCCATTCATTGGAAGAAAGAATGGCACTTTGACAGCCCGCCAACAATGTTACAATGACGTGCACGGGTGGTATAGGGCACGCATTGAGCAGCTGTTTGCTCGGTTGTGGCACGCAAGATGAGGCAGAGGATGAGGCAAAAGTGTGTGTGTTGTGTTGCCAGAACGCTCCACCGTCGCAGTTTGTGATGAGTGTAAGGAGCACTATTGTACTGAATGTATTGACACCCACACTTGTGGGACCAATGTTATGATGCAGCTCTACTGTTCGCGATACCTCAATAACGCCTATCGCTTCTACTGGAGATCGATGCGGTTGTGCTATCCTAACCCCCCATTCTCCCAACTTGCTAAGCTGTTGACCAAGATCGCCCTTAAAGGAGCGAGAGTGGTACTGCGTACCCCAGTTTGCAACTTTCTTGAGCTGGGGCAGTTTGGGTCACCTAATTCTAAGGGCGTTTCCAAGGGGTGTGCTTGGGGGCTCTTCGGGGGGAACATAGTCTAAAAGTAGCGCGCCGGGCGCGTGCCGGGCAAACATTCCCCCTTTGACACTCAAAAAACAAAACAAATAAGATCCAAAAATATTTCTATTTCGAATATTATCAAAGTGTCACGCGAGCGCCTGTGTGACACTTGGCACACTCGCGTAACACTTACCCCCCCCTTGCAGCGGAATGCCACCTGTGTTTCGCGTGTGCCCATGCCAATACCCAGGCCTCAGTCCCCTTGTACTGTTTGTATGCAGCGTGCAGCTGTTGTTATGAAGGAATTTCAAGACTTGGGCTCATACCACAAAGGCATTTTTAGTTTCATTTATACAAATGGTATGCTACTTTGCGCTTGCTCAAACCGCTTTTTTGGTGTGATTGTTGACGAATTGTGGAACATGCTTTGAATCACAGGTAAGAGGAAATGAGAGGATGCGGATGGGGGGCAGGCAGACAGGGTTTAGAATGGAGAAAGGATGGGGCCGAGGCGGATGATGATTCTCATGGGGATCGCCATGGATGTTGATGGTGCTGGTGATGGTGATCGTGTTTCGTGGGCGGAATGGTGATGGTGGTTGTGATGGTGAGACGATGATGATGGTGCTGGTGATGATAATGGTCGCAGATATTCCGATCAGGATACACATGCTGATGGTGATGGGGGACGATGATGGGGTAATGGGGAAGGAAATGGGGATGGTGTGACTGGGAGATGGTCACGGACATTGTGATGGTTATTGCTTTAGGCTTGGGGACTGGATTCTTGATGTGTCTGGGATACATTTTGAAGCGATCCTAGGATTGACTGACCAGGTCGGTGTCTCCGACCTTGCCTCAACACGCGGGGGCGTTTCAATTCAGTTCAGACACCCGCAGTGTGAGCGGGGGTGGGTTTTTTCTCAGTGTATCATGATGTAGAGGTAACGGTTTTGCAGCGTGGCACCAACCTGTGTGCGTATCGCTGCTGGGGACCGCGAACTCGCCGGTACCCACTCCACGGCACCTGATCGCCCTCACTTTTTTGACAGAAAGGTACCGAAGGTACTTTGGCTACTGCGAGCCTCTGTCCCTGTGCTGCTGTGCGTGCCATCGCACTGCCATACCACAGCTTTCGAAGTGGGGGTTGGTCCGTCTGGGGGGTTAACGGGGGGGGTGTCAATACAATTTCCCGCTCTTTCATGGCATATTTGAATTCCCCGTTGAATACTGAGCATTTGGATTTGAGTTTGGGGAATTTTGAACAAGTGGGGGGTAAAACCCTCTTCGCTGTTTCCCAGTGCCAATGAGGGGAGGAGGGCGTGTTGGGGTCTGGACCTAAGTAAACGCCCCCTGCGCCCCAACAGGCGTGCGAGAGAAGGAGATTATGAAGTCTTTTCTGTTGAGCGGAACAGTGCTGCCAGCGGCCGCCATCAAACCAGGTCTGCGTGTTGTGCGTCCATTGTTGTCCGCACGCATAGCTATTGGGTGTGCATGTGTGTCAGATATTTAGAGGGGCATTACCCGACTTCCACATGAGCTATGGAGCGTGTTGTGAAGCAGGAGACGGATATTGGGGATGGTGCAGGGAAGTATTAGAATGGCAGAAGGAGGGGGAATACCCCCGCCCCCCCGACTAAAGTGACTATAGTGAGACAAAACGAAGTTTGCCATGGGGAAAATCTTGTCGGGCCTTTTTTTGGACACAACCGCCCCGTCCCCCCCTTCTGTCTTCTAATACATCCCTGGGATGGTGGCAATATTCTTTGACTGCCGGCCTTCGGCCACTCTTGGTTGCGGACACTGGGTGCGATTGGCCCCCAGAGACACCGGAAGGAAACGACTGTCGATGGTGGCCTCGCATCAGAAAGTCTACGGTGCCCTCATCGATTGCGGGGGGTGCCGCACGGCGATGTCCGGTCATGAATCTTTGACATTCTCGGGAACAAGGATCCAAGACAGTTGCGGGTGGATTCGAATTGGGACACGCATGGCCACCGAATGTCATGATGTTGTCAGGAAGTAAACAACCCCGCAGAATGCAAAAAGACAGATATCTTCTCTCTGATACCTGCTCGAACGCATGGCTGGCTATTGTTTTCTGGTTTCGAAGCACAACAGCATGCCAGTAAGCTGAAGATCTGAGATTCCACTGCCCTATATGTCCCGAGCTTCCTGTACGGCCGTCTCACCTGCTGTCAGAATGACTCATGGATTCCATGGCGTGGACCAAGGGATGTGCACATGCTGATCAGCCGGGTAAGAGACAGATAACTCGGGCTGTTGAGAGCTCAAGCAACATCACGAACCATGCAACGGTCAAAGAAACACAACCAGAGATCTTCGAATGCTGCGTGGGCTGGGTAAGTTCTCGGGTGTACAAGATCTAAGCCCAACTTTTGCTAATCCATGCAGCTCCTTACCCCATGGCACCCGAGCATTGCCCTTCCAGTTGTGCTGTGCTGGAATATATGGCTCGTGGAGGGCACTCTCATTGAGCACACGGGCATACTCGCGACGGGGTGATCTACCCACACACACATTGGGAGGGCGAAGGGGAGCCATTGTACACGAAACGCAGTGGCCTTGCCGACACTCGTGGCAAGTGTGCTCCCACTGGTGGGGGGGTCCATGCCCTCCCCCCCCTCCCGACCCCGGTCACTGTCGTACACAGTGCATTTCATAATGTATTCCAATATACAACACACTGTACCCAATGGTACACAACACAGTGTACTACACGGTGCACTACGCAGTGCATGACACACTTCACGACACAATACACGAAATAATGCACTGCAATTTTCGGATTCATTTGCCATAAAAAGGATTGTCGTTTTGCAAGTGCATCCATGCGCGCAGGCACGAGGGTCCAGAGAAGGGGGGGGGGTCAGCCCGTCGCATTTCTGTACAGTCAACGTGAGCGAAGTGTTCCCGTACGACGAGACTGCGCAGTTGACAGGGGGCTACATCGCCGAATGGCTCCGGAAATTCCGTCGAAATGAACTGACCCCTCGTTTGAAGTCCGCGCCGGTCCCAACGAAGCGGCGAGACGAGCACCACATCCACGTCCTGGTAGTGCTTCTGCGGCGGTGCCTGTTGCTTGGCCTCGGAGGAGCTGCTGAGTGCTCAGGAGTGAGGCCAATTGCAGTCCTCACAAACCCTCTTCACAGCCCTCCGCATTAATGTCAGATGACCTTCACAGCACCTCAACTTGCGCTACTCCCCTGCCTCTGCCCCCACTGATGTCCCACGTCCCCATCGCCGAGCATGCGGTCTGGGCGATGCCGCGTAGCCCTGCTGCACGACCGCTTTCCAGCTATCCCACGCGGGACATGCGCACGCGCGGCTGCGAGCCGCATTTCCCCAAATGCAGTGCACCATCCTTCACGCTAAGGCGTTAGGCGGGCATTTCACTGTATTTGTTTTTGTTATGAGTCTGAGCCGGCGTGCCTGTCCGACGCCGCCGGCGCTGGCAGGGTGCAGGACGCCACAGGAGCAGTGATGCTGCCATGGTGAGCAGTGGGACAGACATTCCACTCTTCCCCACAAAACTGCACTTTTCCTCACCCACTCCAGGGCATGCCATGGCTTAGTAGCGAAGTGCACCTATACCGGGCTGGGAAGGTGGGTAGAAGGTGGGTCAGGGGCCAAGAAAAAAAGTTTGTGTACCCAAATTCGACCTCCAATTTCGGGCCCCTTTGATAAATTTTCTCATGTGGGTGGGTGGGTGGGTGGGCCAGGCACCCCCCCGGTAACGCTAAGCCGTGGCCTGCTCCCGAGAGATGCAAACGACCTTGATCAAGAAAGCAGGTCAAACCAAAGACAGCATCGGATGCCTGGTAAACCAGCCTTTATCGAACCCCCTTCCCCCCCCTTGAGGATATTGCATCTCTGCTTCATAGGGTGTACTCTGTTCAGTTTTTCAATGTTTCCCTTCTAATGCCCCCCCCCCCCTTTCTTCCGCCCATTGAGGCCTTGGTATAAGTAGCCCCCACCCCAGGCCCCGCCCCACATGGCATGGGGTTGCTTCTCTGGCACAAGAAAACAGGAAGAAAAGAAAGCGACTGATCCCAGTGGTGTGCCTCCGAGTATAGCGGTCCCAACAGCTTCTGTCAAATGAGTGTTTGTGAGCGGTGTTGGCTGATACTCGTTTACGGCATCGTCGCCATCTCGCCACTGGCCTCTGTGTGTGGTTGGCCGGCCAGCGCCAACAACAACAAGAGTAAGAGAATAACCGGACAGGGCACTGACGAATTCACAGAAACTGTACTTGCTTCTGCGTGCAATGCAGTCAGCAGGGGTCAGCTTTGCAGAGGGTCCGTCCCCTGTCGCAAGTACCAAGTCGCCTCCCTGTCGCCTCTCTGTCATTCGCAAAATGTCTTTCAGTCGGGTGTAGTTTCTGTGCTTTATGCCCCCGCCCCCCTGTCCCATCTCCTTTGTGGCAACATCACCATTTGTCAGCCCTGAGTTCTTTCAGGTGGCTGTGAGCATCTGCCAACCTCCGATGCAGGTTGGAGACACCTTCGAAAAGATTGTGCAGGATGCGGCCAGGGACGTGGTAATCCTGTTGTACTCGTCGGTGGACTGTCCGCCCTGTGACGCGATGCACGTGGAGTTCGCAGAGCTCGCAACGCGCCTGAAGGTGAGTGCTGCCTCGGCGTATTTGCTCAAAGAGGGGGAGGGGGGGATGTCCGTCGATAGATGGGACAGCGCAAGGGGTGCGCTTGAGGGAAGATGCAAAAGGCGGGCTCAACATCCCTGGCCACACCCTGCTCCGCCAGTCATGCCCCCCCCCCCCTCGGGAGGTGACACTTGGTTCTGCTCAATCGCTTTCGTCCGCCCCTAAAATTTTTGTGTGGGGAACGTGGGGAAGGGGTAGTGTGTGTGCAGGGGGTGGTGTGGATTGTGTATCGCACTGCTCACAATTGCCGCTTGCTTCCTTCAGCCTCGTGCAGCCTGAGCAGAAGCCTTCCCCCCCTTGGAGGTGCGTCCTCTCCATAGGGTCTCCAGGTGAAGGGGGGGGGGGGGCTCTTGACTCTGCAGCTTATCCCCGGTGTCATGGGGCGCTGACCTTTAGCAATCCGTAGGGCCGGCCAGCTTCTTGTCATCGGGCTTTACCCCCCCTCCCCCCGCCCACCCCTTTATTATCAAGGACCAAACCAATATCAACCATGCCAATGTGTGGTGCTGTGGACTGTTTTAGGGTGAGAGGCCTGTCCCGATGCACTCTGAGCACCCCCAAAAGGCAGGTCCACACACTTCCACATCCCACAGTGTTGCACGTGACCCCCCAAAATGCAAAATACCTGCTCAACATGGTAATATTGCGCTTGAGGACCTGAGGGGAGGGGGTTTGGTGTCCGGGATAGACCTGTGCAGGCCGTGCGGGGAAGGGCACCCGGGGCTCACGCACACGGAAACACAGAGGGTAGGTTGTGGACGACCTGAGGACGGAGGTGTGTGGGCAGCGAAAACATCAAACGACCCCCACAACAACCAACACAACCTCAATATGCCAACTACTGGGCGCCGCTGACGCGCAAACGGCACACCATGCCACATCCAGCACACCAACCAGCCCCAGCACACCAGCCACTGGGCTCCGCGAACGCAGAAACAACACCAGCAGGAGCAGCGGTCGCAGCGGCCAACAGAAAGCAGCAACCCGACGCAACATGTGAAGGGAAGAACGGGTGACTGTCCAGGGCCCCGTAAAGAAACAACAACCAGACGGAATGTCACACAGGGGCAATTGGCTTGCTTTCCTTTCAAGTTAATTCAGCAGGGCCACGGCGGTGGATATAGTATCAAGGGGATTGGGGGTGATTGCCATGCCTCTGGAAGGATCAACAGTAGGCCCCCCGAAGCAAAGCCACATCCCTCGGCCCCGATCAGGTGCCGTCGCCGGACCAACCTCTGTTTTGCTGCCAATTGTGCAATCCCCCCCCTGCCCCCGCCCCCGAAGGCCATTGGGGGCGGCTCATCTGTGTGCGAATTCCGGGGGAGCACTGCACATTGCATCAACAAGGGACACCTTAGCACGAGAGCAATGAAGGCTGCACGCAGTGCCATTGCCCACCCTTGCTCCTGGTGTCCAGCATCACAAGCCTGATCAGGTGGGGCTGGGCCCTACTGCGGCATGCACTGGACGTCGCAGGTACCTACAGAGCTCAGCATTTGAAGGGGACAGGCCGCAGAAAGTGGCACAGGGCAAAGGGCTGGGATCTGGACACTGGGGCATGGCTGCTATTACTGCCTCCACGTTCAACGGGGCCCGGGTGGTCACGCTCCGGGGCCATGTGGCTAATTAAGATGTGCCCGGCGGAGCACCGTCCTGCTATCGCCTATAGGACGTGTCGACCCTGAGAATGGCCAAGCTGGATGTCAAGGACAACGGCGTCCCGGAGCGCATGCAGTTGACTATACTGCCTGCGATTCGGATGGTGAAGGCCCGGGACAATGAGATTGTCCAGTACACAGGTGGCGCCTGCAAGGATGAGGCAGTCGTGGCATCCGGAGGGACGGGTTTGGGGCAGGCTCCAAACTCCAGGGAATGGACTGAGCAGGGTTGATTGAATTCGTGGATACACATAATGCATTAAATACACGTAATGTGTGGGTTCGATACAACACATTGCATGTAATGTATCGCCATCCGTTTTCCCGTATCCGTTAAAGGCGTTCAAGCAACTTTTGCCCTAATACCGTGCAAACGATTCAATACATTGCACGTAATGTATTGTATCGCACGAGACGTATAGGCCCGATATAAGACATTACATGTAATGTATTGATTCAACCCTGGGACTGAGGTATAGTGTGGGGCGTAGCAGGCCCTTGTACCGAGGCCCAGTACCGCGCAGAGTGTGCGTTGGCGCTGAGGGCACGAGAATTAACAGTCCCTGCAGGAGGGCCGTGATCCAATCGAACGCACCCACGCTCACAGCCTCCTGCAGGCCTCATCGGAGGATACTGGTGAAATAGGGGGGGCTGGGGGTGGAGTGGCGGACCATGAAATGGAATTGCCTCTCGAATCTCTGCCAGCCGACCGGCCGGCCCGTTTAGCAGCTGACCACAACCCTGGATGGGAACGGACTGGTGCTTCAGCCAAAATAGAGGATCTCTGAGCTACTCTGAACTTCTTAGGCTCAGGGGTGGGTTCTGGCGTTGAACAGCCTGCGGGGGGTGGTCATGTGCCTTGGGTGTTTGTTTTACAAGGGCCCTGCAGTGGGGCCGAGGGAGTCATGTGGTTTGGGCGCACAAGCAGTCAGCAGAGACCAGGGAGTATGTGTGCCAGCATACCGTGCCACTGCGCAAGATCGGCTGCTGTCGCAACCGCTCTTTGGGCCGCCCCTGTGATGCGGAACTGACATTGTGGTTAAAAAATCGAGGTGATTTGCAGTTCAGCCCGTGCTCATCAGATTGCATGTTCAGATTTGCCGCGAGCGTCTGCGAGGTCAGACGTGACCAGAAGAACCCACAGGCTACGTAGTCGGACACGGGACGCAGCTGGTTCCCATTAAGTTCCACGCTCGATCCGAGCCAACGCGCATGACGCATGACTGTCCAGCGCCCTGTGAGCCAATGAATGGACAAAATGAGGGCTGGGGGGTGTAAGCGTCGGGCCATTGCGTGCGCGGTCATCAAGTGTAGGGCCTTCATGAAGGGTGGTGTTGAGTGCGTTGGGGTTATGGCGACACAAAGGGCGCGGCGTGGCCCTCGCATTCGATGGACTGCCCGCGTCTCAGGGAGCGGCAGCGAAGTGGACATCGTGGCCTGGATGCAGCATTACGCCGCCCATGACTTTAAGGATCCAAAGTGGCTGTGATGTGCCGGGCCTGTCCTTTCGCCTAAGAAATACGCGCTTCGGGTTTGGAGGTGGAACGGCTGCGGTGACCCAACGACACGTGGCAGTTTCCCAGCAGTTGCTTCCGGCGGGTCAGCGACCGCTCAGTTTGGGTTGCGGCGTGCCGAAGTGCCGAAGGTGTTTCAGTGAGGACAGTCCTGCAATGTGCTGTACCAGCCTCAAGCTGCAACCGGCATGCGGGGGGTCCAAGTAGCAGTGGCTCAAAGATTTGGGTGACTCAGAGGGCGCACCGTGCGCTGTGCCCGCGCTGTGCGAAAAGTAGGCCATTTTGGACCCATTTCCCCCGATGGCCAAGGTGACCGCAATAATTACTGTGTTCCCATACACAGGACTGCTCAGATTTTTACTCGGTCCAAAACCTCAGATAACGAGTTAGAACAAACTATATTTCCCACCAAAAATGCCAGATTGCTGTCTAAATCTGCTGTTTTTGCCCCTTGAGGCGATGACGTCACGTGTTGATAGATGTCTTCACGCAGAGGGCAGGGGTTGTGTGCGCAGGGTAAGGGTTGTGTGCTGCGGATCGGGGTTTTGTACACCAGGTAGCGGTCGTGTGGTGGGGGCAGATGTTGTGGGTGCCGAGGGTGCGGAACCGCCAAGTCATGGCCATCAGCTCTGAAGTGTCATTGAGTGGCATGAGCGTGGGGCAGGGGGTGCCGGGGATTCAGAGCCTCAAGGCGTGGCACCTTCGGCTGGGCCCGAAGGGTTGAGCGCAGCCCACTGCTACCCCAGCCACGTCCAATATCAGGTCAAGAAAGGCTGACCCAAAGCCCACAGCCCTGCCCAGAATCAGCCGTCCAATCGCACGACTCTTTCCCACAAGTGTTCGCCAACACTTGGGGACCGCCCGGGTGCTCTGGGTGTTTTTCAGTGGTCGAGTTTTGCTTTTGTTTATTTTCAACCTCCAACCGCCGTCGGTTGATGTGCATTTTGAATATTGTTAGCCCGGCTGTGCGTTGCTGCAATCAACTGCCCCCCGACCACACTCCAGGCCCACGTTTGGCAGATAGAAATGGTCTCTGCTGATACTTAGGCCTGAAAACGGACGTGCCGGTCTGCAGTAATACACGGAAGAGAGGCGCAAGGCGCCCGTTATTCCCTCCCCATTCCTTTGCAATGCTGCAGGCCCGCCCTCTCCTCGTCAAAGTGCTCGTTGAGAGACAGACGCATCTGTGGTTTGCGCCCACCGAGAATCGCCCCCAGTGCAGTGACGACTGCCGTTGCCATCGGCTGACCGCCATCGTGTTTTGGAGGAGCGGCCCATGCCGTTGGTTGGACATCGCTCCGCGGGTACCCCCGCGGTGATCGGCCCTTTCCTGAAGAGCTGTCGGGACCCAGGTCTGGGCGGGAGGAGGGTGGGTCGGAGGCCAAAATCAAGGTGCTGCGTCTCAAACCAGCGGAAATGAATTCAATGCGGTGGACCTTGTGGACCCATTTTGGCACCCACCTCCTTGGGCTATTGCAGCTTGCCGCAGCCCACTGGGCCTTGGTACGGGGGTCTAGGCGTCGGTTAAGGCAATTTTGAGGGGTGGAGACCACCAAAAGTGGGTGGTTGCCGGTGGGTTAGGTGTGCTCGAAATTGCGTTTGAGCCATCCTGTCAAGTTGTGTCCTGGGAGCAGTTCCGCCGCGGCTCGTGGGTGCCTGTGCACCCCCACCCCCCCGCCTCCACCCCCGCTGCATGAGAGGGACGTCAAGGGGCAGCAGCACACGTGAGCTGAGGGACAGCGGTCCTCGCCCCCCAAAATGACGTTGCCCCAACGTCCGTGGCACAAAAAATGGAGGCGATTTCTTTCTGAGCCCAAAGTGCGTACACACGGACGTACCAACCGGCACACGCCCTGGGCCTGGCCCCCAACGCTGCACTATGCGCCGGTTCTGTGCATACCGGCACCATCCCGCGCCGTTGTTGTAGCCCCGTTCCTCAGATTTTGTGTACATAAAACCAAACGTGCGGTGCGGTGTCCCTGCGGATCGATTTCGTAATGGCGCTGTCGTCTCGATTTGAAAATTTGGCGAACCCGATACAACATCCCCCACATTCACTCCGCCCCTTTGCCCGGCAACATGCCTTTTTTGGGGGGGGATGGGGGGGCACGAAGCCCCTCCGGTCATGTCGTCGTTGCCCCCCCCCCCCCCCCTTCGGGCTGTGAGGGGTCCACACAAGCAGCTCAGTGGCCCCCTCTGCACGCCGTGTGTCTTGGCGGCCATAACCCTTGATGATGCACAACCATGCGGACGATGAGTTAGGCGTGAGCTATTCAGGAAATGCGGTAATGCGGTGCGAGATATGCCAACGATCAGTGGGTGGAGGGGATGTCAAGGTGCATCGGGAAGCGGCTGCACGGTGTGCACGGTGCGCTCGGGAGCTGTGCACACCTCAAATGCGCCGCATTGACAGAATCGCCCGAAATGATGCATGCGTGATACAATGTTGAGAAGGATGAGCACCCAACTGCAACTCTGCACGAACCCGCTGATAACAGATACAAAAGGGTGATGAATCCTTCGCGCACCTCGCAGCTGTGCGCTCTTGGAGGTCACAATAGAAAATGAAATGAAATTGCTCGAGACACGCAAAAAAATAGAGCACAAATGTCCTGTGGACAAGGACATGTATGTGTGTATGTGTATATGTATGGTGCAGCAAGTCAGAGAGAAGACGTCAAACAGGATGGACTCTGCTGCAACCACTCCCAGCCACCTTCAAGTACCCTCCAACCATTTTATAACCACCAGGAATAACCCCCCCACCGCTTTTGGCTTCAACGGCTTCAAATGGCTTCAAAGTGATTGCTTTTGAGCCCCCCCCGTCCCCTTCTGCAGCTTTCCTCTAATTCAAGCACAGGCCTGATCCGATGAGATGGATTCCGGTCGAATTGGGGGACTGCAAACAAGCCTTTTGGAAATGGCCCAGTGTGTTCTCAAGCGCTCAGTCCAATTGGAGCCTCTGCTTCCAATCTCGCCTCCAGCTGCTGAGCCGAGGTACGTACACAGGCCAAAGACGGGCGTGGCAATGATGCAATGGAAGGCTTCAGGGGTACGTACTCGCAGAGCGCCCACTTGAGCTCCTTGAAGGCCGCGTTCCCGCTCTTTCCACTGGTCGCTGCTGCGGGGTTTGGTCTTCATCTGCTCTGCTCCATCAGCGGTCTGCGTGGACTGTGTAGTTCATTTCACATCGTTATGACATCACCCCCGCTGTCTTCCCCTTTTACCGTGACCCTGACCCTGGAAGAAAGGCCCTCAACACAAGCAGTTGGAATGATAACTGTTCTGCCTCCAACCTGTTGAGTAGCACTGCAATGTGCGACAATTGGAAAAATGGGGCTTTGCACTTCGTTGCCTCAGACTAATTGCCATGTATTCCGTTGGTCTGCCTCGTCTAAGCATTGCTGCACATGACTTCCCTCCAATATTTTACATTCATGCAGCGTTCATACGCAACCGAGGTATTGTGGAGATTCTTGCACGTTGTTTGAATGGCACACGACGCGTGGGTTTTTTTTTCGAGCAGAATTACTGCAACAAACTCTAGAATCTTATCTCCCATAAATATGCAAAGAGCTGGACAAAATGAATGGATTGAGGTGAAAGTAACAGAAGCACTGATCAAGTGCTGCCGTGCAGTTGGCAGGCCCATGCCAGTACAGCAAGTTGAGTCCATATGCCCTATATGCTCTCTATGCCCATGGTCACACATATACCTTTATGTGTATCGGATACACATGCACCAAAGATCAGTACCGAAACAGACGCTGCAGGTGATACTGGGTGATGTGTGCACTGTGTTGCATTAAGTTGTGTGTGACACGTGCAATCGATCATATTATTGTGTTGGATTGGCGCATACCCACGTGACAAGGTCACTGTAGCCTTGGTACGTCACAAAGCCTTTCCCATACCATGGAATTCTAAGATTCACTACGTGCACTCCCTCTTCATGAGTCCTCTAGTGATTCTGCAACGTTGTCTGATCTCTGTTGTCTTCTGGGAGGTTAGGCAAGAATGGGGCATCGCTGGGCTTCTTGTTTGGACTGCCCAGGGCATTTGCAAGGGAAGGTGGTTTGGGTTTTCACTGTATCTGTTGCCCAAAAAATAGTGCGCAGTGCCTGCATGGTGCAAGGGTTACCCTGTGGATACTCCTAGCCCCCCCCCCCCCCAACCCTCCATAGTTGAGAGCTGACGGTTGCAGGGTCAACGGTTGGTTTTGATCCATGCCTTCTGCAATGACTTGGAAAGTGAAGGGGCCCTGTTATTCAATGGACAAGCACGCTTCGCAGCGGCGCTCTAAAATGAAGCGGTTTGCTGTGCTGTGCTCCTTGTAAACCTCACGTGTTAAGCAGCAATACAATAGATTTGTGGCCATAGGTGCCTCAAGTCAACTCTGGATCAACATTGCTGACGGACAACCCGGAGCGTGGGCTGCAACACGAATGAGGAGCTACATTCCCAGAGTGCTCTCAAGCTACTGTGCAATCTCGCTTGTTCTTGCTGATATTGCTTGATAGTTCACAGGTGTCACTCAATGGCTGTGCGGGGGGGGGGGGGTCCGTTGCCAATCATCAATCTGGAAACAAGGATCAAGCCACAGTCAACAACAGTCAGGGCCCAAAAATCAGGGCTTTGCAGACAAAAAGGGAGCCATCATGGCATACGTCAAACTGCTTGGGCACTCAGGAGCATATTGCGGGACCAGGCAAACGATCACTAGATCTCAAGTCATGCATACAGTCTAACTGAGTACAGAAAATCGAGAGCATTATTAGATGAGTATCTACCCCATGTGCATCAGTCATACCTTACCAACACCCCCCATCAGAACGATCCTCTGGTCAAAAGTTAATGCGTATGTGCAGCACAAGAGAATGTGAAGAAGCATTTAAACAACAGTGAACCCCAACATGGGTGTGGGATTATTCGGAAACCACAAAACACACAGTCTTTTGGCAACCACAACACGGTTGGTCTTGTGCCATTCAAACAGCATCGAGATTGCAGTTGAGCCCTCCCCCGGGGAAGGTGTGCTAAGACTTTCACCTAGGTGCACCAAAGAAAACACAGAGGTGCCCCCTGTCGGAGGGTTGCATGCCACGTGGCCCAGGCAGGCAGCAGACCGGCTGCAGAGGAGGACGCCGAGCCCACATCCTCCCTGGGAGCAGGAATGGTTGAGGTTCACTGAACGTTCATTGCTGGCGCTTCCCAACGGTTAGCAGGAAGCATTGCTGACATACTGAGGACTGAAGAAACTCCTCTGTCGTGCTCCAGCTTCAGCAACTGATGTGACATGTTGTCATGCCTTCCCGGCGCTGAAGTGGACAGAGTTGTGAAGCACAAGGAACACAAGGTGACTATGTGCCCTATAGGATACATAAGAGAAACATCAAAACCCCAGGTGAATCATGTGGGGAAGTGCAGGTTACAGGGCAAGTTTTCACCTGTTGTGGTCAAGGAATTTTGGGGGTTTCATACCATATCCTAGACTGATGGTACCCACTAGTCCAGGAAATGATGCCACCCAACTTCCCTTAATGCTAGTTTTCCTCCACAACATGATATTGCCTAGAGGGCAATACCATATGGGTATTGGGACCGAGCTGGTGGGGAAGGTGCGCGTTCAGAATTTAGCATTGGCTTCACCAAAGGCGTGTTATTGACATGGCTCCTCCCGGCACCACCCAAGGAAACGTGATTGGGTAGGGCACCCACCGGGGTCCACCATGGCATGTGTTGGCCACCCGTTCGGCTCATGCTCCTTGCAGGCACCCATGGCGCTGCAGCTCCCCAAAGACGTGTGGATGGACATTGCAGATTTTCTGCAGTCGGCGCTCCTGAGCCACGTGTGCCACCGTTTGTGGGAGACCTTTCAAGGCCGGCACATCTCATGCGAAGTGGACCCCTCGAGCTTGCAGCCCCTGCTCGATTTCTTGCAGCGAGATCGTGTTCGGACGGTGAATGTCTGCCTGGAGGTCTTCGGAGACAGCGGTGCACACGCGATCGCCTCCCTGAAGCATGCTCCCTCCATGCACACCCTGACCCTCGAGGTGGGGGACAACAAACTGGGAGACAGCGGCGCACAAGCCCTTGCCGCGCTGAAGGAAGCACCCTCACTGCAGACCCTGACCCTCCGACTGGAATGCAATGAGTTGACGGACCACGGCGCGTCAGCTCTTGCAGCGCTGAGACAGGCCCCGTCGCTGCGGCGCCTGACCCTTGGGCTCGGGGGCAACGTGGTGGGGCCCATTGGGGCACAGGCATTGGCCTCACTGAAGGATGCCCCTTCACTGCACACCCTGAACCTGGAGCTCGGGGACAACAAAGTGGGGGACAGTGGTGCGCAAGCGCTTGCTGACCTGAGGCAGGCCCCCTCGCTATGTGCCCTGACCCTGAACGTCGAAGGGACCTGCCTCGGCGACCGTGGCGCACGGGCGCTCGCAGCGCTGCGCGAGGCCTCGTCGCTGCAGGTCCTGGGTCTTGAACTGGCGGACAATGAAGTGGGTGACAGCGGTGCACAGGCGCTGGCGGCGCTCAGGCAGGCCCCTGCACTGCACACCCTTACCCTCAATCTTGCGTGCAATGCCGTTGGAGCCAGTGGCGCGCACGCGCTCGCAGCGCTGAAGGACGCGCCCTCGCTACGTACCCTGGTCCTCAACTTCTTAGATAACGAGATGGGCAACAGTGGTGCACAGGCGCTTGCCGCTTTGAAGGACACTGCCTCGCTGCGTTCCCTCACCCTTGGGCTTGTGGGCAACACAATAGGTGTGAGTGGGGCACAGGCCCTCGCAAATTTGAAACAGGCCTCGTCACTGCAAAGTCTAACCCTCAGTCTCGAGGACAACGAGTTGGGAGACACAGGTGTGCAGGCGCTTGCGGCGTTAAAGGACGCCCCAGCACTGCACACCCTCCGCCTTGGGCTCGAGGGGAATGGAGTCGGAGATATTGGTGCAAAGGCGCTTGCCGCACTGAAGGAAGCTCCTTCGCTACGTACCCTGGTTCTGTATCTGTCGGACAACAAAGTGGGGGACGACGGTGCCCAAGCGCTGGCAGCATTCAAAGAAATTTCATCACTGCAAACCCTGAGCCTCAATCTGTGCCGCAACGCATTTGGCGCCAGAGGTGTGGAGGCGTTTGCAGCATTGAAGGAGGCTGCCTCGCTGCACACATTGACCCTGAGCCTCGGGGACAACGTCGTGGGGGACCGTGGCGCGCGGGCGCTTGCCGCGCTGAAAGACGCACCGTCGCTGCGCACGCTGACAATCAACCTGCAGTACCACAGTCTGACGGACAGTGGTGTGGAGGCGCTGGCAGCATTAAAGGATGCCCCTGCCCTGCGAGCCTTGACCCTTGGGCTCGGGGGCAACGCTGTGGGGCCCGCTGGTGCACTGGCACTTGCAGCGCTGAAAGAAGCGCCGCTCTTGCAGAGCCTGAGTCTTTGGCTCTGGCGCAATGCGGTCAGCGACGGCGGTGCCCAGGCCCTTGCTGCCCTGAAGGAGGCCCCGTCACTGCATTTGCTGACGTTGAATCTCAGGGACAACAAAGTGGGGGATAGCGGTTCCCAAGCACTCGCATCGCTGAAGGAAGCGTCCTCGCTGCACACCCTGAACCTTGGACTGGGGCGCAATCTGGTTGGAGACGTTGGTGCCCAGGCGCTCGCAGCACTGCAGGAAGCACCGTCGTTGCACACACTCGCCCTCAATCTCCGGGACAACAAAGTGGGCGACGGTGGTGCGCATGCGCTTGCCGCACTCAAAAAAGCAAACTCGTTGCATACCAAGGTCTGGTGGTAGACGTGAGGGTGAGCAGCAGGATGGCACCGCGAGCACGTTGCATTGCACGCCCCAAAGCCAAACCAAGTCCGGGAAAATTTGATTGGCCAGTTGGAGAAGTCGTCTAAGCCCAACCAAACAACGGAAGTGCATTTTCAAAAGATCGACAGTGGACAGTAATCCTTCACCGCACACTTTGTACTGACCTTCTTAGCCCATTTACCTCCTGCGCGACGCTGCGTCTACTTCGATGTCCCCCTTCCAGTCCAGCGCCTCATCCCCAGCCCAAAGAATCCTGTCCCGCGATATCAAGGAGGGGCGGGGGGAGTGGGGGGGTTCGAGGTCTAGCAGGCCCATCTCCCCTTCCCCTTCCCCATTTGTCACCCCTTGAGAGCCTGTCCTGAAAATGCCCTACTGCCCCGCACCGGCATGCACAACAAATTTGTCCCACCATTTCGCAAAAAAAGTGTCGCAAAAGAGCATTCGGTGCTTAGCTTGTGATGCGGGATGACTTCGCGAGCGGGCAATGCGCTGCCCAAGACTCGATCAAGCGCTTCTTCTCCTGCCTCATGTATCGCCAGGAGTCATTGCGGAAGGAATCATGGTAAATATCGCAGGCCAGTGGGTGTCGTGTGGGACGACCCTCGGTTATCTAAACTGCAGGAGCCGGCCAGCGAAAAAGGCGTCCTTGCAGAGCTCCTTTTCATTGGGAGAAATGGGAACCACCACCACCCTTCTCCATCCATGGCCTCGTGCCAAACGCCCCCCTCCATCGCGGCCGGCCGGCCGGCCGGGGGGATAGTATGAGCGGTGGATGCTCGCTTGGAAGGACCCGAATTCGGGCCCACTAATACCACCAGATGAACTTGCAAACCACCTGGGGCGACGTAACAGGGCTGGTGCGGGGCTTCCGGTAGGTGGCCGGACATTGGACACGTGCTGACTGTAAGGAGATCCCCCGAGACACTCCCCTCCCCTCCCCTTCACCCCGTCCCAACCTTCAACAATCCTCAGGTATGCTCTGTGGCTTTTCTGTTCTCTACTGCGGGCTATGTTTCGTGACATCCCCCCCCCCCGCCCCCTGTCACTGGCTCGCAGCAGTCCTTCATCTTTGTTTGCGGAAACAAGCCCCGGACTGTCAGGTAACCGTCAGCGGTGGGCAATACCGCTGTTGAGGCTCTGCTCTGTTGCCTGGTCTCACAAAAGTGATCGCGCCACAAGTGCCAGGGGTCAAGAGGACCTCCGGGCCATGCTGATCGGTCGACTGAAGACCCAGTCAAGACGAAGCTCTCTGCCTCTGAACGCCCTTCAGCGGCTTCCGTTTCTGTCTGTTTTACTTATATGAGGGCTATGCGCTGGGGATTTTGCCTCCGGTGCTGCGCAAATCAAACGGGAGAATGCATGGCTTGAATGGCGTGCATCTTTACGGACAGACTCAGAACCCCATGCCTGTTTTTGCCCCCCCTCACCAAACAATCTGGAGTACCTTCTCGCCGTGCCTAAGAATCTGGCCCATCCTTTGCACCCAGTTTATGATGATGGCAAGTTTGGTGGTTGAAGTGGTGGGAGTGACATTTTGTGTTGTTGAATTCTCATATTTCGGCTTATGCAACGTGCTTTGCACGGAGGGTTTGTGGTCTAGTGTGGTCTACTTGGGGGACTTCCCTTGGTGAGGATAACCTTGGGGCTAGAGTAGGATACTTAATACAAAGGTAGCCCGCCGGGCATGCGCCGGGCGCGCGCCGGGCAAACATTCCCCCTTTGGTGGAACACCTGGTCAACTTGTGGCCTTCAGGGAGTCATTTCTTCCTGCCCTGCGTGCGCTCTGTAGTCTGACCACCGCCTCTTGGGCTCTGACGCAATTACTATTCTTTCGTCATTGTGTATGCCGCTCTGCACGTATGCCTCCGGTGCAAGCCCACCCAGGCGTTGTACATGCCCCGTGGACACCCGCGCCTCTTCCCCGCCCTTTGCACAGTCACCCGGGGGAGGGGGTGGACCGTCACTTGCCCGTCGTTGGGGGGACCATCGCGTGTTCTGGGGGGACTGTCCACGGGATCGGGGGGGCTGAAGGCCAGGGGGCATTGGTTGGCCCTCCGTCCAGCGCTTTCCGCCCTCCTCATATTGCACCTGTTGTGGCCCTGGACAACCCGGCCATCCCAGGGCCTGTGTGCAGCGCAGTGCGTCAGCAATAGTGCCAATCGTATGTCAATATGCATGGACTTCTGGAGCCTGGCGATCTTGACAGGCCACTGGATGAGATCATAGGGCTTGACCTTTGCCACAGCATGGACCACAGAGCTGCCCACCAAATATCCAGCTTTAAGTCATGGCGACTCCGACAGTGGTTGGTGTCAATGGTCATCTTCACGTTTCCGGTTCAGCCGTGGGGCAAATGTGAGCGGGGGGTGCAACCCACCCACCCACCAACCCACCCACACACCCATATCAACAAACTTTTTCGTAGGGGAAATTTTGAACTAGACTGAAAGCCCCTGAAATTTGAGGCCGATTTGAGGGACGCAAACTTTTCTCTTGGCTCTGACACCCCCCCCCCCCAACACACATGCACACACACACACACACACACACACATACACACACACACACACACACACACACACACACACACACACACACACACACACACACACACCTCTTCTCACCCTTCCCCCGTGGGTCTTCCTCTATAATATGGCGCCACCCCCCCCCCCCCCCACACACCTCTTCTCACCCTTCCCCCGTGGGTTTAGACCAATCCTTACCCAACGTCTCATGGTTCCCAGGTATTACGCAAACCCTTGCTATCCATGATATCCTAACTCCTGCGACCCCCATTTGCTGTAGCCCAATGCCCATCCAGGGTTCATGTTTCACCCAAGCCTAAGCTGAATCACAGTCCTCTCATATTCCATTCTTTCCTTTCTTCGTCTATGTCTCATCGTAAGCAGACCACCATATTCAGGACTAAGTCCTGCATGCTTCGTCCCATCAGTGCTGACCTTACAGAATAGCCCCTGGAGATGGACCACCAGGAGGAAGAAATGTTTCCAAGGGAATGCCATGCACGCAGTGCGAAGTTTTGGATGTCGACAAATACTCGAACCCTAGTTTTGGCCCCTTTTCACAACGTTTTGGTTCCGTACCAGGGTTTTTTTTAGCTTCCTAAGCATTTAGGATGTGGCATATTTGAATTGTCAAAGTGCACCACGCAAGACAAGAGATGGAAAGCATTGAAAGAAATCACGTTTGAAAACTTTGAAGATACTCGCCAAGATCAGCTCCCAAACCACAAATGGCAAAGTACAATTACACATTGATGAACCTATGCATGTGTGGATGCGTAGTTCTGCATGTGAATGTTTGGCGCCCTTGAAGGCCCTTGAAGGCATTTTCATTGTTTTCATGTGGGCTTTGCTGCTTCGCCGTGCTACTAGACAGGTGACAGGTATTCTTGGGTGAGTATCCCAGCCTCTGCATGCGCAGTATGCACGCAGTCCGCACGCAGTGCACACGCAGTACAAGAACTTGGCCCAAGAGCCAAAGAAAATATGCTCCACCAACTGCTTGGGTGTGCCTTGCCCTAGGGGCGAGATTGTTTTGATCACTGCTTATGGTTTTGGTTGGGTTTCTGTTTTATTGAGATGTACTGCGCACCCAGTGTGCACGCGCAAAGTTTCCCAAACATTGGCACTGGCTGCGCCACTGATGCTGCCGAGGCTGCCATTCAGGCCAGCAACTGCAGCAGGGGGCAAAAAAAAAAGCTTGGGCAGGACGCCAGCAGAACATAGAGGCCCTGCCAACGCGCGCGATTGCTGCAGGCGCTGGCAGCAAGGGCCCCTCGGATCGACAGCTACCACAAACTGGCTCGCTCCACGGTCTGCAAAGAGTCACTGCCCACCTGGGAGGTTCTGACAAAGGTGAGGGGCACTGGGAACGGACTGGGGGGCCGGTGCGCATTCCAAGACTTTGAACTGCGGCACCCACATTTTCCAAGCACTCAGTTCCCTCCTCCACATGACCCCCTAAGTGACCATTTCCCCCCTGGTGCACACCAGTACCTTGGACTTTGATGGCTCATTCCTCCTTACTCGGATGGTGTTTCCCTCATGTGCACACGGAAATGATCACACACCAGCCTTGCACAACAACCTTGGCACTGAAGAATTCTACTGGGGGTTTGGAAAAGGGGTTGGAAAAGGCATGCTTTTGACTCGCCAGCTTGAACTCTTGGTAAGGACGGAAAAGTTTTCGGAAACCCTCCCCCCATGATACGTGCCTCAGAATGATCAGCACATGATGTGAATGTTGGGACACACCGCCCAAATCCGTGCAAACATCGACAGAACTAACACCTAGTGGTGCTTGCACATAGCCTGCCATAAATACAACCATGGCCATCATTTAGAACAGATCTCTCGGTACAAATGCCAGCAATGCGCTGTTAGGTGCCGACAGGAATTGTGCAAGTGTCTCAACAAGGTGCTGTCAGGCACCTTCATGAATTATTCACCGGTCCAACTAGGCGCATCGAGGTTTACGCTTACACAACCTTCTTGACTGTTCCCCTCTCCTCCTCCGTTTCCGCCTTGTGAAACTGATGTTTGTACTAACCCTCACTGTCCGGTGGGCGAAGAGTACAACAGTATGTACATGTGGCGAAGCTGTGCAACGTGCTTGCACTGTACCCAGTATGACTCTTATGCTAAGCAATGATGTGGAGCCTAGTTTGGGTTGCATGTGTACAGCACTTCCCCAACACTTCCCCAACACTTTCCCAACACTTCCCCAACACTTCCCCAACACTTCCCCAACACTTCCCCCCCATCCCCCAACATTTCAACTGCAACTCCTTGCATTTCCATAAAGGCAAGGAGAGTGCGGCACCAAAGCGGAGGCCACCTCTATGCTCCGTGCCGTCCGGCGTCATTGATAAGGGTGTGAGTGTGCCCCCCTCGTCCTCCCCTAACACTCCCAACCACTCTCAACTTGTGTTGGTTCCCGCCACACTTGCCACCTCGTGCCATCCGATTGTTGTGTTGTTGTTGCTGTTGGGTGGCATGCTTTTGCGAAACCCACATCACAACAAAGAGGTACATCCAGATTAGAAATTTTGGACTCACTTCTAATTCATTTCGAAGCCGTATGGCTACTGGCTGCATAACCCTGCCATCTTGGGGTCTCCAAAGCAGGGAGCACTGAATCGGTTTTGTTCAGCTGCTGTTCTAGCATGAGGCATTGAAGAATTTTTGAGCCGTGTTTTTGTCACCTTCTTGTGTGGCAACACTGAATCCTCTTCACAAGTGGGCATTCAATGATATTAGCGCTTCTTTAGGGGCGAGCTCTTAGGAAACCAAGGGGGCCCAGTCAAGAGCTGAATTCCGTTTGGCTACCTAGGGTGTATCACACCGAAACATATTCATACCTTTGTATTTCATGCCCCTTGAGGGCCCCAGCAGTGTCACTTTGAGCATGTTTGATCCAAAAACTATCGTTTGTCCTATGAACGGTGTTTTTTTTATCCCCGCTTGACTGTTTGTAAGACAGATCTATTTATTTATTTATTTTTTTTAGCTCAGGGCTAGGACGCCCAGTGGCCTGTGTGTTTTTCCTCTTTCCCTTCGCCCTCGAACAAATTCATGATTGTGTTGGCAACAAGTGCCAGCACATTCGCCGTTCCACAGAACAAGACTCAATGAACTACAAGTCGTGAACCTGGTGATATGCCGAACGACAGCAAGAAGAGGCCTGCTGAAGAGGAGCCGGAATTGGCAGCAGTATCGGCTTTTGTGGAACATGTGTACCCGTTGTGGGTTGCAAGGGTATCAGCAGACAGGCTGGCTAATGGGGTCGCGGAGATGTCAGTCCGATGGATCCAAAGTGGGCACAATGTACCCCAAGTCACAGCTGTGCTGCAGGCGCAATTGGCCATTGAAATGCCTCATGACAAAAATTGGAGATCCTCTTCGCGTGGGAGGAGGTACATAAATCTAGATACTTGCCCGAGACAAGAAAATTCGTACCAATCAAACACAAACCGGAGTCCAGGAAGTCGTGTGCCTCTGAGGGTGACAAGAAGGTGTCTATCAAGGCACTCAAGTCCAAGATAGAGGAGCTAGAGAAAAGGTATGGCCCCCTGTTTGTCTTGCCCCCTTTTCGTTTACGAACAGGGGATCACTATCTCTGTGTTTGTACAGATTTGTTGAAAATTTATTGTGTTTTTGTGAAGCAGCATGCAGGTCTTTCGCTCCCCGTTTAAGAGTGCGTCGTCTGGGGCCCCAGACCAAGGAGCTTCGGGCTCTGGGGCGGACGCGCCGGTGCAGGACACCAGCCAGATGTCGCCTGAGGAGCTGCGCGCGTTGCTGCAGTCCCAGCAAGAGGCGATCGGGCACCTACAAGCACGGTTGGAGAGCCTGGCCGTCGCGGAGAGAAATTCAGTGCCGGACTTGACCGCAGAGGCAGTGGAGCAGATGCTGGGGGGCGACAAAGTAGCCAGTTGGATGCGCCAGTCAGGCGAGGCGCTGCGGGACTACGTTAGAAGCGCAAGTGCAGCACCGGCCAGGCCGTCCGACGTGATGGGCAATGCGATGGAATGCCCTAGGGGCGACAGGCTGGCCTACAGGATCTGGGGTATCATCCTCGACTCCCAGCAGGCGTACGCCCAGAGGTTCGCGCCGGAGTCCAGCAGTCGGGCGGACCCGTCCAACCCGCTGGATGCCATGAGCTGGCCAGATGCGGTCAAAAACGGGGGACCGTCATTTAAGTATAAGGGCATCGACTTCGCTATGCGACAAGGCGTCCTTCATTGGATGACGAAGAAAGGAAGGTGGGTACCAATATCCGCCCGCCCGTCTGGCGACTGCCAGAGATGCGCCAAAGAGGGCGTCCCATCAGAGCAGTTGCGGCACTGGCATTTCCAGTGTCCCCACTGGTCCTGACGGGACTGTCGCCACTGCGACAGGGCGGGGTGGGGATGGCCGTGTTGGTGTGAAGATTCCCAGCCCGCGCGTCCAATCCCCACCCGCGAGGCCTTACCTGCTACCAGAGCGACCTTCAGCGCGGCGGCGGCGGGGTGGGTTGAGAGGTGAATTGTTGAATTGCCTTGGTGCTTTGTCCTTTGTGATCCGGGCCGCAAAGGAGGGAGCGTCACGTCTGGGGACATTTGACGGGCTGGCCATGCCAATGACTGAGCAGACCGTTGATGACTTGAAGGACGGTACTACCGATCTTATTGGATGGATGTTGTCTGCACTAGATCTGATCCGGAAAGCTGTGGAAGAAAATATTCTTGATGAGCCCCCAGTGTTGTCTGCTGCTGATGTTTGGAGCTTGTTGCCAAGAGTCAAAAGCAGTATGAGAGGAAGTATGCCAGATTTGACAAGGGGTCGAGAGGTTCCAAAAAGAAGCGCCGTTCGACGTCATGATCTCGGCGTTGGTCCCGTTCGTCTAAGGGCAAAAGCCGCAGGACCAAATCACGATCCACATCTAGGTCCGCATCATCAGTGAGTGTATCCAGATCATCGGGGTCCGATACGGAAGTGGGGTACTATTATAGGGGCAAATTTCGGTTCTGTGAGGCCGACGGCGTCAAGTATGTTGTGCCAGCGTCTAGCAACTGCTGGTGAACGGCTCGTCCCCTGCCAGCGCATCGCAACCACTGTGGAGGCAGGTACTGGGACTGGAAATGTCAGCGTCGACATTGCCGATGAAGCTGCTCCTTAGGTGTGGAAAGGGGTCCCGGGCACAACTCATGTCCCCCTGAAGAGCCGCAAGAAGGGTTTTCACAGTGGGCCCAAAGGCTTGATGAGCTACGAGAGAGAGAAAATCCAAGTGACTGGAGATCACTAGTTGAGCCCCGTCTCAACTTTTGTTTGCACCTCCCTACTTAGGCAGTTTTTTTGTCTTTCTGCTTTCAATGAGTGCCATGGACGGGCATGATTTGCAACCACTTCCCGACCCCCAACATCAACACGCTTCAGCAGAAGAAAGGATCGCCGAGCAGGCCAGGGAAATCCAGCAGCTACGCGAGCAGCTGGCCAGGGCATCCGTCAAGGAAGGTCCGGCCCTCCCCCCCTTGTCAGTGCCGGAGTTGAACAAGGCCCTTGAACGGCCCCAGTTGACACAGTGGATGAGACTGATCCTGTCTAACTTGAAGGCTAATGTCAGGCTGAGGGCTGGGGAAGTCGGCGAAGTCCCGAGGCCCGTGGGGTGCAAGGGCCAAGTCGCAAACGACATGATGGACCCGGGCGAGCAGCTGGCGTGGCGTACCGGGGACTGCGTCAATGAGTCCCAAACGGCATACGCCAGAAGATATGCGGGGTCCGCCGGGAGTTCCAGGCAGTCCGACCAGTAGCATGCTACGCTGGAAGAAGCCAGAGAAGCCCTGGGTGAGAACTTCGTTTGGCGCAGCGTGAAGTTCAGGGTGGTGGGTGGTGTCCTACAATGGCAGTCACGCCAAGGGGAGTGGATCCCCGTCGATTCCCCCCCTAGTGGGGACTGCCAGCGCTGCACTCAGCGCATTTCCGGGGGGGGGGGGGGGGGGCGCCACTAGCACCTCCAGTGTCTCCACTGGTCCTCACCACAGGAACCCCCCCCCCCCCCCCGGACAGGAGGCACCCAGGGGGGGGGTCGTCGGCGACACAGCCACCCTGCTCGCAGACCGCCCCGGCGGCGGCGCTTGGCCTTGCGGCCACCTCTGCGCCGTGGTATGGCGGAGGATATGCTAAGCACGGCACAGGGTCGGGTCGACAGCCGCCATGGAAACACAGTAAGTGCCACCTCGCCCCCCCCCCCCCCCCAGGCCTCAGCAATGCCGCAGGCAAACGACACCACGGACTTGACACTGACCAGGGTTGTCCAACAAACACTGTCACACATCCCAGGCCCTCACTTCCGCCCTGGCCTGCGAGCCTTGGTAATCGGAGCTAACCCAAGACATGGGGTCCCCTGGCTGCAGATCCGACGGCACCCACCCGGAACCCACAGGATTCTGGCCAGTGACCGCAAAATTGCCTGTTGGTGCTGGAGGTGGCTGCATGCGCGCAAAGAGAACACTTGGGCCAGAGCCACTTCACTATCACTACAGATAGTGCTCGAGGCTCAATGCAGGCATACCGCAAGGCGTGAAGCCCATGCCACCGCGTGCAACTCAGTTGTTTGTTGACTTGCATACCTGCATGGGGGCGGGTAGAAAGATCTGACTCCCAGGAAGGGCACAAGCGCACCAACCCTCCAACTACTTGGATCCCATCCACACACGCAAGCATATCGCCCGCCCAAACAGTCGCAGGAGTCAAGTACCGCCCCGAGCCGAAATTAAACGCCGCAAGGTGGGGCCAGGCCCGGCGGGCAGGGGCTGCCCACGGCTCAGCCGCCAACGCAGCAAGCGTGGCAAGGCTCTCTAGTATCTTAACACGCAGCCCATGACTCGGTTGGCGCTCCCCCTCCACCGTCCGAACCCATCTGAGCCAGCACCATGCCCCCGCCCCAAAAGGACACCCCAGCCCACGCGGGCGCACGTGCCAGTCGGGCAGGCCGAGATAACTGCCAAGGTGCAAACCACCCCCATCTCCGAGAGCCAGTTGCATCCACCCCGCCCAAAGCTGGACCAGCGCTTGTGTGTGGCACGCCACTGTGCGGGATGCCAGATTCAGGGCCTTCCCGAGGAATGAAACCAACTGTACAGGATCCAATACACTTTTGGGGCAGATGAGAAACCCTGCTTGGACCAAATCGCGCACGGCCGCTCGACCTTCTTCTCTAAGGATTCCCTCCTCCGTGTTTGGCTGGAACTATAAAATCCGCCGTGCCTTGGGCGGCAGGCGAAAAGACCAGAAAGCGTTTTTGACGTCAATGTGCACAGCGAAAAGGGGCTGCCCCAGGGGGATCCTGGCAAGGGCACGCGCCAGGTCCTCCTAGGAGTCCAGCCGAAAGGTCGGTGGCACCGACGCATCCATCCTATTCTGCTTGACGCAGCTCAGGATAAGGGAGACCTTCTCTGAGGACTTGGGGATCACGAAGGGGTAGCACGTGGGGGGGAGGGGGTCCAAGGGCACCTGGTAAACCCCCGCCAGACCAGGCGCTCCACTTGCTGGGAAACCCAGCGGGATGCCCTTTTAACCACCCGTTCCCCATCCTCCCACCCTTCCTCGACATTAAACCCCTGCACGGCATCCTTGTAGAATTCCGGCACCACGGAATCCCATAGGTCTTGGGGGGGGGGGTCTCCTATAGGCCCCAAACCCTTGTCCAGGATGGCATCATACACTTCCCCCACCACCCGCGGGACCGGGGAGGTAGAGACGTGCAAGCAGGAGCGCCATGTGTCAAGGGACATTTCCCCCAACGCCTCCAAGAACTTAGGCAGGGCGTGGAGCAGGCGGTAATCCTCCGCTGTATCGAAGACGCGATTCAACCACAGGTCAGCGTGCTTCGCCACTAGCCACAAGCTGCATCTCTGTGCGGCGGCGATCCAGTGGAAGTGGGGCGCAAGGGCTTGCATGAACTCCAGATAGAGGGGGGCCATCTTCCGCACCCTGTCCCCCCTATCCGGGCCGTCGATTCTGGGTCCGGGCCTTCGCCCCCCCCCCCCCCCACTCGCCATTCCTCGGATGTGAGGCGCTCTGCAGTAGCCAGATAGGTATCCTCCGGCGGGCTTTGCGCCGTCTGCGGCCTTCAGGACCGGCCGGCCCTAGCGCAACGCCTTTTGGCAGGTGGGATCCCTGCCGGTGCGACCACTTGACGGCAGCCAGCCGGATCCCGTGAGGTGGAGGCAGGGCGTTATCAACCACGATGGCCAAATTACTGGAGGGCACCGAGTACCATGGGATTACGTGGCATACCTGGCGCCGCGCAGGGGCCACCATGTTCCTCCGTGCAGGCAGGACAATGCCTGAGTTACTACAGCGGAGAAGATGGAAGTCCTTGTGTGTTGCCACGAAGTATATTGTGAGATGGGACGGCGTGCCGTGGACCAAGGGCCAGGTCCCGTGGCCAGTCATTGTACCCGGGTCGGTGGGAGACTAGCGGTATGAATGGAAGGAGTTTGGGGCACGCAGCTTGTGGCCGTCCACACACTTTATCCAGGATATGGACGTGGAGTGGATCACTGATGATTCCGGAGCTAAGGAGGTGGGCGAAAAGTGTGGTACACTTGACGTTCAATTCGACATGGAGGTTCCAGGACAAGGAGTCAACTGGGGTACTGTGAATCTTAGGGCTCGCACACGTCACTGGAAACAATGGAGAATTTTGCGTGCCAATGTGCATTGGCTGAGAACGTCACAACTGATTATTCATGTGGTCTGGGTCCCTACACATCTACAGCCTGCGGACCCCCTTTCTCGTGTGCGTGATATAAACCGACGCTAGATCACGACTACTACAGGTCAGGCTCGTCGTATATGGACTAAACTAATTCACTCCCTTGATCAGGTGAAGTTATTCGGTGCTACTTTTGTGCTGGACTGAACCGTCGTATGAAATGTGGGTGTGTGTTGACGCTCAGTGATGTGGTTTACAATTATTTCATTTGTTTTGACAGCTCGCTATATTACCTGAAACCCGGTACGCAAGGGGGCCAGAGTGTTGAAGGCACATAAGAGAGGAAAGTGCCTAGGTGGTTCCTGCTATTGCAATGAATACTCAACTGTGTTGGTGCATGTATCACTGAAACTATCGTTTGTTCTGTAAACGGTGGTTTTAGTACAGGATCCTAGCTTGATTATTTGTTACACAGATTTTTTTATTGTTTTTTAGCTCACGGCTAGAACGCCCAGTGGCCCCGCCCACCCGCCCCTTCCCTGTCCATGTGGCCATGCACTAGCTTTGAAGAACTGCGGCCTCGTGGCCTAGGTGGTTCCTGCTATTGCAATGAATATTCAACTGTGTTGGTGCATGTATCACTGAAATCTTTTGGGGCGCCTTGCTAGGAGAAATTACCTTATACCCCCCTTGTAATCTCCCCCCCCTCCCGCCCTTGTAATCCCCCCGCCCCCCAGGGGGGGAATGGTCACCTGGCCCAAAAAGCATGGAAAATACTAGGCGCCAAAGGCGCCAAAGAAAATTTTTACAAGGCGCCAAAGCTGATTTACACTGTGATACTGTGGTACACTTTTGTGATGCAATCCCCCCCCCCCCGTGGGGGGGAACCATCATGACAAGGGGGATGTAAGGTAGCATACTGGGCTGCATGCATATGAACAAAAGTTCAACATTACTATGTGTTGCCCCCGCAGTTAGCATGTCAATGCATTCCCGACTATCGCAGCTAGGCAGTGTTTTTTGCTTTCTTTCTATGAGTCACCACGAAGGACTGTTTCCCCGCCACAATTGTTGGCCCATCATCGACCCCATATTGGACTTGAAGCATTCATTTTGCTTTGTATGCCACATGATTGCCTCGGACTTGCAAAGAGTTATGGCCGCTTTTCTATCACAAGGCTACAGTCCCCCTGTCAGAGAGTGTGGGTGGCTGCAACCATCAACACCTTCGGGATGAAGTCTTTGGAGTGGAGGAGACCGTTGTGTTGCATGTCAATCCTCGAGGGCAGAAATGTGGCTGAGGACAAAGAGCTTGTTACCCTATAATGTAAGCTTTTTTGATGTGTACAGTGCACATGCAGTATGATTTCAGCACCTTCTATGTCCTCTGTTTACGACTGTGCCATTTATTGGTGGTTTGATGATTTTTTCCCCTCATGTGAAACGTTTTTTTTTGTGCCGGCATTGTTCTAGTTTCCAGAGAATGACTTGCCAAGGTGAACAGGGCAACATGCACCCTGGAACACTGTGATCGTTCTGTCTCGAATGGCGCGAGAACACCTTGAGCGAACACACCAGAGCACCGGAAAGGGTGGAAAATGCTCGGATCGCCCATGCTCCAAATTTGCTGTTGGTTGTCCAACTCCCTGCATTTTGTTGTCCGTGGAGTCAAAGCCATACAGAAGTCGGAGTAGATGAGGAAATCCATACA
This sequence comes from Eutreptiella sp. 'Long Island Sound 2002', assembly GCA_964036045.1. NCBI lineage: Eukaryota > Euglenozoa > Euglenophyceae > Eutreptiales > Eutreptiaceae > Eutreptiella > Eutreptiella sp. 'Long Island Sound 2002'. The sequence goes on from OZ038394.1 coordinate 7,620,604, forward strand.
ATGCTGTGCCTGGATGCTGGAAGGTGTGATGCTGACAACAACCACAGCAGCAGCAGCAGCAGCAGCAGCAGCATGAGGTGGCATGAGGGCTTTTTTCCCCCCCATCATTCTCGACCCTGCCTATAATACGCTCTGTGCTGAGTACCCCCCCTCCCCCTTGCGCAAGCACTGCCTTGTCTAAGCACGCGGGCCCGTCTGACCGTCGTTTTTCTGACCGCTCTTTTAGGTTTCCTCTTAATGGCCCCTGCCTTGTCTAAGCACGGGGACCCGTCTGACTGTTGTTTTCCTGACTTTCAGCGTGCTTGCGCAAGGGGGAGGGGGGGTTTACTGTTGGCCATTCATTTCACGCAGCCTGTAGTGCTCCATGAAGGTCATCGCTCGCCCGCTGTGGCCCCATGTCATATATTTGTGCGTCTGGGCGCTATGCTTCGTGCCCCACGCTGAGGCCGAGTTGCTGCGCGTTGTCGCTCTCATCGGGACCCGCCCTGAGGCCATCAAAATGGCGCCGGTGATTTGGGAGCTGCAGCGGCACCCCGACACGATCGAGTGCTACGTGGTGGACACGGGGCAGCACGTGCAGATGCTGCGGCCCCTGCTGCGCTTCTTCCGCATCACGCCCAACGTGTCCCTGTCGATCATGACGCGCTCGCAGTCGCTGGCGAGCCTGAGCTCGCAGCTCGCGACGAAGATGGACCGGGCGCTGCGGAAGATCGAGCCCCACATCATTCTAGTACAGGGGGACACCACTAGCGCCTTCGTGTCTGGACTGACAGCGTTCTACAACCAGATCCCGGTCGGACATGTGGAGGCCGGGCTCCGCACGTACAACTTGTACTCGCCGTTTCCAGAGGAGGTTCGTGCCGTCTGTTTTGGAGGATGCGGGCGGGCGGGCAGGCGGGCAGGGGGGAGGGTAGTAGCGCCCGCCTCGGGCGTCATTTGGACAGGGGCAAGGCAGCCCTGCGCTTGAAGCGCAGGGAGACTGCATTGTAGTGCGGCAAACTCGTGCAACACCAGCTGGCCACGGTTGGGAAAGCGGTCGGAGAACGACAGGCGACGGTTACAAAACCTGAAAACGGTTAGAAAACTGTTGCAGCACTGGGGATGATTCTGTGGAGCCCCATCCCCACACCATAGGAGGAGGGGTCCCCCCCCCCCCCAAGACCAAAGTGACCAAAAACGAAATGTACCATTGAAAAAATTCGGTCGGGCCATTTTTGGTACACAAACTTGTGGGCCCCAGCGACCCCCCCCCCCCTTCCGCCCCCTCCAGACCTCCCAACCTACGCCAATGGGAGAGAGCACTTTTCCCAATGGCACAGGCCTGTGGGGCAATCAAGCTGATGACGGTCTACGCGGATGCCCCTGAGTGGAACTTTATTTTCCCTCATGGTGACTGGGACTCCACCCACCCTTCCCTAGGTGTCTATGGTTGAAATCCTCAGAATGAAACGCGGGGATTGCCCCCACAAAACCGATGTTGTCTTGAAACCCCAGCCCCCCTCCGGATCCGCCACCGATACCATGGGTCGCCGTGTGGTGTGTCTCGTCTTTTGTCTGTGGTTCTCTTGCTTTTGCGGGTGTGGCAGGTATGGCGGGGAACGGGAAAACGGAGCCCCTGCCTGTAGCAGTGCGCCCCGCCACCGACACCGCGCGGTGGCGGGGAGCGCATGTCCTCGTCGTACTCCTCCTCCGCCTTCCGTAGAAGGAATGCCCTGGTGGGGTTTGAACTGGCATCGGCAGCCATGCCAATTGCTCTACCACTAGAGCAAGTGCCCTGTGGTGTATACATTCTCGCTGCACGGTGACAGTTGAACAATGGCAGTGTGTAACCAGGTTCTGCGTAGCCTAAGAAACATTCGATAGCCTGCGGGCGAACTCAAGGCAACATTCAGTACTGGTTTGGAAGTGCTGCAGTGCTGCAGAACATTGATGAGCACTTGATGAGCATGAGATTTGCCTGTGTCGCGGGGGCGCTCGGTAGCTAAGTATCCGTTGCTTCATGGCCTCCGGACCCCCTGCTCACGCTGTGGGGGTTGGAGTCCGGAAATGAACTGAACCACCCGTGCGGTGTAGCCGCAGATGGAGTTGGAACTATACGGTCCTAGTCCTGCGCCTGAAGCCCCCCCTTCCCCCCACGCGCACAGTAACTGTCAGTGATGCTCCAACAGGGTTGATAGAGGTGCAGTTGCTCAATCCAAATAGCGGCTGGTTCCCTTGATATACACATAGGCCCAAATGAGCCCTTTCAGAGAAGGTCCCACCGTTTACCCGGCAATTTCGTATCGGGAGGGGGCGAGGGCTATGAAGGAAGCCGTGGTTTGGCTGCGCTTCCGCACACGTGGTCATCAGCCCAACAGGTGGGTGTGGGGGAAAGGGAGGATTCAGAGGAGATGACATTGAGGTTGGGAAGAAGCCTTGTGGCTGACCCCTGCAGTATGGTTGGTTGGATCAGCTGGACTTGGAATAAGCGAGTAGATGGAGCTGTACGAAAGGAGTCAAAGGCGAGGAGGCGGGTTCACTGTCTGGCCCCCTTGTTTGCCCAGGGCTGGTCCGTGAATCATGGCCCATTCCTCCACCGCCTCTTGTTTCATGTGCATCAGGCAAACCGGCACATGTTGTCAGTGATCACCACCTTCAGTTTCAGTCCCACCAACATCTCCACGAAAGCACTTCTGTATGAGGGAGTCGATGCAAACTCCATCGTGCAAACCGGTAACACTGTGATCGACACCATCAAGTGGATGCTGAAGCAGACTCCCCCAGACCATCACATTCTCAATCGCCTCAGTAAGACCGACAAGAAGGTGGTGCTGGTGACGTCGCATCGAAGAGAGAGTCTGGGCGAGGTTTTGTGCGACGCCCCCTTGCAATACTCCATCCCCCCACCCCTAATACAAGATACGGCAACGTGCGGCTTTGCTGCATTGGCACCTGACATACTGTGGCCAGCCCGTGTGGCATCATTGACCGGTGCTGCATGGCCGGCACGCATGGAATCGTGGACCGTCGCTGCATGCCCAGCCTGCATGGAATCAGAGGGTGACGACCATCGTCGAACCCTCACCCAACCCTCACCCAACCCACCCTCACCCACCCTCATCAAAGACCCTTACCCCATCCTCTCCCACCCTTGTCCAACCCCCTCCCTCCCTCACCCAACCCTTACCCACCCTTGTACACCCTCAGCCAACCCTCGACTGATGGCCAAGATACTGCTTGTCCAAGAAGTCCAAGATACACAGGGAGGGAGGGGTGGCTGGGTTGTTGGCCCTCAAGGTTTTTCGTTTGATTGGGCGCCAATAAAACACCATGGCACCGAGGCACCGACAAGCGGAGGTGTTTTGCGGATTATAGAGCTGGATGGGGGTTGTATGGCAAATTTTCGCGGGTGTATGGGTCACGAACTGCGGGGAGCGTTCATACCACATCCTAAACGATGTCGTATCTGAGGAAAGATGGTTCTACCTGTTGTGCCTTGAGGAAATGCTAGCACAGAATCTTCACTTTCCCTCGAACACCACTGGTTTTCGGTGGTTCACACGTCCCTATGTACTTGTTCATCTCGTTTATCTCCTCCCGTTTTGCACTATATGCCTAGAAAGCACCTGATAGCCAACCGCACGCTCCTACACCATCCCCGAAGGGGTAGACACATACAACACCACATTTGCCTCTTTGAGTAGTAGTGGGCAAACTAAATATTTTGCCCCATAGGTGACACAACCTACATTTGCTTAGGTTGCCCCATGCCCAAAATGTTGGACTGCACTCAAGATGTCCCCAAAGGCCCCTCTCGGTGTCTTTTCTTACTGCTTACCATCCCTCCCTTGTCAAGTGTGACTCCAACGCTTTGACCACGGGGGCTGCTCCTGGCCAGGACCCAACCCCAAGGGGGGGGGGGGGGGCGGGGGCTCTACAGACCCCAAAATGGTTGTACGGAACAATTGGTTTTGTGGGCGCCGGAGATTTTGTTTTGCACATACGGCAGGGGGAGATTTTTTTGTCTCACTCAAAATACTTAGAATTTGGTGGAGAATTCAAAATGGATGAAAAACACAAAAAGGATTTTGATCCTGACCCGACCTCTGGGCCAGACCTTGGCTGATGGAAGCCTGAGTTGATGGGCAATTTTTTTTGAAAAAATTTTTACCCCAGTTGTGTATATTCAAAATGATCAGCGGGTCATGGGGATCATTTTGAGGTATGTATGTTGGGGTACCCACCGACCCCCCCGGGGGAGCCCGGCGGCTGACCGCCCAACCCGCACCCCAAGGTTTGGGTCAACCAAGGGGGGGGGGGGCCTCGGGGTCACACATTGGCTGGCGGCAGCCCCCGTGGCTTTGACACCATGTCCCCACTCTCATTCCCTGGACCCATGTCAGTTGGGCCATTCTTGTGGCACCCTCTGTGCATCTGCACTTCGGTATGACTGCAAAACGTTGACACCGTTTCCCCTCTTGCCCCCCTGTTTCCATGTATTAAATGTGGTTTGTGTCTTAAGGGTTCTATAGAGGGTGCCACCTGCGCACTGCGCACAGTGCGCCCTTCAAGTGTCCTGGGTTGTGCGCCATGCTGCAGAACATGGCCCAAAGGTCTTGAAGCGAAGCGACGTGGTGACTTGCAGCGCCACATGCGCATTTGGGCTCATGGATGCAGCCGTACACACATGCCCCGGTGCGCTGTGCGCACCGCGTGCACTACATGGGCGACACCCTCATGGGGCTAGTTAGAGGCGGTGCTTGACTGCCCGCTTGCGACTCCTCCTTGATATCATGGCACATTGCAACACAACACACAGAATGCTTATGTGCTCCATGTATTAGTCCCACACTCCATGCCCATGCATCCCTGATTTGCGGCATTCCCTACAGCAAGGGCATGGCGAGCTGGCAACCCAAACCTGTCCAGCTGTTTCCAAAACCCACAGCATGTGTGGTGACTGATAATAAGCGTGGACGAGTCAAGAGAAGGTAATTGCCATCTTAGTGCCACTTCTCCTCCTTCCATCCCACTCCGTTGGCACATTCAGTGGCAGGTACAATATTTTGGCCTCAAGTTGCAAGCAATGCATTCAAGGCAGGTAGGCACCTTGGGTGCAAAACCAGCAAAAAGCAAGAGTCAACCAAATTGCACCCATACACAAGGACTAACCACACAATAGCTTTGTTTTCATTCTACCATCAGTCGCATCAGTATGAGCAAGAGATAATGCCTTCCCACTGTTGACCATATAGAAAGTCCAATTAGCCAAGCTAAAAGGTGGATGTGGAAACAAAAAAGGCGTTTTTGTCCCTGCTAACACAATATTATGCAACTTCCCACTTGCACCTTACCTGAAATGAACAGATTTCTTTGGTACAAGGGAAGGGTGCTGGGGGTGTCAAAGAAATGAAGAGAGATAGAGCCTGCCATCCCCTCAAATTTTTTTTTGAAACACAGCAGTGATACGGTTTTTGCTTTCATTGACCAGGCCCTGACAGGCACGACACAGGGTGGGTACCTTCAAGGCGTCCCAACAATCCGAACTGGTCACATGCCTTCCCTGGAGGATCCTAATATTGCCCTAATAGACATACATCCTACCTGGTAAGACATGTGGTGCAATGTACGCCTGCCGAAGGTGTTGGCCTGACATGGTGCCATGCGCCTGCAGCGTGCCCACGTCCCCGCTTTGCAGGTGATGCGCAACCTCTTCACGCAGATCCGCGCCCTCTGCCGGACCTTCACGGACCACCTCTTCCTATTCCCTGTGCACCTTAACCCCGCGGTGCAGGAGCTGGCGCACGAGATCTTCGACGACGTGCCCAACATCTTCCTGGAGGCCCCCATCACGTACGACGTGTTCGTCCATGTGCTCGCCCGCTGCCACTTGGCCCTGACGGACTCGGGCGGAATCCAGGAGGAGGCATCGTACATGGGCGTGCCTGTCCTGGTGATGCGCAAGAACACGGAGCGCCCGGAGGGGGTCATCGCCGGGGTCTCGCGCCTGGTCCACATGGACAACCTCGGGCAGGTCCCGACATGCTACCCGTGTGCGGCAGGGGCAGGAGTATCGTAATAATCAGCCCCGTGCTATGTCACTCAGTAATGTCTGCTGTCGCACATGGAACTCAGTAGGATCCAGCTGCACCCCATGTTCGGCTCAGTAGGACCCTGCTCCTCCTCATCCTGCCTGAAGTGGCGGGCGTTAGTGGTAGGTCTCCCATTGGAGGTTTTATAGTCCATTTTAGGATCCAGGGTGAGCAATGTATTTAGCAGCAGCAAGCAGCAAGAAGCAAGCTAAAATTTTTTAACAACTTTTCCCGGGGACACAATGGCTCAAAGTCGTGATTGGAATCGCTCCAAACGACCGCAGGGCAAATGCGCATCACGTGAAACAAGTTTTGTGTGATTTCGAGGCGCCTGGCCTGTATAATGGCCAATTTAGTGTACCAAAACGACCGTTTTCAGCCTGTTTTTAGGACCATCGTCCTGAAAGTTCAGGACGATCGCCAATGTGTCAAGCAGGTGTCTCCAATGAGGGCCGTTCTTCTTCCACAATGAACGCACCATCGAATGCTGACGAATGGGTGTTCAGTGAGGCATCTCTCACGCCGTAGTGCCATGCCGTGGTCCATTTTAGGGAGAAAATGAGCCTTTTTTCCACCAGTTTCAAGAGAACCATCACGACCCAGTTCAGTCCTAGTCGTAAGTCTTGATTTGGGTAGGTCCCTCAACTGCTTCCAGCTTCACCAGTGTTCCGCACAGTCATTTCCAGCCCTCCGTCCGGGGCAGGGCCAACTTGGCTATGGGGCGGGCCGTGGGGGAGTGGGGGCATCATCTTAGAAAGTTGGGTGTGTGTGGGAGGGGCGGATGGGATAAATATCGCCCATCACACACCGACACACCTCTCTATGCAATCCTCTAGAACGCTTTCGACAATCCTCTACAATGCACATGACAATTCTCACACAACCCCCTTCACGACCCTCTTCGGCACTCTACCGCCCTCTTTCCCCCCGCTGTCCAATCCTTCGTAGGTGGCCAATCGCCTCCTGTCGTCGCCCAGCGAGTACCGCCGCATGGCCCGCAAGGTGACAGTGTACGGCGACGGGTACGCCTCGGAGCGCATCGTCAGGCACCTGCTGCAGCACAAGACGGCCCTGGTCAAGCGGGAGTTTTCGGTTTCAGCGGAACTGGAGGGGCTGCCGCAGCTGAAGAAGCTGGGCTTTGACACGAACGTCCTCACATGACCTTGATCTCCCTGCGCCGATCTCAGCCAAAGTAGGATCCTGCAGCCGCATTCGACTGTGCCCCCCGCCCCCGCCCCCACCCCCGCCCCCACCCAAACCCTTTGTGCCGGGATGGCGCACATTGGTATTCATCTATTCGCGAAACGACGTTTCATGGGTATTGTTGCATAAGAGGACGCTGATATGGCCGAGGCACCCGAATCTACGACCTGAACGCCGCCATGCTGTGTTGGGGGAAGGGACATCAGGCAGGAGGAACCTGAAGGCGGAGCCCTGCACAGCGGGCACGGGGGCAGAGCCGGGGAGGGATTGAGTGGGCGGGGCATGGCAACGGCAAAGTCCGAAACGTAGTGCAAGGAGCCGTCCATGCTGGAGCTGTTCCCCTCCGTCATCGCGACCCGGTCCTGAGTTGCTGGACGGTGAGCCACACGTCGTTCCAACAGCAAACCTTTTGACCAGTTGCCGCCCGGTCCGACGAAGCGGGGCCTGGACCGCCTTGCCTGAAAGTTGTGTGTGCAGTGCCCTACGAGGATGCGCGGGCTGGCCTGACGCCGTGCGCAAACCCCCTTCATTGCTGACCCAGGGCTGTCACTTGCCGCCGGCCTTCGCTCCCCAGTCGGCTCCCCAGTTAGTGCAAAGTTTTGTGTTTCGGCAACTACCCGAATCCTAATCTCTTTGGATACGGTTTGCAGAATTGGACCCTGAGAACTGGTTTCAGGTTCCTGTGATGCTGGGGCCATGCCCTGCAGGTTGCAACAGGGCTATACATGTTGTTTCACGAGGGCAACCCATTACTTGCCTTTCCCTTCTCCCAAGCCTCCTCAACAGACTCCAGTTTTGGCCCTTTTTCACAACGCCCTACAACAGTGATACCTCCCGCCAGTGCATGTGTCGTTTGAGGGTTGGCGCCCATACTCCGCGGATGACCCAATCCACAGGCCCATGCGGCCGGAATCGCAACGTCAGAAGTTCGTTCCGCATGGGCAGGGCGTTTTTTAGTAGACAAGTTTTCGTCTTCTTTTCCTCCTGTCAGAAAAAAGTGACCTCCAAGCGCCGTCGGTGACCCTACAACCGCCGTCCGTTCCCCTCCAATCATCGTTGGATACCCTCCAACCGTCGTTGATTGCCCTTCAAGTGCCGTCCAATTGTGTGCTTAAATACGGAGCTGGCTACTGGACAGTCCGAATTTTTTTTTAAATTTGATTAGAAAAACGTCCTGCGGATGGGGCCGATGCGTGTCTAGTGGATGTTACCAAATGGGCGCCGCAGTGCGCACGCAGTGCAACGACATTCCTTTTATCGCATACTGAATGGGGGCCTTTGCATTTGTATTTGCATCCCGTCACGGCCCAAGCACGCGCTGCGCAGGGCTGCTTTGAGGTCAGCTAGCACACGCTTTGCTTGTTGCAGCTGCACTCCTCAGGGCCGCATGGCTTTGCCTTTGCGAATACCCTCTGGGCGCGTCACTGCGCAACTGCGTCACCGTAACCCGAGTATGACCCTGACCTCCTGCGATATTCAGTCGCACGCCTCCCATATGCCTCTTAGCGCCACGGCGAGACTGCGGCGGCTGGGCCTAGCGTCTGGGGAAAACACCTGGGCTCTGGGCGGTGTGCATCTGCCACTTGGAACAGTGCAACACCACCCAGACACGTGGCGTCAGCCACAGGATGGTGGGCCATGTTTCAAGGTTCAGGATTGCAGGACCCGGGCACCATCCTGATCCCACGGGGCCCGCCTCTGTGCAGCACAATCTACAATTCTACCACCTCCTCCCTGGCCCGACAGTATTCCCGCGACTGGTCGTACGGTGCATCGTGAATGGCATCTTGCCTGAGCCTCCACGAGACGCACCACTGGCACCCGGAACGGACACCAGGTCTTGTTTGGAATCAGCGCCGAAACAGTACTGTTTGCCTTGCACATGCGCGGCTCAGTCGGGCGGTGTCTTTTGCACTGCTCGCGAAGACCTGACGCTGCCGATTCACATCCGAGCAGCCCCAGTGGCCAGCCTGGTTTTCACAGTTAGACCTCGCAACACAAAGAGGACCGATTGGCATTTCCCTGTATTGTGGCCTTGACAGGCATTATTTCGATCATGACGGCACGATGCCTCCGTTGCTGACGTCTGTAAGAGCGGAGGATATGTACAATCGGACAAACATGGGGGCGCCACAAAGGAATTTAGAACAACTGTGCACTATCCCGTTGCTTGTGAATTTACAAGGAGTGATCATTGTGCGAGTCAGAAGGTACTGCTGCGAAGTGGGACTATGGTACGACATGATGCACGAGAAGATGCGTGTTTTGTGTTAGTTGCCCAGTTGCTGTGATGACGCATTGGACGGAATTAGACATCAGGTGCAGCCCCCACAAAAGTATTGTGTAGTGGGCAGATGATGAGGCCACACTATAGTGATTGGTCCTGCCATGAACACGCACCCAATAAGAGCATGCAAACTGCACACAACACCACATGCGCTAGTACACGTGGGGTACTCCGCGTGGGGGCTACCAGTGGAAATGGTGAAGGTATGGAGATGTCCTGTTTACCCCCTAGACCCCCCCCTCCCCCCCGTTTCCTCCATTTCCGCTTGCCCCCCCCCAGTCTTGCTACGCGCACCTATGTTGTAGGTATTGTTCAGAACCCGGTTCATCGCGGAATTGCTGGTACCGCCAGGTGGAGTTTGGGGTCCTTGTGCAGACACTTTTACCCAGCCCGCCCTTGCCTTCCCCACCACACAGTGCCCTCTGGCCACTTGGGCCTCGGGTAGGGCTCTTCCAGAGCCCACATTGAACATTGGAGCCAAAGGCGCTGAAAGCAATTTTTGAACAAACACCAAATAACTTCCAGCACCTGGAAGAATTTTTTAACAAATAACAAATCATGAAATGTGACTGATGCATGCCTTCCGTTGTTCATGACAGCAATGTGTCATTGTGAGTCTGTCTCCTTGGGGGATGTTTGCACTTGAGTTTGGCAGTTATGATGAACTTGGACATTTTTAGGTGTGGCAATCGAATGGAGTTCTAGTTTTGGCTGGAACAACAGGTTGACAAGGTTCCAATTGATGCCCCCTAGGGTCATTAGGGATAGGCAACCACCATCACCACCCGCCACCAGGGAGAAACAGAAATGGTGGGCGCTGCAATTGCAGGCAACCCTTTGCACAAATGGACCAGTCTTTCAAACTTCGACAAGCACCCAAACAACATTGTTGCATGATATGACTGCAATGACAAAGTTCCCCCCCAAAATGGTCCCTAATGGATGATGATGATGATGATGATGATGATGATGATGATGATGATGATGAGGGGCTGTGTGACACAGGGCCAATCAATTGTGACACACTAGTGGCACAACCTGTGTTGCTGGGCTTGGACAAAAGACGCGCTTGCGCAAGGGCAAGACGGGGGGGGGGGGGGGACTTGTAGCATCTGTTGCGCATGTTTCACGCATCCGGCCACATGTCATAGCACATACTCTTGTGCCATAATTTCTCGTTTCGTTTTGCGTCCTTGTCACATTGGCGGCGGCCGCGTTTGTAAATCCTCCAAGGCCTTCTCCCCTTGAAACCCTAACACAACTACAATACAAAGAACCCTCACCCGTCCAATAAATTGTCGGTGAGTAGTAGAGCACGCCCACAATGCCCCTTAGGGGTCTAACTGACGCCGCCTTCAACTGACGACCCAACACACACTGACGTGAAATATGTGGATTCGACTAGGCATTTACCCTTGGGCACCCACTATCCCCAGCGGTACTGGTACCTATTCCACCAAGACGTTTGGCATGCCATTGACAACATGTCACACGAATGGGTCAATCTCACACTCTAGTTCCACGCCAAGGACCTACTTTACCCGGCCCTAGATGCATGCATTATGCACCCACTCAGCCACGCGTCGCTGACACCCACACCGCTAGCGACTCCAATGTTGCAAACCTCACACGACAGCGTGATCATCCAACAAAATGGGCACAATAATACACGTGCCACTACAAGAAGCACCAAGCCACCAAGGCCCAAATGACATGGGACGGAGTGAGCGGTGCCGGCGGTTGGTTGAGTACTTTCACCCTCCTACTTCCCTTATGGCGAGCGCATCATGGTTCACCCCCCGTCCATCCAATTACCAAAATATATTTGTGTACGTTGACGATATTGCTGTCATAGTCTTTGACTCTACCTCTAACTCTACCTCTGGCTCTTGGTAGCTCGTAGCCAATGTGGTCATCATGGCAATGGTGGGGCTCTCACTTGTGGCTGGAAGTGACCGGAGGCCAAATGCCCTAACACAAATACCACTGCCATTGCAACCACAGTACTCTTTCAGTTGGTTTTGTTTGGGGGGGGGGGGGGGGGTCCCACCATTGAGCCGCACCTTAGTTTTTGGGTGTCTCATCAATTGAGCCCTTTTTCTGGGGGAGGTGGGTCTACCCAAGGGGCTCTATTGATCCCCCCGGCTGCCCATGTGAAAGTTCACCCACTGATTAGACCGGGGATGCCTGAGTCATAGAAACATGTAAAATGCATGGACTTGATGCTCTGCATGCTGTGCATTTTCGTGTGGAGATACTTGAGGACAAGTGTGGAGTTGTGGAGCTGAATCCAAGCTTGACCTGCAGGGCATCTTGTAGTGCATGTTGATTGATGTTTTTTCCTTGAGGTTGGGATTTGAGGGAAGCAGCGTGTTGGTGCTGTGTTTCTTTTAGTCCTAAGCAAAAAATGTAGATATGCATTGTTTGCATGGTTTTTGTTTGTGCAGCCACCCATCTCAGCTCAAAGATGAAGTTGCATGAGTTGCCTGTCGACGTGTTGCGCTGTATTTCAGACTTTTCAGGGACGGCAGCATGCAGCCATGTGTGCAGTCAACTATGGAATACATTGCAGCACCGTCACTTAAGTTATTCTCTTGGATGTGAATATGACCATCAAATCATAAGCAATTTAATGCAGCCAGCATTACGTACTATGTCTCTGAAATGCAATGTGGGAGACAGTGGTGCACAGGCCCTTGCAGGTTTGAAACAAGCACCTGCACTGCACTGCACACCTTGACTTTGATTCTTCAGGACAACAGCCTGGGAGACGGTGGTGCGCAGGCCCTTTCCAGTTTGAAGGAAGCACCTGCACTGCACACCCTGCATTTGGATCCTAAGTGGAACGACATGGGAGACAGTGTTGCGCAGGCCCTTGCAGGTTTGAAGGAAGCACTTGCACTACCCACCCTGCATTTAGATCTTGGGTGGAACAAAATGGGAGGCAGTGGTGCGCAGGCCCTTGCCAGTTTGAAGGAAGCAGCTACACTGCACACTCTGACTTTGGATCTTAAGTGGAACAAAGTGGGAGACTGTGGTGCGCAGATTTAAAGGAAGCACCTGCACTGCACACCTTGACTTTGATTCTTCAGGACAACTGCATGGGAGACAGTGGTTCGCAGGCCCTGTCTAGTTTGAAGGAAGCACCTGCACTGGACACTCTGAATTTGGATCTTAGGTGGAACGACGTGGGAGACAGTGGTGCGCAGACCCTTGCAGGTTTGAAAGAAGCACCTGCACTACACACCCTGCATTTAGATCTTGGGTGGAACAAAATCGGAGGCAGTGGTGCGCAGGCCCTTGCCAGTTTGAAGGAAGCACCTGCACTGCACACTCTAAATTTGGGATTTTCGGGGTAACACATTGGAAGCCAGTGGACAGGCCCTTGCAGGTTTGAAGAAAGCACCTGCACTGCACACTCTGAATTTGGGATTTTTGGGGTAACAAATTGGAAGCCAGTGGTGTGCAGGCCCTTGCCAGTGTGTAGGAAGCACCTGCATTGCACACCTTGACTTTGATTCTTCAGGACAACTACATGGGAGATAGTGTTGCGCAGGCCCTTGCCAGTTTGACACTGCACACCCTGCATTTGGATCTTAAGTGGAACAAAGTGGGAGACAGTGGTGCACAGGCCCTTGCAAGTTTGAAGGAAGCAGCTACACTGCACACTCTGAATTTGGGATTTTTGGGGTAACAACGTGGGAGCCAGTGGTGCGCAGGCCGTTGCAGGGTTGACCGCTTTTTTTTTGTAACGGATCGGTGGAACAAGTGCTTTGGAAGTGGCAGACAAGTTCTGACCTCAGCCACGCAGGAGGGCCCAATTGTTGAACGTACACGTGCACGTGCGCGCGCACGCAAGGGGGTCCTTAAGGAACTAGTTTTTTTTTTGTTAAGGACCGCCCTTAGGGACCGCCCCAAGGGACCATCAACCGTCAGTGACCAACCGCCACCAACCGCCACCAACCGCCAGTTGCCAACCGCCAACCGCCCACCGCCCACCGCCAACACATGGTGTGCCCACGGGCTTTTTTTGGGAAAACTGTGTAACGGAACACTTTTTTCTTCTTTTTTTCCCCTGTTATGGACCGCCCTGCGCACACGGCAGGGTAGGAGTGCTATAGGGGGATGGGGTGGGGGCGTTTTCAGGTACAGGGCCAGTTATTTTCTCCACATTAATGCCAAAGAAAACGCAATCACTACCAGAATGAGTGCAGTTCGTCTGTGGATCGATAGGTGCCTTTCAAGCGTGGCTTTGCAGTGCTGGTACACCTGCATACTCGACCCCCATCAAATGTGTCAATGGCTGGGTATTCCGTGGTAGTCGTGGTAGTCGAGGTCTCAACACAAGGATAGTGCCCACCCAAACACGCCGGAACCTGATTCTGAGGGCCATGTGGAGCGAGCGCCATGGCAGTATTTGCCATAGCATTGCGTAAAATGAGCGTTAAAAGCAGAGTCACTGCGCTGGTGTTGAATATTCACAGATTCAGTGATTGTTCATGATTATGTCCCCTGTCCAGCCACTACCAGAGTCTGCTTGCTCACAGCAGAATGTGGCTTGTGGCTAACCCTTAGGACTGGCCAACATGACCACCAGACGGTTGAAAATCCGCACCCTGTGCCGACAAGCTAGCTCAGACATGTGATGATCTCTTGTGATGGTAAGGGAATATGGAAGCTGCAGCTGCCAAACCTGAATGTCAAGTAGCCTGCAAGCAGCTGTGAACACCAGCCTTCACGGAATCCACCAAAGTATGATTTCTAGGTGGTGTATGGTGTATGGTGTATGAGCCCCACCAGCCTAAGCCAGGGTACATGGGCAAACAGACAAACTGTTGGCATGGTTTAGGTGGAGAATCCAGGTGCACGTGTGGACAAAGTTGGTCCTGCAGCCTCAAACTCAAGCACTGATAATCCCTGAAAATGAGGAGAGAGGTATAAATTGCAGGTGGTTGAAATGCTTGGGCACCTAGTGGAGCTGGAACATCTGGCGAGGTCCGTTTCTTCCTGAATGAGGCTTGGGAAATGCCCTTGTTTTGCCCAAGATGCTGTCAGTAGGCTTTGTTGTCAGCAAATGGTGCTATTTTCAGCAGATTGTGCTGTTCGGAATTTGGTAGCCAAGCTCGGAATCATGGGCATAGCCAGAGCACAGGGGTGAAGCTTGTACTGTTCAACCCGCTGCAACCAGCTGGGCCATTGGATTGGTTGTTGCTATCATCCAATGTCCCATGGTCTCCCTTGACCTAACCCATTCATTACCCACTGGTTCCAATGAATACTGGATTGGACCGTGTCATTTGCTAATAGATTGGGTCCCTTGCCTCCGCTGTCAAAGTTGGCCTTCGGCTGTATGCAGCACGAGATGGCTGGCACAGGTGGTTGTCACTTGGGCACGCCACAAGCGCCAGTTGCAGCCCTTTAAATCAAACCACATTTAGTTTGACCTAGTTTCTGTTTTGTGTGAAAGACGTTCATGCAAAGATTAGGAGGTATGTTTTCGTTTTGCGCAGGCTCCATGAAGACAAAGTGAGGGCCAAGTGCAGCCTGACCTCAAGCAGGGGGGGGGGGGGATGCGGTCCGCATTTTCCCGCATTTTCCGCACTTTTTTCGCATTTTCCGGGCAGGTCCCTTAGTGTAATGTTCAAGAGGAAACATTTTAGTGGCATTGTCTTGTAGTCAGTTAGTTGTGAGGAACAATGGGTTTTGTGGGCGCCAGAGGCGCCGGAGATTTTGTTTTAGACAAAGGGCAGGGGGAAATTTTTATGTTTGACCATATGTGTCTACACTCAAAATACTCAGAATTTTGTGGAGAATTCAAAAATGGATGAAAAACACAAAAAAGGATTTTGACCCCGACCCGACCTCCGGGTCGGACCTTGGCTGATGGGAGCCTGAGTTGATGGGCAAATTTTTTTTAAAAAATTTTTTCCCCAGTTGTGTATATTCAAAATGATCAGTGCGTCATGGGGATTATTTTGAGGTATGTATGTGGGGATCCCCTCGCCCCCCCGGGGGAGCCCGGTGGTTTGGGTCAATGGGGGAGCGCCTGACGCGGTGCGCGCGCGTGGCGCGGAGATTTAGCGGTCTAGCCTGACCAACCAGCTGCAGCTTCTGCCCCTAGGGGTTTTGAGCCTAGTCCGTGATATTCTAGAGTTGAACTACTGCACTAAGTTGTTTCATCAAAGTGTCCATGCTTTGAGCGCCTGATCATGCAAGATGAGACGAAACATAGGGGTTTCGAGGGGCATACACCATTCTAACAAAACGGCATTTTCTATCGCATTTTTGCCGCATTTTCCATATTTTTCCCGCATTTTCCCGCATTTTTTGCCAATCCCGGCGACCGCATTCCCGCCCCCCCCCCCCCCTGCCTCAAGTGAAGCATCCTCGGCAACTGAAAGGTGGATGGTGCGGGTGCAGCCTCAGCAAAAAGATGGAACTGCAAGTGTGCGAGAGGGCTGGGGATGACGGCGTTATTCGACACAAATGTTATCCTGAAACATTTACAACGCCTATGTGCCATCTTGGGGCGTCTGAAGGGGGTCTGCGTGTGTCTGAAGGGGGTCTGCGTGTGTACGAAGGGTCACTGTGTGTCTCCACGGCCAATCCCATGTTCTCTTCAGAACGACAGAATGCGAGGGCCTGCCGTGTACGAGCACGCCCTTTGCACTGGACTCGGCCCCTCGAGCCCCAGGCCCTACCTCTGCCCCCCAAGCCTGGCCACCGGGCTCGGCGTGGTGCTCCTCCTCGTCTGTCTCCTCGGCCCTGCACAAGTGTTGCCGCGCACGCCGACCGCAGCTCTGAAGCAACACATGACCGTCCCTCCGCCTGGGCCCGTCCGGCACGCGGCCCTGCGCAGGGCTGTGCAGCCCTGGGACGGGCATGTGCCTGAAGCCCCGGGTCGAGGACTGCCGCATGACTGGAACTACCTGCAGCAGCCAGGAGACCGTGTGGCCTCGGGCACCACATCCACACAGGCTTCCAGTGGGACAGCCCCCGTGTGGCTCCCACAGTCGGGGAATACGGGCGCATGGGTTGCGGCGGGTGCCGCACTTATTGGTGCATTTGCCCTGGCACTGTGGGGCTCGGTCGGCCGGGGTGCCAGGGAGGAGCGGTGGGCCATGCTGGGGTACCGCGGGAAGGGCTTCAGCTTCCCGCCGCACATGCAGCCCGAGCTCCGATTCCGAACGGAGAATCTGCAGTTGGAGTACCCAAACTATGTATGTGAATTTGTTTGGCATCACCCTCATGCACAATTGATCCGCTGCCCTTCCGTCTTTGGCATGTCCCTTGAGTCCTTGGTCACGCATACGCATACACATACACATACGCATAGTCATAGTCATAGTCATAGTCATAGTCATAGTCATAGTCATAGTCATAGTCATAGTCATAGTCATAGTCATAGTCATAGTCATAGTCATAGTCATAGTCATAGTCATAGTCATAGTCATAGATCAGTTATGCCGTCTACTCGTGTTACCGACCACTGCCACTGAGTGGGTGGTCCCCACCCTGAAGCAGTGCCTTGATCCTAGGGCTGCCTGAGATTGTCCTCAGCTTGACGGAGGACTCAGACACATACACATACACGTACACACACACACACACACACACACGGAGATCGTGCCGCTACAGCCCAAAAGCCTAAGCTCCTTTGAGACCAAAATCATTACCACCATTTGGGGTCCCTCCCGCCCAGCGCGGGCCAAGGAAATCGTTTTTTGCCTGCTCTGTGCAGGGCACAGGATCACCCCCACCCTGATCATCCCGTATCAGCGCGCAATATGGCTGGCAAAACTGTGCCGCACGCGGGGACCATCGCTGGTTTTGGCCCAGGCCATATGGGAGAAACACCCCTCACCGCAATCGGCAGGACCTTTCGGCAGGGCACTGCAGACACTGCACAATTGGGGCTGGACCCCAGCGCAAGGGTGGTGGGAATGGACAGCGCCAGGCGTCACCCAGCCCCTGAACCTCGTGGGAGACAAGGCGGAGGTCAAGCACCATGTTCGGAAACAGCTCAGGGCACAGCTGATAGCCCAGCTTATTCAGCGCAGGCCTCGACAGTTCACAGGCATGCACTACACCACTAACAGGCGTCTGGTCCCACAATGCATACTCTCTTTCACGTCAGAGCTCGAACGCTCTCTGCTGCGCACCATCCTTGCGGGGGGGGTCTGGACAGCGCTGCGCGCACACCAAAGGGGCCTGCGGCCCACCTCTGACTGCCCCTTCTGCAGTAAGGCCGCAGAGACAGAGCAGCATATTTTCTGGAGCTGTGAGGCATGGCACAACATCCGAGACTCTCACTCCCCCGATATCGAGCACCTGGCTCAGCAGTTTCCAGGACTGGAACGCACTGCCCACTGGCCCCCCTGCCTACTCACGTGTGGACTCGCGCCTGACATGCCACTGCCTGTCAACAGGCAGGAGCGCAACACCAGCCTGAAATTTTTACAGGCCATACATGCCATGTATGTGGCCATTCTTGCGGCCCGCAAGATTCGGGATGAGCAGGCCCCCATGCTGTTTCCCTCAGCCAGACATGTCAGGCAGACAGGGTATCCGTACCAGCAGCTGATAGGCCCGGTCCCGCGCACCGAAAATTTAGGCACGCTGACGCTCGCCAAGCCCACATCCAAAACCTGGCCTTGGGAGCTACCCTTCTTAGCAGATCTCTTGTCCTGGACGCGCCAGTTGGTTTGGGCGGACGAGCCAGGCACAATCACATTCATAGAGCTCGCGCTCGATTTCGAGGAAACGTCACAGCGCACCCTACCTACAGCACCACAGGCCAAATACAGAGGGACAGCACTGCCGCTGCAAGAGCGCGCCAGAGTTCTCAGGCTGGCGTTATGCACCATGCAGAAATTGGTTACGCGGGGCGCCTTGCACCCCGCTAAAGTAATCACCAAGGCGAACTCTCTGGTCCCGCTGGGGGGGCCTCAGCAAAGCGGATTCAGCAGACGCCCATATTTTGTGTCCAGACAGGCCATGGTGGGGCATATTGCTAAGCTCAGTTAGTACTGCGAAGAAACATGGGCATTGCGCGCACACTCCAGACAGAACAAGGCAGGCGCGTACGTGTACAGACACAGGCGCAGTCCAGCGGAAGTGGAAGAGGCCCGGACCCAGCGGGCCCTCATGGGAGCGTTGAACACCGGGCTTATGCCCTCATCCTCGGACACCGCCAAAGGGGGGGGGGGGCTTCGCCGCAAATTTCTTCCCCGTCATTGGGCAGGGCAAAAACCCGCAGGCGCCGTATCAGACAACCAGGCAACGCAAGTTCGCAGCGCCGCCGGCGCCGCAAGCATGTGCGACAGCACTGGCACCACATACATGCGCACGGGCCTGACCTATGCAGTACACACCAGCGCGCACCGTGCATCACATGCAAGCGTCTGCGCAAGTCAGGGGACGCGTGCTGTGCCCTCGGACATCACCGGCCAGGATATGTGGACAGGCTGCCCCTGTCAGTCACGTGCCGCCAGCATGGACTGCCGGCCTGCGCCAGATGCACCAGAATGCAACGAGGGGTCCGAAACCGCTGTGCCAGGGGGCACCACAAAGTACACACGCCGGTGCGCAAGCGGCCATCCGCGCCGGACACGCGACCAGCTAAACGGCTGCGCACTGCCCGCAGCCCCGCACGCACACACATGGAACATGCGCGCTCCCCGCACATACCGGCCACACCGCCCGCCCCAAAACGACGGAGACCCAAGTCACCATGCCCCCCCTCCCCCCCCGCCCCGCGGCCCTGCGAGATGATGGGAGAGGGAGAGCCAGAGCACGTCAGCCGACTTCTGTTTGGTGCAGAGCACGGGAGGGCTTCCACGGAAATCACATAAGTATGACGGCGCAGAGGTTCTGACTTTTTGACCGCAGAGATCAGGCAGACCAATAAGGTACACACTCAGGTGTACACTTCGGCAAGCCAATCTCAGCACGCAGTCATACATGGGTCTCCCTCGTTAATAGCACAGAGCACACACACACACATACAGCCTGAACTGAATCTGGCCTTACCTGGGCTGGATTCAGTTTTCGCGTGACCAGCGTGCACGCCATGGCATCCCTCCCGTGCTGCTGCGCCCTTGAAGATCAAGCCCATCTGGCCCTCCCCTGATGCGGTTTATTTGTTGCGGCGTTTCCGCTAACGTCTCTGTCCTGTCCTGTTCTCCCTGTTCTCCTTGCGCATGCCGTGTGCATATCGTCTCACAGTCTCAGGCGAGAACTGGAGAACTGATTGCGTTGAGAGCACCCCGGTGGCGGGGCAATTGGCAATTGGCACACACACAAACACATACGCCTGTGCATGCACATGCACATCACGCGGATGCAGATGTACACGCACGTCACATTCTTCGCAACATCAACGTCGAGTCCGATTGCCAACAGTTAGCCCCAACTGCTGCAAACCACCGAGTTTGGGGCGGTTTGGGGAGGGTGGTGCACATCGGATTTTGTTTGGGTGAACATGTTGATACATCCATTTGCATGCCCCTCTGCAGAAGCCGAAGGAGCCCTTCGTGCCGGCAATGCCTCCACCGTCCCGCATGCCACAAACCAGACTGCCGGGTATGTGCCTAAGGATCGTGTTGTTGGGCAATGATGTGGATTACGCCTTGCTTGGTGTGTGTGGGGGTCCGAACAGGGTCTCTTTTGTGCGAGGCGCTTTTGTGTGGGTCTGGAGGCCTTTGTCCGCATCCTTGTGTGCCATTACAGCTCCGGATGATGTGGAAGAGGCCGAGGGAGACCTGATGCAGCTGGAGGGTGATCAGGAGGAGGAGGAGGACTACCCTGGCTGGTGGCTGGACATGTCAACAGACGGTATGGGGTCAAATGTGCAAATGTGTATAAATGCCACCTTCCCTCACTGTGCCCTCTGCGCCTGTCAACTCTATCTGCTTGCATGGGATTACAGTGGTACCCCCCCCCCCTCTGTCCAGAGTTTTTTCCGGACCTAATTGTTTGTTGGACACGGGGGGGGGCGGGTACAGGGGGCGCTGAGGTGTGTCGACCTGGACCCTCCCTGGCCCCCCTTTGGATGCCTCCAGCTACAAAAGGGGAACATGCAGTTGCGAAGGAAGGGCCAAAGGAGAAACATTCTGCTGCAATCTGGAAACAGGGCACCGCAATACAATGTTGACAGCCCCATACACCAATCCTTTTGAGGAAGTGTACCAACCGAAGTGTGGGTTACTCAGGGTTCTGACTGCTGAGCCCCTTTGCTTTACCTCCCCTCTCCGTCAGAGGGCCCGACCCCTAGTCTGCCCCAGCAGCAACATGTCGTGCCATCAGTGAGGTGCCCCGGCACCGATCTTCCTCAATCCGTACCCCATGTGGGAGGGTCAGCCAGGGGGGTTCAGGACTTCCAAATTTGTGTGATATTGCTTGCTCAACTGCACATTGCCGGAGGTCCCAGATTGTGTTGCCGAACTTCTGACCGTGGGGGTTGAGAGGGTGCTTGCGCCTTTTTGGAGGTGGATGTCCTGCGGGTGCTCGTCAACTGTGTGCTCCTCCTTGCACTTCTGTCTGACTTCCTGCCTGCCTCTTTTCGTGCAGAGCTCAAAGCAGCGAAACAGAAGTTGGTGGATTTGGGCCCTAAGGGCGTGCGTCGGAAGCGAGGCATCCTCAAAACTGAAAGGGGCGATCTGACAGTTAAAGTGCTTCTGGGGGAATGCGATGCAGGTGCGCAATGTGTTTGGGTTGTGGCGTGGGTCCGAATGATAGTATCGCATCCCTAAGAACAGGCCGAGGCTCATAGCGCTTGGAGGGTAACCGACGCAAGCAGAGCACCACGACCCGGTGCAGATGCGGCACGTCTGGAACGGCTGTCAAGTGGTGGTCGGAAGTCAATGGGATCAAATGGATTTGTGTTGGACTGAGTGCAGACTATGCACTGCGCACTTGGCACATCAGAGACCATGTCTGCACACTGCACCGGACGTTTATGCAATCCACACTCTGCACAACGCACACTGTACACGTGGTACACGACACAAGATGTATCGTGCACACTGCACCACGCGCACTTGGCAATCGGAACACTGCACACACTCCAAAACACCATTTTTACAATCACAGGGGGTTCCCAGTCACCGTTGTAAAAAAAGTGACCTTTGGCCCTTCATGGGGAATGTTGTTCATGCAGTGCGCACACAGTGCAAAGTTTTCTTCGACGACCACAACCCGGACCTGCTTCTTTCTTGATTGGAAAGTCATCTTTATTCTATTGATGGCATTCATGCAATAAGAGTTTGTGAGGGGGCGGCCAATAGAAAGCGTGTTTGGTGGTTGTTGAGGGTTTTCTCATCATGAATGCCGAATTCCAGGGTAATTTTGGGATATTGAGGACAAATTTCCTGGGAAACTCATCACATGTTGTCCACCAACCAAATCGATTGCGGGGATAGATGTGGTTGACCAAAGCACACGGCGTCCTAAATGAGGAGCATCCCAGAACATGGATACTGAAGATAGGATCCTTGAGATGCTGTTCCATGTACATGAGAAGAGTCAGGAAGTCCATCCCATTGACCCACAAAAAAGAAGGAGATGTCCGATGGTCACGCTATGTCTTACAAGTAGCGTGCATTGGGATAATCTGCTGTTTTCTGGGTTTTTTTTGTTCATTGACAAAATACACAAGACTAGATCAAACTACCCCCTTTTCAACCAAGCATAGCAGCCAAAATTTGAGACCCCCCCCCCCCCCCCTGCAAAGGAGGCTCTGGAACTGGGGTTGGCAGGCCTCAATGTCACCTTTTACGCACACCTGTGTTGTGCTCTGCAGCGCTGGCCCATTTGGACTACGAGGCGGAGGGGCTGGCTCGCATCGCTAAAGCGAGTCCTCTGCTCCACACCCCTCAGCCGTGTTTAGTGGACACATTTGGCCCTGGAGCATCCTTCTTAGCTGCCGAGCGAGTGGTCAAGGGGAAAGCGACCAAGGAGTATCAGAAGCTGCTGGGGCAAGGTGTGCGGCCAGGAAGGGCATGGGGCAGGGAAGGAGAGAGGGAAGGAGAAGGGGAACAGAACCCCGTTCTGATGCTCTAGCCCTCTGCCCAGGTGGGTCTTGATTTCTGTCAGAGGTCAGCAATCAGTGGGCAGTCAAGATGGACAGGGTGGTACCGGTGTAACTGGAAGGGGTGAGAGCCTTTGTGGGTGAATCGGTGACACAGTGACACATGCTTCGGCTATGGCTGCAGCTCACGAACGTACTCCAGCCACACAAGCGGCACACACCTCTCTCCCGCCCTTTCGGTGTCTGTGTGTGTGTGTTTGTGTTTGTGTGTGTGTGGTGTATGGTTGGCAAGGGAATCTTCGTGGGCGACCACATTAGTATTCTGTCATTGGGGGCTTTCATTGCCAAACAGAGGCATGGTTGGGGCGTTGACCTGCTTGTATGGGTAGAAACAAATTTCACCCATGTTTTTACACACTTGAGCACTCTACTCCTCATTGTCAATTCCGCTGCCACGTTTGCAACACATTTGTGCAAATTTTGCCCTGCCCCCATACCACTGAAGCTGACCTGCTCACACAGGGCTGTCACCTGGCAGGGGCCCTTTGAACAGGGCTGTAAGCTCACCGACTTTCTGGGTGAGTTCGGTGAGTTCTCATTTTGCCCGTTTTTCAGTCGGTGAGTGGTGGTGACCTGGTTGTTAACAAGCCCATAGTGGGAAGAGTTTCCCCAAGGCTGGTGACGACCCGAGTGCAACTCCAGTCGATTTGTGACGTGTGCGGCCGTTTTTCATTTATGCACACCGCTTTCCCCCATTTTACGCTGTGTTTGACTTGTGAAAACTATGTTTTGCAGGTTGTGGCAAGTTGGAGAGGAATGAGAATGTTGTGAAACACCGTTTCCCCTCGTTTTTCACCGTTTTTCACCGTTTTTCCACCGTTTTTCACAATTTTTCACCGTTTCCCCCCGTTTTCCCCGTTCTTCCCGTTTTTCACGGCCCCTGCGGTGAGTTGGTGAGTGCGGTTGTGGTGAGCCTACAGGCCTGTTTGAATATCTCTCTGGGACATTCAGAACATGCCAACACGGAGCAAATTCACAGTTTTTCAGGTTTTTCTCAACTTTTGGTCTAATGCACCAAAATGTCGTTCCCTTGGGGGGGGTATGTGTATGCTTTCCGAAATCTGTGAGAAAAGGCCATTTCAGAAATGTATGGGTTGGGGGGGGATAGGTGACCATATTTTTGAGTACCGAGGCCGAACTTTTCGGCGTTTCAGGGTTTTTGGGCCTCAGGCTGCTCCGCTAACGCGTGTGGGACACCAACTGACAGGTTTTCCCCTGGGTGCTCCGACATATTGTGGAGTTGGAGCAAAGTGAAAGGATGTAAATGGATGCATTTTGACGTGCTGAATCCAAATATTGTGGTCTCATGTCCCAACTTGACAGCCTGTTTGAGAAATTCTGCCATCTTTGATTTCTTGGACTCTGGTGAGCTTGATGCTGCAAGTTGCACCAGGCATCACCCGGGTGTCCAAGGTAGTTATTGGTCAAAGACTTCAGCATATTGGGGTCTTGAGGGGACCCATTTTGCACATGTCTTCTACACATCAAATGCAATAAATCCAGCCGAATGACTTGACCCTTATATGCCCGTATGTTGGAGTAAGGGGGGTAGGGGTGCGGTGCAGTCTGTCTGAAACCAGACCACAACAGGCAAAAAAAACCCAACCTGTCAACGGTAACGGCCAATTTTCGAGAAAATATGGTTCCGGACCCCCCCCTAACCAATACATCTCCGAAAAGCCCTCTTCAAGGGCTTTCCGAATATGCCCCACATACCCCCCCCAACTGGACACTCAGCGGGCACAAATGAGACCACAAAGGCAACAACCCCTGAAAACGCTCCGTGTTGGCATAAAACCGGACGTCCCAGAGAGATATTGCTGCACGAACGAGTGGCCTTACTCAGGGACGCAGTGTTGGCACTCATGACCAACCCCACTTCCCTTCGCTTCCCAACTGTACTTCTCCGTCTCCTTTCCGAAAGTGGATGAATCACTGCCCTCGTAGCATCGGAACAGCTGGGTGAAAATGTGGTCGCGGGGTACACAATCAGGTAAAGTGTAGGGTGCGCCTTGAGTGCGGTGTGTGTGCTCGCACCGCATACTTGCAGGCACTCACGGGAACGGTTCATGTGCTCTTGTATAGACCCGTTTTCCCATCTACTCCACACTGTTTCGGCCGAGAGATTCACGAAGTACGGGGAGAGCAATCCGGGTGGGTGGGTGTCTGATTTCGTCCCCCCCCCCCTTTGGATAACCAGATCCCTGACGCAGACATCCTGTACATCCGGCTGAGAGTGCTGCTCAGTGGCTTCCTGCTGGGGTCCTGTGGGCAGGCATCCGGCCTGCCCCATCGCTGTGCGATCCCCTGAGTTCTGCTCGTGTGCGAGCGGATGAAACGGGCAGAGTTCAAAAGCTGGGCGGGCCCAACGGAGGCAGCCTGGGTGCTCATGGGCTCGAATTGTTACACTTTGTGGTCAAGCGTGTTCTCTTCGCTGGCTGCTGGATCCGCTGTTGTGACGGTGCTTTTGTTGGCGCTCAGCCATCAAAACGGACGTCATTCATTCCGTGTCACCAGACTCACATGGATCGAGGGAAATGTGCACGACCATTCTTCCTCGTCCATGTGCGCCTGCCTTTTGGGGGGTTTTGGACTCACCTCTTCTGGGCAGTCCAGATTATCCTGACGAGTTGGTAGGGCCTCGGAACTGTTGAGTGTCGGGTCTCCAACCACACGTGCGTGCACACCCGCATACTCAGTTCTACTTCTGCAACTACGCACGCCCCCCTGCCCCACCTCATGCACGTCCCTGTGTCCTGTCTCGTCGACTCCCGCACGCGTCCACAGGGTTGGCGGAGATGCACTTGGCGCCGGTATATCACCCAACGTTTGGGTTCCCTCTCGATGGATACTGCGGGAACGTGCCTCAAAAGAACAATGTTACAATGGTCTGCCCCCCATCCAGCCCTATCCCGCATTTTGACCACCCCGGATGTCCAAGTGTGGTCCCCCCGGGCCCCTGCCTCCTGTTGCGCTCTCAGTGTTGGTTGCGTCCCGGACCAACACCGTTCGATTTGGGATCCTCACGAGGGGGTATTCCCAAGTTGTCAGGTGACAGCGGCTCGGCCGGACGCCTGAACCATTGGAGTTGCATGGTTTGCTGCAGGGTACTGGGCCACACGTGCCAATGCGGTTGTCGGAGATTAGTGGGTCGGTGGTATGCCCTGAGAGAGCTTTGATTGGTTGGTGACATTGTAACAGTGGAACCATCTTGGGATGTGTGTGGGGGCATTTTGCAGCCTCGCCTGCCTGGAGTCGGCTGTGGCCCGTGATAACTTTGAGATAGGTCAATCAATGGGCAGGGGCAGCTGGACGTAAACGGATGTTGCCTGTTGTGTGCCTGGGGTTGAAGAAGAGAGGTCCGCTTCCTCACCAGCACTTGGCTGATGCTGCCATGTGCACTGCATGAAGAAGGTTGGCTGTCTGTGGCTGTGTGTGGTCGGTCCCGGTGGTCTGGCCTTCAGTGGGTGGCTCTGTGTGGCTTCGTGTGCTTTTGTGTGTCACGCAAACCGAATCCTGGTCTCTCAATGTTGTCTTGAATCAGGAACCGTTGAGTTGGGTCGAATTTTGGCGGAAATATCGCTTGGCCCCTCAGATACGAACCATTATGCAGAAATATCCTTATGACAAGGAGGTGATATATTACAGTAGTGTGCTACTGGACCATGTGCACGATGTGTTCTGGGATCTTCCCGATGAGGTGTGCTCCGTGGATTGTGCGGAGATTGGGCTCGGATGATGTGCCAAAGAAGGGCGTGCATTGTGTGTGGCCTGTGTGCAAGGAGCGAGAGTGTGTCTGTGTTGTTGTGGAGTTGCGGATTTCCATCTACACTCTGGCCGTGCTCTGTTGTGAATATGTGTTTGTGGCGTATTTTATGTGGATTTTGTGTGGGGTCTGTTGGTATCTGCAGTCTGCTCACGGAAAAATGAAGGAATACCGTCTGTGGTGAAGGGTCCGGGGGGGTTGGCGTTGTACCCCCTGTTGCATGTTGCTGCAGGTTGTTGGTTGGGACTGATGCTTGGGCCAGGGCTGTCTTTGAGGGAAGAAATCCCCAAGTACTTTTTGCAGGGCCCTGGGGTTGTGTTGGGGTTGGTGGGGGCAGCATTTGCAGATCTGATTCCGCACATCAGAACGCACAATTTTGTCCGTTTCAATTTTAGCCGAATTGTCGGAGCACGAGGGCAAAGGTGAAGAATCAGTCACTGTAAACAGCAGACTGGGCAGCGGGCCAGAAGCCTGTTTTTGCCCACTTTTGGCCTTGCTCCCAAATTTGCGAAAAATGTGGCCAAGATGGGCCTACACCCTTGAAAAATGGATTCCGAACTCCAAAAGTAGGGGTTGGGGGTGGGGTGGGGGCTGGTTTTGCGAGTCCACCACGGTTCAGCGCTCATGGAATTGGTGGGGTTTGTCGGGGGGGGTGGGGAGGTTCGAGCCGGTGTGAATGGAGGGTGGGGGAGGTCTGAAACACAGGCTCGACAGGCCAGACCTCATTTCTCAAAACCATTGAAATTGGGTTAGGGCAGAGTTTTGAAGCAACAGGGCGGTGAAGCAGATTTGCCCACAGTTTATGTGAAATCATTTTTTGAGCAATTTCAGACGTCCTGTGATGCTTTTGGGGGGTGCCGGTCCTTAGAACCCAACCAGAAGGGGGGGGGTCCTGGGAAACAGGCTCAAAGGCCTCATACCGGCCCACCTGGAGGACCACATTCATTGTCAAACCGGCATAGGCTTGCGCACTAGTACGGGGAGGTTTCTCTTCTGGCACGCCCCAGGGGCAGCACCCCCCGGAGGTGTCGACAGTGTGGGGCACCACCGCCGAAAAGATTGAAACCACTTTCGTGGATGGACTACCTCCACCCCTCTGCAAGAACGCCCGTGTACAAAGGTGCCTTTTCTGCATCATGGGTTAGCCCCCCCCCTCTTTCCCCCGTGAAGCCGTTTGGTGCTCTGCCATTGCAGTCTCTGACTCCGCGTTTCCAGGCCATTCAGCCCTCATTACTGCACGGCAATTTGCTCAGCGACAACTTGGGCTGTGACAACGAAGGGTATCCCACGCTCTCCAATCCCTCGTGCTACTACGGGCACCACGAGGCCGATATGGCGTGGCTGCATTTCATTGGAGGTGTCGGTGCGCGCTGACTGGGGTGGGGTGGGGGGTTGAGCTCTGTTCACAGCCCAGCGGCAGGGCCCCGGTACAATGAACACTTGTCTGCTGCGCTTTGCTATGAACATCGGTTTGAGCAGAGGTCGTCATGGGATCATGGGGAACGCTAGTCCTGCGGCGCCTGCAGCGCCTGTGGTGCGCCCCGCGGCGCGCATTTTGGGTGATTGTCATGGAACAAGGCACATCGCACCCGCTGTGAACCGTACTTTTGAATGGGGAGTGGTCATCGCAGCATTTTGTCCGTTTTGAGTAATGTGCCGCGCCATTGTGCTCGTTTGACCGACTGCCTTCACCCAACATTGAGGAATGCAGGGCTAATGACCTCACAGCCAACTGCCCTTCCCCCGCGGCGCATGCGGCGCGCCGGACGCATTCCCATGGCCCCTGCTCCGTCTGCCCTGCACTCCATTCGCCCCCCAGGCTACAGCGAAGAATTCTGGGACGCCTACCACGCCCTCATCCCCAAGCAGAAGGGCTACGACAAGCGTCTGAAGTTGTATGTGATCGGGATCTTCCTCCACCTCTACATCGAACATGGCCCTGCGTACCGCGGGGGGGCCGTCAAGCTGCTGCAGAAGCTGTTGAAAGACCTCCACGTGTACACGTTAGTGCCCGGGTAGAGCGGAGGGGGGCCGCAGGGCGCCGCACAGAGCGCCATGGCCCATAGCAAGACCTCCCAAGTTGCGGCATGGGTTTTCGTCATGTGGGCGAGGGCGGAACGGTCGTTTGTCTGCGGTGACGCGTTCGGGCCGTCGCACACGTGGGGGCGCGGGGTGTGCGACAGGGGCTTGTGCCCGAGCCCTCGGCCGAGACTGGGAAATGGGCGGCAAACCGGCCAAAGTGAAAGTGTTTTCCTTCGAAATTTTTTCTCCCCCGATGACACGTATCAAAATGAACGGCACATCGCGCGGATTGGATTGAGATTTGTACGCTGGGGTTCCCATGCCCCGGACCCCCCCCCCCCCCACACGCCTGACCAGCGGGTCCTCCTCCTCCTCCTCCTCTTGTGCCTGTTTTGGGTTTCGGTCGCAGGAGCCTTTCTGGAACGGGGGCCGCAGTCCAGAAATTCCCCCCCCCCCCCCTCCCGGACCGTGGGCCGGAAGCCCCGGACGTGACACCGACCAGGGTCCCCAAGGAGTGTGGGTATGGAAACTTCACCCTCCAGTCTCGGATTGGGTCAGTGGTGGTTTGCGTGGCTCCGAGTCCAGCGCGCGGCAGCCTGTGGCACAAGCCGCTGACACATAGGGTCGGCCTGGCGACGTGTCTGGCAGGTGTTGGACACACTCCCATCCCATCCCATCCCCCCCTCCCGGACCAAAGGCCGTGCTCCCCACATTGGGTCTGCAAAGGATTGTCCATTTTCCATGGCAATGCACTCAAGACGCGTGGGTTCGGGATGGTGCAGCCTGCACTGGGCACTCTGGGGGGGGGGCAGATCCAACTGGTTTTGTTTTTTTGGGGGGGGGGGGGGGGCTCTTTCGACTCAAACACATTGGGGGCTCCCCCGTCCCACCCACAATGCGCCCGGAAGTACCCACCGGCACACTGCCTGAGCCGTCAGGGCAACCCCCCGCCCCCCCCAGGCCCCCCTCGGACGGGTGAGTGGGGGAGTGGGGACCAGTAGGCCCCGGGCGGCAGTCGTGCCTGACCGCAGCCGTCCCACAGTACCCCCGGGAGGCGGGACTGCAGGGGGGTCCAGCGGGTGCAACACGGCGGAATGGCGTATGCCATCCCTCAGCAGCCACAGCCTCCGTGTGCTTCCACTTTGGTGGGTCACTGGAGTGCTCCCGGAGTGCAGCAGTCGGCAGCTGCGTTTTCTCGAGCTTCCAACTTTGACCAGAGCCATGGGGCGGGTGTACTGACCATGGATGTGTTCATGCCAACACGGCTGTGCGGCCTTAGCGCCTTCCATCACGGTCTCAGCCGTGCCTGCAGCAAGTCCTGGGTGGCGGGCAGGGCTTCTTTAGAATAATTAAAAACCAAGGGGGGGGGGACCCCTCCCCCAAAACCCCCTCCCCCCCTCCCCAGACCAAAGTGACCATAGTGGGAAAAAACGAAATTCTATTGCCTTCGGCAAGTCCACCTCGCAGAGATTCTACCCCAAGCCACACACACCCTAAATAGGGTAAGAACTACATAAATACGGCCTAAAAAATGCTTTACATACCTTGGATGGTCATTTTAAGTGGTGACGATATCAAAAAAACAAGTTTCGAAAACTTCGATTTTTGAGCTGCCCAGGGTGAAAAACTGCATAAGCAGGTTGTGTACCAATCCCTTGGGAGACCCCCCCCCCCTGGTGCGGCCAATACCCAAATAGGGTGAAATATACGTAAATACGGCCAAAAACATGCTTGCTAAAACATAAATACCTTGCATGGTCATTTTGGGTGATCACAATATCATAAAAACCAGTTTTGAAAACTTTGATTTTTGAGCTGCCCGGGGTGAAAAACTGCATAAGCAGGTTGTGTACCAATCCCTTGAGAGACCCCCCCCCCCCCCGTGCGGCCAATACCCAAATAGGGTGAAAAACATGTAAATACGGCCTAAAACATGCTTTACATACCTTGGATGGTCATTTTAGGTGGTGACAATATCAAAAAAACAAGTTTCGAAAACTTTGATTTTTGAGCTGCCCGGGGTGAAAAACTGCATAAGCAGGTTGTGTACCAATCCCTTGAGAGACCCCCCCCCCCCCCGTGCGGCCAATACCCAAATAGGGTGAAAAACATGTAAATACGGCCTAAAACATGCTTTACATACCTTGGATGGTCATTTTGGGTGGTCACAATATCAAAAAAACAAGTTTCGAAAACTTTGATTTTTGAGCTGCCCGGGGTGAAAAACTGCATAAGCAGGTTGTGTACCAATCCCTTGAGAGACCCCCCCCCCCCCCCCGTGCGGCCAATACCCAAATAGGGTGAAAAACATGTAAATACGGCCTAAAACATGCTTTACATACCTTGGATGGTCATTTTAGGTGGTGACAATATCAAAAAAACAAGTTTCGAAAACTTTGATTTTTGAGCTGCCCGGGGTGAAAAACTGCATAAGCAGGTTGTGTACCAATCCCTTGAGAGACCCCCCCCCCCCCCCGTGCGGCCAATACCCAAATAGGGTGAAAAACATGTAAATACGGCCTAAAACATGCTTTACATACCTTGGATGGTCATTTTAGGTGGTGACAATATCAAAAAAACAAGTTTCGAAAACTTCGATTTTTGAGCTGCCCGGGGTGAAAAACTGCATAAGCAGGTTGTGTACCAATCCCTTGGGAGCCCCCCCCCCCCTCCCCCCCGGACCTAATACCCAAATAGGGTGAAAAACATGTAAATACGGCCTAAAACATGCTTTACATACCTTGGATGGTCATTTTAGGTGGTCACAATATCAAAAAAACAAGTTTCGAAAACTTCGATTTTTGAGCTGCCCGGGGTGAAAAACTGCATAAGCAGGTTGTGTACCAATCCCTTGGGAGCCCCCCCCCCCCCCCGGATCTCATACCCAAATAGGATGAAAAACACGCATATACAGCCTAAAACATGTTTTACATACCTTGGATGGTCATTTTGGGTGGTCACAACATCAAAAAAACAAGTTTCGAAAACTTCGATTTTTGAGCTGTCCAGGGTGAAAAACTGCATAAGCAGGTTGTGTACTGGCCCATTCACTAGGCCATTATTGGTGGAAACAGTCATTTCGCGTCTTTGGCACGGGTTGTGAACGGCCCCAGGCAAGGCTAGAGACTGCAAAAAACGTCCTTCTGTATCCTAGTAGGCATATATTGTCACAACATCCCCACTCGCACCCCTCAGAGTGGGTACCACAGGGTCACCGAGGTCGCCAAAACCGCCAACATAGCAAAAATGGCTGAAAAGTGCATAAACTGCATAAGCGCTCGTCCCACTCCGCCCCATACAAACCCTATGGAGTCGGGACCCGGAAACACTTTTTCGGCTCAAAATCGAAAAAAACCAAAAGATTCATGATTTTCGACCCAAAAAAAGGGGGGGTCATTTTTTGACCCCCCCCCCACCCCCCCACCCCCCCCCCCCTCCTTGAAAACCTCAAAAAAGTGGGTTTCAAGTGGGGGGGGTCTAGGGGGGTCCGGACCAAAAACTCATTGGGGGATGCGTTTATTGGACAAAATAATGATTTTACAAGGGGTTAAACTAACAATTCAACCCCTTGGGGTAGGGTACGCGAATAGGCCCAAAAAAGCCAAAATGGGGGGGTATGTGGCGTTTTCCCCATATATACATACGCCTGCCTGGCTTTGATCTAACAACCTCTGCGAGGTGATTTACAATAGGGAAAATCTGGTCAGGCCATTTTTGGTACACCAAGTTTTGGGTCCAAACCCCCCCCCCTCCCCCCCCTCAAAGCTCAAAAGAAGTCCTGGGTGGCGGGCCCTCCTCCTCCTCCTCCTCCTGCTCCATCCCGAACCGCCCTCCGGGCGGGCCCTGTCGGCAGCTCGGCAAGGGCCTCGGTCACGGGAGCCCTTTCGAGGGGCGGCGGGGCCGGGGCTTCCGAAAGTGAGCTCATGCCCCCTCCCAAATGAGTGGTCCCCACTCCCTTTCGTGCGGTCCGTACCCCTGGGCTGTCCGGCCCCCCTGGCCCCACGCAGACGCCCATTGCCATTGCCGTGAGTCAGTGTCCAGGGGCACTGGGCGGCAGGTGGGGCTGGGGGCAGGGACTTGCTTCAATTTTCAGTCCGGTAGAAGGGCTCCCCCCCCCCCCCCCAAGACCCGCTGCCTCTGACTCTAACCCCACCACCCGCTATCTCATCTGCTCCCCCCCCCCCCCCTCTCACCTCGGCCCCCTGCCTCAGTGACACAAGCTGACCCCTCTGCCCCACGCGCGTGGCTGCGACACCCACACACAGGCTGGGCCGCCATGGGTAAGGCGAGTACCTACCTTCTGCCGGTGGCCCCTCTCAACCGGCAAGGCGTGAGGCAGGTGAACGGGCAGCCAACAGCATATGGCTCTAACTCTAAGCCCCCCTCCCCTAGACCCCGTCCCCCACCCCCTGACCGCCTCCACTCACGTCAGCTGAAAATCAGGGTTTTGGGGGCATTTCTCATATCCTCACAATCCGGAGGATGCTTTGTGGCATTCTCTGTTCCAAATACAATGCTCCAACGCGTGGTGACTTCGTATCTTCGCTTCCTGATCGGCGCCGCTGCCGCTCATGACAACCTAAACCAGTGCGTACACCCGGAAGTGGCAACGGGCACACGTACTGAGCCTTTTCTGCACCCCCCCCCCCCCCGCCCTTTTTGATGACCTGATCCTGCATTTTGCCGTTTTGGGGCAGCGTGGCAGCTGCGCCATCCCTCCACGAGTGGCCGCTCGCCTTTGCTATCAGTGGCTGCCACGGGCCGCTTGGTCGGGGAGCGGCGGTGGGCGTGGAAGCCGCCGCGTTCGACGACTTTCCGATGGGAGGAGCGGGTGCGAACCAGCGGCCTCACAGCGGATGGGGCATCGGACGCGGAATCTGCGGCCCAGAGCTGTGGGTCCCCATCCGGTGTCGGGGTCCTTTGGGGGGAGGGTTGTGCGGCGGTTGGGGGTCAACTGAGGGCAGTGGGTGGTCAAACGGCACCGGCGGGTAACGCCTCCATCACAACATCGCACCAGCGGAACATCACTGCGCATTGTGCACTGCACCGCGCCGTCTGTCGACGCCTCCTCCGTGTCTCTGTCTCAATTGTATACCAGTGTTTGGACCCGGCGCGCGTGGGGGGGGGGGGGGGGCTGTGGGGCCAAGCTGTCAAGGCCATCATGTGTCTGCCGCGTCGGTGCAGTGCAGCTCCCGCAGTGTGAGAGTTGAGGTTTCCGTGGTCTGGCATCGTAAGGACCTCGGCCCCCATCCTCCACCACCTCCCTTCCGCTCATGGGCCCTCAGCCCGCGGCTGTCCCCCTCAAACTGACCCCCCGGGCGCTACTCTCCCCTTTGCCCTTCCTTTGCCGTTGCTCAGCGTCTGGGCCATCTGGCGTCATGTGTTCCGCTGTTCTGGGTCTTTTTTTTTAGGTCCATTGGCGCATCATGGGCACACCACAGCACCCAGTCGCACACAATTCGGGGGTAGGGGAAGGACAGGCTGCCCACCATCTGCCCAGAGGCTTCGGTCGTGTGTGAGCACACGATTCGCGCTCACCTCGTCCCAGGTCCCAACTCAAAGGCTGACTCGATCGGCGGCTGGAGGGAAGCCGGCCTCCAAACACTGCTTAAGACACGGTGGAGGGCTCGAACC
Source organism: Eutreptiella sp. 'Long Island Sound 2002' (assembly GCA_964036045.1). Classification (NCBI taxonomy): domain Eukaryota; phylum Euglenozoa; class Euglenophyceae; order Eutreptiales; family Eutreptiaceae; genus Eutreptiella; species Eutreptiella sp. 'Long Island Sound 2002'. The sequence continues at coordinate 7,654,677 of OZ038394.1, forward strand.
GTTCCTCCGGGGGGTTTGGGGGGGACCGTCGCGCGTTCTGGGGGGACTGGCCGTGGGGGCTGGGGGGGGAGGGGTGCAGTGGAGCAAGGGAAGCGCGTCGTGGTGCGCTCGCGTGTGCCGGCGAGTGGGCCTGAGGTATAGAACTCATGCCACCAACGATACAGCCACCACACTGCCACTGCATTTGACGACAACCTGCATTTGAGGGAGTGGATCGCCCAGCAGGACCCGTGCAGCCCTGTCGCACAGGGTAGCGTGCCATGATCGGAGACGCCTTGGGTAGTTTCAGGGGTTGCAGGGTGGGCTGCCCCTGAGGTTTTGGGGAAGGAGGGGGGCGTTGTGGCGGAAGTGAATGGTGGTACATATTTCATTTACAGAACTGTGTGCTCTGACTGTGCAAAGGCCGCGCAACCCTGTGGCTTGACATGAGGCGCACACACACTTTTTCCCTGTTTGACACCCCGATACCCACAGATCCTGGTTTCTTGGTCATCCACGGCGTTTGGCACGTGACCGACGGGGGCCGTCGTTCGTTGGGCCAGTGTGTTCTCTGGTGGTGTTTGCCGATGCACACTCTAGCAGAGCGCCATTATCTCGTCTTTGGCATCAAGTGCACAGCACGCAAAGAGCCCGATCCATGCCTCAATTTTAGCCTTGAATCGGGGTTTAGCACAAGCAACACCACAGCCAAACAGTCACACAAAGCCAGCACACCACCGCAGCCGGGTTCTTCGCCGTAAAATTAGAACACCCTCCAAGAAGAACCTGTGCCTTGGTGTCGGCGATAAAGAACGCCACGATGTGGCGTGGGTATCCACCACTATCCTCAACCTGTTGCTTACAGACCTCCGCGATTTCCGCGTTGACATCGTACGTCTGCACCAGGTGACTAACAATGGACTTCTTCTCCGATCCATGGAGGAGAATCCACGACCCCAATGGCATGGTGCTGCCTGGGTCCCCAACGGCAAAATGAACGAAAGACGCATTCCACCGTTTCGTGCCATCGAATGCTACTCCCAGCCATCATCGCGACATAGGAATGCCGGTCCATCTCGATGCCACATAACCTATGAAACGTGCACAAAAGAAAATTGTGTCCACGGGGGGGCGGCCGGGCCCGGTCCTTGTATGCGACACCCCCCAGCCCCCCCCCCCCCCCGGGTTTTGAAAGATAGTGGTGCCGGGTCGGCCAACCACAAGTGTCCCTAGAGAAAACTGTCCGGCGCCAAAGGCGCCAATTTTTTTTCATACTATGTGTTTATACTCAAAATACTCAAAATTTTGTAGAGAATTCATATTTGTGTTAAAACAACAAGAAAAAATTTTGACGTGAAGGAGGGCTACAGGAGGGCTGCAGACCCTAACAGCAACCATAGCCCTAACCCTAACCCTCACCCTGGCCCTAACCCTAACCCTAACCCTAGGGCTAATCAAGACTGAATATTGGGACCGAGCTGGTGGGGGAGGGATTATCAGCTATGACTGGTGAGGGACATCAAGAATGATTCACACATTGATGGCTCTTGACAAAGTGAAATCAGCTTGCAAGTAAACCCCATCACCACGAGGTCACCACAAGCTCAAAACGGTCCAAAAACACTTGTTTTAGCGTCGCACATGGTCTTGAATCATTTTTGAGAAAAGTCATCTTTTTGCCCCTACTGGACCCTGTTGACCCATTTGGGTACCCACCTGTTTGGGCTTGAGCTTGCAGCTTGCCACAGCCTAGTGGGCCTAGGTATTGGGGTCTAGGCGTCCATTTGGGGAATTCTGAGGGGTGGAAACCACAAAAAGTGGGGGGTTGCGGGTGGAGTAGGTGCCCTCGGAATCGCATTTTGAGCCATGTAGCCAAAGATATGGCCTATTCTTGGTTTGTGGCTGTCGGCATTTGGAGCTTGTGGGGGCCTTTTTGGGCCATTTCCGGGACATATCATGGAGTTAGAGGGCCGCAAAGAGCTCGTTGACACGGGGAAGTCAAGCGGCACGTGGAATGTACCCACCGTTTCCCTTCGTTTCGCCGTTTTGAATGTTTTCTAGGGCTTTTTTGGCCCAAAAATTGCTGTTTTTGGCCCTAAACTGCAGTTTTTGAAACTGAGGTCCGCGAATCCCGTTCCCGGCCGCCTGCGTTGAGTTTCTGGCTCAAACTTTGTGTGATTGTACTTCACACCCATAGGTATCATCCACCAAAATTTCACCCGGATTTGAAGCACCACGACGGAGTTCTGATTTTTAGCCATTTCGCGCATGCTGCTGCTTGCTTGCTTGCTTGCTTGCTTGCTGCTGCTAAACCTGGTAGGTCCACCCTAGACACTAAAAAGGGTTATAAAACCAAGACTGGTTCCACCAGCTCGGTGACCCTAACCCTATCAAGCCTGAATATTGGGACCAAGCTGGTGGGGGAGGGAACATCAGCTATGACTGGTAAGGGACATCAAGAATGATTCACACATTGATGGCTCTTGACAAAGTGAAATCAGCTTGCAAGTGAACCCCATCACCACAAGGCCCACTTTCAAGGCTTTTGTTGGACTTCTGGGGGGCCAAAATGCCCCCAAATGGGCTCAAAATGGGCTCATTTCACCCGTTTGTGCACCCCAAATGGTCTAGGATGAGTTTTGGAAAAATGTGTTTTTGACCCATTTTTGACCCATTTTTGGTCCCAAAACAGCCCATTTTCAAGGCATTTCGGGATTTTCGGAGGACCAAAATGGGCCACCACAAGCTCAAAAACAGTCCAAAAATACTTGTTTTAGCGTCGCACATGGTCTGGGATCATTTTTGAGAAAAGTCATCTTTCTGCCCCTACTGGACCCTGTTGACCCATTTGGGCACCCACCTGTTTGGGCTTGAGCTTGTAGCTTGCCGCGGCCTAGTGGGGCTAGGTATTGGGGTCTAGGCGTCCGTTTGGGCAATTATGAGGGATGGAAACCACAAAAAATGGGGGGTTGCGGGTGGACTAGGTGCCCTCGGAATCGCATTTTGAGCCATGTAGCCAAAGATATGGCCTATCCTTGGTTTGTGGCTGTCGGCATTTGGAGCTTCTGCGGGCTTTTTGGGCCGTTTCCGGGATATATCATGGAGTGAGAGCGCCGCAAAGGGCTCGTTGACACGGGGAAGTCAAGCCGCGCGTGGAGTGTACCCACCGTTCCCCTTCATTTGGCCGTTTTGAATGTGTTCTAGGGCTTTTTTGGCCCAAAAATGGCTATTTTTGGCCCTAAACTGCAGTTTTTGAAACCGAGGTCCGCCACTTGCGAATCCCGTTCCCGGCCGCCACCGTTGAGTTTTCTGCTCAAACTTTGTGTGATTGTACTTCACACCCATAGGTATCATTCACCAAAATTTCACCTGAATCCGAAGCTCCACGACGGAGTTGTGATTTTTAGCCATTTCGCGCGTGCTGCTTGCTGCTTGCTTGCTTGCTTGCTTGCTTGCTGCTGCTAAACCTGGTAGGTCCACCCTAGACACTAAAAAGGGTTATAAAACCAAGACTGGTTCCACCAGCTCGGTGAACCTTAACCCTAATCAAGACTGAATATTGGGACCGAGCTGGTGGGGGAGGGAACATTAGATATGAATGGTGAGGGACATCAAGAATGATTCACACATTGATGGCTCTTGACAAAGTGAAATGCACGTGAACCCCATCACCACGAGGCCCACTTTCAAGGCTTTTTGGACTTCTCAGGGGCCAAAATGCCCCAAAATGGGCTCAAAATGGGCTCATTTCACCCTTTTGTGCACCCCAAATGGTCTACGATGAGTTTTGGAAAAATGTGTTTTTGACCCATTTTTGACCCATTTTTGGTCCCAAAACAGCCCATTTTCAAGGCATTTTGGGATTTTTGGAGGACCCAAATGGGCCACCACAAGCTCAAAAACAGTCCAAAAACACTTGTTTTGGCGTCGCACATGGTCTAGGATCATTTTTGCGGAAAGTCATATTTTTACCCCTTTCGGACCCTGTTGACCCATTTGGGTACCCACCTGTTTGGGCTTGAGCTTGCAGCTTGCCACAGCCTAGTGGGCCTAGTTATTGGGGTCTACGCGTCCGTTTGGGCAATTATGAGGGGTGGAAGCCACAAAACATTGGGGGGTTGCGGGTGGAGTAGGTGCCCTCGGAATCGCATTTTGAGCCATGTAGCCAAAGATATGGCCTATTCTTGGTTTGTGGCTATCGGCAGTTGGAGCTTCTGGGGGCCTTTTTTGGGCCGCTTCCGCGGCATATCATGGAGTTAGAGGGCCGCAAAGAGCTCGTTGACACGGGGAAGTCAAGCGGCACGTGGGGTGTACCCACCGTTTCCCTTCGTTTCGCCGTTTTGAATGTGTTCCAGGGCATTTTTGGCCCAAAAATGGCTGTTTTTGGCCCTAAACTGCAGTTTCTGAAACTGAGGTTTCCACTTGCGAATCCCGTTCCCGGCCGCCTGCGTTGAGTTTCTTGCTCAAACTTTGTGTGATTGTACTTCACACCCATAGGTATCATCCACCAAAATTTCAGCCGAATGTGAAGCACCACAACGGAGTTCTGATTTTTACCCATTTCGCGCGTGCTGCTGCTTGCTGCTTGCTGCTGCTTGCTGCTGGCTTGCTGCTGCTGCTAAACCTGGTAGGTCCACCCTAGACACTAAAAAGGGTTATAAAACCAAGACTGGTTCCACCAGCTCGGTGACCCTAACCCTAACCCCCCCCCGTTCACCCCTGGCTGGACACCCCCCTGACCCCCGGCCAGACCCCCCCCCCCCCGACCCACGGCAGGAACACCCCCCCCCCCCGACCCCCGGCTGGACCCCCCCTCCAACTGCCCCCCCCCCCCCCTCCGAGTTTTGACAGAAAGCTAGGGGGTATGTCGCATGAGGCCCGGTTGTAGTCGCCCCCCCCCGTGATTGTGTCACTACGATTTTCGCAGATGAACATTTTGTAGGCAGTTGTTCACCATACCTGCAATTTTTGCCATAGGTTGCATGTTGCCCCAAAAATTTCATGGTCTGCATCAGATTGAAATTGAACCTCCATCACGGGTGGGGCCGACAATTGTTTCCGCACCCGCATTATGACGGACCAGGGACATTTCTAGGCGCTGTGTGCACGGCTGTATTGAAGTTTGCGCAAGCTGTCCCCATTTTTGCGGCTCTCCCACAAAATCATGGCATGCCAAGTCCTGTCTTTGCGCGCTCCAAGTCAGGACTTGGCGCAGGCCAAGTCTTGCCTGGACTTGTCCAAGGCATTATAAGGCATGCTACACCCTACTTCCGAGGCCGCTTGGGGGCCTTCTCCTGCAACCCAAAGGCAAACCCCGAGCCGTGCCTCGGACTGCCCTCACCCCTCTCCGGCCGGGGCCTCTTGGCGGGGTCAAGCAGGGCAGCCAAGGGGTAGGCATCAAGGGTATTCTGCATATCCTTGATGGTGTCTTGCTTTTCCCCAAGGGTGATTGCAACATGGCGGCACGTGTTCAGTGCACTGTGCATCTCAACAGCGGCCGCCTGCAAGTACACCCGAAACTCACTCTCACTACTCTCACCGCCACTGCCCGAAGCTGCAACTGCAGTACCGTTGCCACCACCGGAGCTGCGTTGTGCTTGATGCTGCGCCCTTTCCAACACCTCCTTCGTCTTGTCCCACGCCTTCTCCCTACTCTCCCACGCAAGTCTATCAGACTTCAGAGTCCCTTGCACATCCTCCCTTCCCTTCTTCTCAACGTCCAGCTGGGATTCCAACAATGCTACCTGGGCCTGCAGACGGAAAACTTCCGCCGCTTCCGAAACACTCTGCTCTGCTTGACCCTCAACAGCCTTGCCCTCCTTGCCCTCCTTGCCTTTACACGGGGGCCGCTTCCCGGGGCCGCTCCGCTCAAACACCCTCTCCCGACCCTTACTCTCAAACCAACCCTCAGACGCACGGTCACCGCCTTTGAGCGTCTTCCTGCCCTCAACAGGTTTTGCGGTAACGCAACAAAAAGGCATCGGCGGCGGTGGTCAATTCCGGTGCCCCCCTCAGGGCCCGCACGTCACTCCACTCCGCCTGTTTCCAGCGCTGGAGTTCACCAAGCTGGTCAACATGGCACAGAATCATGCGGTTGTGGGTGCAGGGGTGCTTCATCTGGATGAAGGGCACGGCAGCCACCTCAAATGGCGTCGGTCCCCGTCATGGCACAGCTGCCCAAAAGAGGCAAGTTACCACCATGGACTCCTCCGCCCCTCGTCGTACCACCTGCGACCGGTAGAGCTTGGCGACGATGTGGCCTTCATCGTCCTCAAGCTCCCCCACCGTATCCTCCCGGGTGGTCACCTTCGTGAACTTGGCCTTTCCCTCCAAGTTCTTCTTGAAGGTTTCCAGCCCTATTCCTCCGGGACCGCCCAGTCCACCTGTCCGCGGAGAGGCCGGGACACTTGGCAAATCCGGCACATGTGGCAACAAGTCTCCCCCACTTGGGGGCACGACCGGCACGGCCTCGGTCTCCATCGCAAAGTTGATGAAGTGGACCCTCAGCTAAGAAGGAAGAAAGGGGGCGTGGGAAGCGTTGTGAATAAGTGGCACGCACTTGGAAGGAAGTTGGCTTGGGTTAAGTCTCGATTTGGCGCGCGCCAAGTTGGGGTTGGGACAGGATAGGGGGACTTGTCGCACGCCAAGTCAAGGGTTGGCGAACACTACAGAGAGGATGGAGCATTCGGAGCAAGTCACCGAGCAAGGGGAATACCTTTTCGGAGCAGGCACACGTAACTTCCTTCGTGGCCTTGTCGATCTTCACGAGGCCGTTCAGCCGCGCGTCCTGGCTGGACAGCGGAGCACTGAACGTGGCCATCTGGGCCCAGGACATTGTCTCCGAGCGGGGATCGCGAATGAGCGTTGCCCCGAGGACGGCAAACGCAAATGCACACGTGCCACGAGCGGTGGGCGTGGCGGTTGGGGCACCCTTCAGCCGACTCATCGGCGGGGGCCACGTGCGGGTTCGCGAGGGGCGCCAGGTGGAAGGTGGCAGTGGCGCCGTCTTGCAGAAGGACCACATCGCCCAAGTAGGGAACGTTGGGCTTCACTGGGATGGGGGACTGGGAGATGTAGGCGGTGGAAGAGGCGGGGATGATGTCTGGGGTGGGCTCCACAATGTCCAAGTCCCCTTGGGGCTCTAGGCTGGGACTGCCCAATGACAGTGCATCCTTCTCCTCCATGGTAAAGGGGATGGCATAAGCGATGTCATGGTGCGGCTTGGGCACCCCTCCCCCCCCCGCCATCCTCCATGTCCGCGTCCTTCACCGTTCCCCCCTCCTTGTCATGGTTCTCCTTCGCCTTCACCTTCTCCTTCTCCTTCTCCTTCCCTTGCTTCTCCTCCCCCGTCTCCTCCTTCTCCTTCTCCTCCTCCTTCGTCTCCTTCTCCTTTTCCTCCTCCTTCTTTTAAACCTTTTCCACCCCCTTCTCCTTCTCCGCTTCCTCCACCGTCACCACCACCTCCTCCTCCTTCTCCGCCTTCTTCACCTTCTCCTTCTCCCTTTCCTCCTCCATCGCCACCACGGAGGCAGGCATCACCGGCACCGAATGCATCAACTCCATAAATGCCTCCGGTTCGACCGTCAGCATACATGTGCGGCGACCCGGAGGCACAAACGGAATGAAAAGCACCCGGCCGGGTCCACTTGCTCCGCGGTGGATCACCGTCCCGTGGAGCATGGTCATGCTTCTAATCTGCTGAACAACAATGTCCCACTGGTTAGAGGCATGATACCCCCCTTGGGACCCTGGACAGACCTGAAGGGACTTGCTTGGGGGGCAGAGTGTCAGTGGAATCATCACCACGCTGGTCTGCCCCGCCATGCGGTGCCCCAACGAAAAATCCCTATGCGGCATCTGGAAGCCCTTCCACGGGGGAGCATCCCAGCGGCCGATGAGTTTGGGACACAGCGGTTCCAAACCATCAAGCTATGGGACGCCCTCCCTGAGATGGGCCACCAAATGTGCTGGAGATCTTCAGACAACCAGTTGGCCAGACTGGTTGCCTTGGTCTGATACCTGCCACCCCCCTCACCTGGGGCCTGCAGCTCCAACGTCTCCACCCATTCCAGAGGCAATTCCCTAGTTGCCAAGGGCTGCAACCTCATCCACATGAGGGGAGAGATGGCGAGGAAGTACTGGCAGTACCCTGCCGCCATGAAACCCTCATCGGAGGTAATGGGGGCGTTGGGGATGGGATGGGTGGCGCTGGAGTAGGAGTTGTGGAAGGAGGGATGGGGACACCCCATTAGGATCATGGTGAAAGGGGCGGCAATGGTGAAGACTGTGGGTTGGGTGATATCCTCCAGGTGGGTACGGAGGGACTTGGAGGCACAAAAATCTATGGGTGCCGCCGCCTCCCATGGGTGCACCTTGCAGTAATTGTACTGCACCATCGCATCCGTGGTGGTCTTGTTCCTCCAAACAGCCTTCTTGATGGGGTCGACCCACATCCATCTTTGGTCCGCATCAACATCTTCAGGCTGTTTTGTGCTTAGTCTGTGCACGTTGACAAATTCTTTGAAGCACATAGCTTGATAGTGTTGCTGAGAGCCAAAGATGTCTTGTGGTTCAACCTCAAGAAGACTGCAAGGGTGGTAGGGAACCTCTTGACCACCCCGCATGCAAAGCGACCGAGGACACCCCTCTCCAAGGCAAAATGCACGTGCGTGTAATTGATTCGCCAAATGTAGAAGGGTTCCTCATTCTCCTGGAAGTTCCACCCTGCCTCAGCCAAAATCCCCCCTTGCGCATCCACCCGCCCTTGCGGTAAGTTGGGGAAGGTGGGCATATCCTCGGCGGTGAGCCAGTAGGACATTGGCAGGAAGCCACCGGGGGAGTGCTCAGCACCGGAGCGAGCCTCATGCTCCTCGATGGATTGCTGAACATCATCATTGCGGAGGAGACGGGCTTTGGTGGCACCCCCCGTTTGCACGGTGACCTTCTTCCAAGCTTTGTATTTGGGAGGCATTCAATGAAATGAGACTGTGAGTCTGTGACAACAAGTAATATGAAATGGGGAGAGGTGTATGGAGTAAAAGGAATTGAGGAACAAGCAACTGAACAACTTGGCGTGCGCCACGTCTGGACTTGGCGCGCCGACTTCCACTTGGCGCGAAAAAAGTTGGCTTCATTAAAAAAACACACATAACGCATAACAAAAAGTGAGCAAAAGAGCCAAAAGATGCAAAAAGGCAATAGTTCCTCACATTGCATGCAACAGGCACAACAAAAGCACCGTGCAAAAAAGTATATATAAGTTCCACGCTCTAGACATGGAGTTGGCTTGAAGTTGGCCAAAGTAAAGTATCTGGACTTGGCTTCGTAGTTACATCCAATACCTTGAGTAGACAGACAAATACCTTAAAATGTGTAAATTGCCACACACAGGAATGGGTGAATGGACCACCTCAAGTTCCTCAAGTTGAACTTCAACGTTGGCTTAGTGGTGGCCAGTCCCCTTAACACCACCATGCTCGTGGTTAGACATGGTGGGCCATTTCCGGTGGTAAGCACAATGCGGTCCTCTACCTAGGGGTCGTATTGTGTGCTGTGCCCCTGATGTGCCCACGCTCTACACAAAGTTTGTACAAGACAATACCAAGGTAGGTAGGTAGGTAGGTATCTTCGGGGGCTCGGGATGCCTCCTTTAGCATTGCAGGAAGAAGGAAGCAGGTGCGACCACGCCTCCCACTACCCTATGCAATGCACCTCACTAAGCCGCTCCTGCATGTCACGGCAAGAGACGGCAAGGGCCAAGTAGCCTTTTCTGAATTTGTCCCTGCGCTGAGCGTTGGGGACCCTTGAGAAGGCAGGGGTTATGTAGCCATTATGCCCACATGTGGGCCCCCGAGACGGCAGGGTTCAAGAAGCCACTTCTGATTTCGTACCCATACCCGCGCTAAGCGTTGGGGACCCCCTCGCTGGGAGGGTTATGTCGCCATTTTGTCCACATGTGGGGGTTAAGACAGCGGGGGTTAAGTCGCCACTTCTGATTTTGTCCGCACTCTGAGCATTGGGGACCAGAAAGATGGGAACCATATATTTCAACCATGTCTGCATTTCAGTTTGCATATTGCTTTGTTTTTGACTGTCTGTTAGAGTGTAGTTGTTTGTGATTGTCTCCATGTTGCTGTTGTGTATTGCAACTTGTGTTTGAACCTTTTAAAAACAGGCCTGCCAAATGCTAAGATCTAAAAAATAAAGGTGCCCTTTAAACTCCAAAAGAAAGTTGTGCGCTTGCCGGGGCGAAAAAGAAACAACCACATTTTAAAGGGTTTTCTTCCCTTCAACCTTTGTTTTCAAAAGGAAAGAGCCACCTAAGTTACTCACACAGTGAACCCCCCCGTTACTCACACAGTGAACCCCCCCAAAGTAGCACATAATGAGGTATGTGCTCTGCGTGGTGGTGGGTAGGCTCCAATAGTGCCAACAAAAGTATTTGCAAAGGTACAGGGGCATCTACCCGTGGCTGTGTGTGCAAAGCGCTTGCGCCCGCGTGCCCACAATAGTGCCCGCGAAGCCCTAGGCAGGTGTCCCGGCAAAAGCGGCCGCAAAGGTACCTACAAAAGTGCCCATGAAGGTGTTTTTCACCACAAAAACTGATCACCGATCGCTTCAGCGTTGGGTTAGTTAGAGTCTTGTTGCTTTGCTGTGGGTCAACCAAAGTGCTTGCCGGGGTGCCTGTGAGGGTGCATGCATGCGGACCGCACCTTGGTGTCTGCCAAAGTGCCCGCGAAACCCTGGGTAGGGTGTTAGGGCAAAAGCAGCCACAAAGGTGCCGACAAAAGTGCCCATGAATTCGTGGGCCACAGTGCCCACAATAGTGCCCGTGAAGGTGCGTGTGGGAGGACCGCGCCTAGGTGCCCGCCCGCACAAGTGCCTACGAAGCCCTGGACAGGTTGTCTTGGCCAAAGTGGCCGCAAAGGCGCCCACAAAAGTGTCCGCGCAGGCACAGGGTAGAGTGCCCGCCAGAGTGCCCGTGAGGGTGTGCGCGGGCGGACCAGACCCAGATGCCCGCAAAAGTGCCTGCCCAGCCCTGGGCAGGTTGCACCTGGAAAAGCGGTCGCAAAGGTGTTTGCACCATGGCTTGTTGAGGCGACAAGTTTTTGTGCAGGTTCTGCAGCATTCCTGGTGTTGTGGGCCGCATTTTATCATTCGGGGTCCAGGCACATGTTTGGAGAAGGGGTGACAGGCACTTTTTATGGGCTCAGACGCGCCTTTTGCTCAGCTTGGTCCATGATTTTACCACGCAGTTTCACCTCCGAAATTTCGTTTTTTTTTTTGAATGTGGGCCAGTTTGTACAGACACATGTGAAGCCATTTCGAGCCATCTACCCATCCTCTTTAGCTGTCCACCACGTGCTGTCCACTATCTAAAGAACGTGTGAAGCAGCTTGTTGCACTCTAGGTTGATGTACTGGAGAGAGGGTAGGTCGCGAATAATCATAGAACTATGGAGCATCACAGCCCAGATCCAGCCCAATCTTGTGGCGTCTGTTGCTTTGTTGTGTGCTGCATGCAATGCAACCCGTGACCAAAGAGATGCAGGGGTGCCAGGTGCACAACAGATTTCTCAAGTTGTAAAGTTGCCCTGCATTCTGGGAGCTTCAGCTCACAAGGTCTCCAAACTCAAGTGCCAAGGACAGTTGGACTCCTGCTTGGTGCCCCACTTGGGACTCCAATCAGGAACGTGTTGGTCAGTGTGGTGTGCTGTGCCAGGCCGGTTGCCTTAAAGCAGCTGTCTGTGTGGCATACGTCATCATAAGCCCCGCCCCTGCAATTACAGGATATTTATCCATCAGACAAATGCGGCGTATTACTGCCCTCCTCATCGCTTTTTGCGCCATGTGCGCTGCGTTTGAGATCCCTGGGCTGACCTGTCCAACTGAGGGCGAGAAGTGCAAGGTTTTGGGGCAAGACGGCATCTGTAAGCGAGAATCTCGCCTGCGAATCTGCGTCCCTGACCCGAAAGAGCCCAAGCTGCCTGACGTGCCCTCCGTTTGCTCAAAAGTGGGCGACCCGTGTCAAGCTTTTGGCCGTGAGGGCGAGTGTAAGGCGAGCGCTGGAGGTGTGATGTGCTGGGTTGATTTCGGTGGAGGAGGGGGTGAGAATGATGATGAGGGTAAGACAGGCAACCAGGGGAAGACGAGTGATGAGGGGACCACGAGTGACGAGGGAAAGACCGGTGACGAGGTGCAGACGGACGACAAGGGGGAGGGAAGAGGGACGACAGGGCTGGGTATGGGGGACATTTTGGAATGTAAGAAAGCGGGTGACAAGTGCAAGGTGATGGGCCGGGAGGGTATGTGCACCAACCTTTTGGGATTGATGGTATGCCAACCAAAGCGTCGCGGAGGAGACAATGACAATGACAATGACAAGGACAAGGACAAGGATGAGGACGAAGGAGATGATGGCAATGGGAAGGACCATTCTGCTTTCTGCACTACAAATGGGGAGCCGTGCCAGATGAGGGGCCGCAACGGCACCTGCGTTGTGCGGGGCAGTGCGCCACGTGGGGTCTGCATGCTAAATGATAGGCAGCAGTCCACAGGAGACAATGTGAACGACAAGAAGGATGATTGGAACCGGATGTTGTGCGCAGCGAACGTCACTGAGGGAGAGGAGTGCGAGTTCATGGGCCAGGAGGGCAGATGTATCAAGCAGGCGGGGCTTGGAGACTTGCTGATGTGTATGCCCAAGACCGGGCTGGATATGGGGGACGTCCTGGGATGCAAGAAAGCGGGTGATAAGTGCAAGGTGATGGGCCGGGAGGGTATGTGCACGGACCTTTTGGGATTTGTGGTATGCCAACCAAAGCGTCACGGAGGAGACAATGACAATGACAATGACAAGGACAAGGATGAGGACGAAGGAGATGATGGCAATGGGAAGGACCATTCTGCTTCCAGATGAGGGGCCGCAACGGCACCTGCGTTGTGCGGGGCAGTGCGCCACGTGGGGTCTGCAGGCTAAAACAAATTCCGCCGCCTGGCTGCACCAATGAAGGCGGGCTGTGCGAGGTTCGAGGCGAGAGGGGTGTGTGTCGTATGCATCGCGGTGCCGGTGTGTGCGAGGTCCAGCGCCACGGAGCTCCGGGCAAGTTGCCGACACACCCCAACCGACAGGACCTACCAGAGATGACCGCCAGCACACACAACGTTCAGACATCCGAAGCCATGGAACTGGCGTTGCGGCCGTATGGGCTTGGAGGGAGCACATCGGTGTCGTCGATGCTTGCGAGCGACCGGAAGATCTTGGTCGACAAAATCAACGAAACGCTGGTCTACCAAGGGCCCGGCAGGACCGTGGCGCTCGTGAAGATTCCGCATGATCAAGCAGCACAGTTGAGCCTGACTCTTGGGCGGATAGCCGTTCCGGCCGTTGTGCTTCGCAGCTTCGGTAATGGCGTCACGAAGGTCCCTTCCCCCTCTCCTCCCGACTTCCTTCACGACTCCTTGTCTTTGCTGTTGATCTGCCCCGGTTGATCATGATTTCCTCCTCCTCGCGGTTGTTTGGGTGATTGTTGCATGTAGGTCGGCATGCACTCGGGGGTCGAGTGGTGACACTCGGCATCACCATGAATGTCTGAAGCTCGGTGGCTGTGGTGAGAGCATGGGTGTCCTCAGCACGGGGAGAAAATCACAAGTGGCTGCTTCACCCCTGCCTTATCGGGGCCAAACCTCGGCGGAACAGCTACATAAACCCTGCCTTCTTGGGGTCCCCGGTGCTCAGTGCGGGGAAAAATCAGAAAAGGCCCAAATCTGGGCAAGATGGCTACATAACCCCTGCCATCTCAGGGTTTGACAGGTACATTCGTTGAGTGGGTGCAACCTGCCTCAAATGTCATGCACAAAAATGCTCATGGCATTTTGCCCCCCCCACCCCCAGCAAATGCCACGCACGTGAGCCGGCTTTGATCATGTATCCCCATGACATTGCACTGCATCACTCTTCCTTTTCTTGTGGTAGAAAGATACCTGCCATTTGTTTCGAATCGGCGACGCATTTAGTAGTCAAACGAGGTAGGCCGCTTGGACACCGTGCTACTTTGTCTGTTCGTTTCCCCACTCACAAGTTGGACGTGCTTGTGAACACGCAGACGGGCGGCCAGTCGGAGAGAAGGGCAGCCGGGCAAGTGGAGAGGTGAGCAGGAACACCAGTGATTAGATGCAGGGGGGGGGGGGAATATGCGATTCGCATTTTCCCGCATTTTCCGCATTTTTTTTCGCATTTTTTGGGCAGGTCCTTTAGTGTAATGTTCAAGAGGAAACATTCTAGTGGCATTGTCTTGTAGTCAGTTAGTTGTGAAGAACAATGGGTTTTGTGGGCGCTAGAGGCGCCGGAGATTTTTTTTAGGCAGATGGCAGGGGGAAATTTTTTTGTTTGACCCTATGTGTGTGTGCTCAAAATACTCAGAATTTTGTGGAGAATTCAAAAATGGATGAAAAACACAAAAAAGGACATTGACCCCGACCCGACCTCCGGGTCGGACCTTCGCTGATGGGAGCCTGAGTTGATGGGCAATTTTTTTTTGAAAAATTTTTTCCCCAGTTGTGTATATTCAAAATGAACAGCGTGTCATGGGGATCATTTTGAGGTATGTATGTTGGGGTATCCCCCCCCCCCCCGGGGAGCCCGGCGGTTTGGGTCAATGGGGGAGCACCTGATGCGGCGCGGAGATTCAGCGGTCTGGCCTGACCAAGCAGCTGCAGCTTCTGCCCCTAGCGGTTTTGAGCCTAGTCCGTGATATTCTTGAGTTGAACTACTGCACTAAGTTGTTCCATCGAACCGTCCATGCTTTGAGCGCCCAATTGTGCAAGACGAGACGAACCATAGGGGTTTCGAGGGGCAAACACCATTCTAACAAAACCGCATTTTTTCTATCGCATTTTTTGCCGCATTTTCCGCATTTTTTCCGCATTTTTCCGCATTTTTTGCCAATCCCGGCGACCGCATTTCCCCCCCCCCCCCCTGTTAGATGGGCAGATACAGAAGTAGACATGCCAGTCAGCCAGTAGACAATGAGTGTGGCACGCCCATATACCTGTCTGTCTTTTGGTCCACTTGCCTGCCTCCCGAGCTTTCTATTTGCATGTTTGCTTGCTTAGTTACCTACGTGCCTGCCTGCATGTCTACATGCACACGTCTATGCCACTCCTTGTATTCTTGTCTTCCTACCTGTAGCTGCTTGTCTACTTGCCTGCCCACATGTCTTATTTGTCGAGCTACTTCTGCTTGTTGGCTTGCCGCGATGGCGCAATGGCTACAAGGCTATTCACCGAATGTTTGACCTTTCGGTTTGCTTTGTTGGACGTGCACAGCAAAGGGGGCGATGGCAAGGGCACAAGGAAGGAAGGAGGTCCTCCGCCTATGTTGTCACTAATGTTACTAGAGAACGGGATGCAGTGCCTCAGCATGTAGCAGCAGACACACAGGCATCTGGTGCCTCAGCCTCCACCATCAGGCGCAGAAGTGTGGAGTGCCTCGCCATACAGCATTGCACACAGAGGCGTGCGGTCCCTCAACATACACCATCACGCATGGGAGGGACTGGCGTGCAGTCACCCGCCATCACTATGTGAACGTGCTGGGTTGTCACATGCACCATGTCTGGACGTGTTGGTCTGCCACGTCCAGGCCTAAGAGGGAGGGGGGGATGGAGGGGTGCATTAAACACGGCCCGACACGATGTCCCCTTTGCAAAAGTCACCCCCATGCCCGACAAACTTTTATCCGGTTGGGAAAGTGGCCTATGAGAGGGAAGGGGGGGGGCTCCTCCTTTGGTGGGAAGCCTTTCTAACAGGTTCTAATGACACCTCAGCAGCGTGGGATGACTCACCACATCTGATTTTGGGGTTTTCCTTTAGGGTACGGATGGGCTGATTTAGGACGAGCCCTATCCTTGAGTGAACCTCAACCAAGCTAAGAAACATTCGATAGCCAGTGAGTTGTGGTGAACTCAAGGCAACAATAGGTACTGGTTGATATCCAACTGAGAGAGTCTGGCATGCGATCGTGCTGGTTATTTCAAAACCTGACGTTATGGCCCTCCCCCGGAAGTACCAACCGGCGTACTTGCTTGGCCTTTACGGCACCCCCCTCCCGCCCCCCCCCCCCCCCTCCTGTCCCGCCCTTTCAGGCAGTGGTGGAGGTCAAAGACGTGTCCCAAGTGGATCCCGCAGCGCTGGACAGCGCTGGACTGCCCTTGACATCGTACGTCTCGTCATTTGTGGACATCGAGCGCCTCGACGACGCTGGGGACCTGCATAATGACCGCCCCATCTCCTTCGTCATCATGGCCTCCGCGACAGCCTCGGTCGTGCGCTTGCTGCGCTACCCCTCCGACGGGACCCCGCCGCGCTTTGTGGACACCGAAGGAGGTACGGTTGAGCTCTACTCTGCGGGCCTTTGGGAGTGCAACGCCACCGCGACCTCCCAGTTTGCTCTGGTGCAGCAGGCTGCGAGCCCCAGCCCCAGCCCCAGCGCAGGCCCCATGGCGGGCATCAGTCCCGAGCCCAGCCCCAGCCCAAGCCCTGGCGCCTCTACTGACCCCAGCCCCAGCCCCAGCGCAGGCCCCATTGCGGACTCCAGCCCTGACCCCAGCCCCCGCCCAAGCCCGAGCTCCAGTGCCAGCCCGGGCCTCAGTGCTGCGCCAAGCCCCACTGCAAGTCCCCGTCCTACTGCTAACACTATGCCCAGTCCGTCGCCCAGCCCACGCCCTGGCGCCTCTACTGACCCCAGCCCCAGCCCCAGCCCTGACACAAAGCCAACGTCCGGCCTAACCCTGAGCGCGAGCCCAAGTCCCGGTGTTGCCACCCCGCCACCCTCCAAACCCAGCCCCGATGTCACACCGCCCGCTCCGACGGAGCCTGCACAGAAGCCCGTCGTGCACGTTGCTGGCAAAGAGAGCAGCGCTGCCCTGTCGCATGGACCCGTACTGGGGCCCATTTTCGTGATCCTGGGCCTTTGGTTCATCCTAACGCCGTGAGCAGTGTTCCGGTTACCAATAAGGGGGAGGATTTGGCGATTCGGCGCCACCCCCCCTCGCGCCCCCTCCCCTCTTAATCCACCCCAAAGCCCTCCTTATGTAAATGGCGCTTACGTGGCTTTGCTTTGGCGGCTGTCTAAGGTTTTCTAATGGACGATAATGACGGACGTCGTGCTTTGGGTGCCGTGACTGTAGAACTGTTTGCTCCCTCTATTATGGGCCACTCTAGTGAACAAGTGCTCTGCACCCACGCTCCTTGCGGCGGTGCTGCCCCATGTGGATTGCCGAGTTCCAACAGCGGAACAGCCATGGCAGGGCCCAGCGCATGTGGGGGACTGTGGGGGGCTTGCGGGCCCGATCGCCCGCTTCCCGCTTGAGGTGCTTATCGCGGTTGGCCTGTTGCACAGCGGGGATGGGGATGGGCAGTTTGTCAACATCCACAGAATTAAGATTGGCCTAGGATGCGGTGGATTCACTGGGGGCAACAAGCATCAACAAGCCTCCAAAGTGATTGCATCACTCATTGCAAAAAGAAAAACACTGGGCATCCCAACAAATTTCTTGCCCTTATTGCACAATGTGTTATTGCTTTTGCACACTGAGAAGCTGGAGGAGGACATCTACTTGATATCGTCATCCGTTGACGAGGCCTTCAAGCGCCCCAGGTCTGCCGAGCAGTCCTTCGTGTGGCAGGACGGTCGTGAGAAGGCACCAGCGATCGTCAAGCGTCTTCGGTCTGAAGCGCCGAACTTGGAGGAACATCCGAAACGCAAAAAAGTAATGAATGGGCTACAGTTTTTTAAAAAGATTGCACGAATGCCGCTGCTGCACAAAGCACACTTTTATAGGAGCTAGAACTGTGCCCCTCTCTAGCATGTGGCAAGGTCATGGACGTCAGCACCGCGTGCAGTCTTGTCAGGCATTCCCCTTGCTTCTCGAATCGCAGGGCGCCGGTGTGCCCCTGAGGGTGGGCCACCCAAACCAATTCTTGACCCAAGACTTGCTCGGGAAAAATGACACTCGAAGAAGCGGGCCTCTCGCGAAACCCACCCAGACCCCATTCCCTTCAACTTATTCCTTATAAACGAAGCACGATCCAGTCCTCCACAGGCCCAGCAGGCAATAGACCACCGTCATTGCCCCCGCCGCATGCCCCCGGCCCGCCCGATTCGGGGGAACAAGGCTTGACTAGACTGGACCCCCCCCCCCCCCTAACGCCCCAGGGGCTCCCCTTCAGGCATCGTTTATCGAAGGGGCACGGTTTATGACGGCCAGCCGTCCCTGTCCATGCCTCGTCTTACGGAGGAATCAACAGGCAGCCACTGTTCTGCCCGCCCGACCTCTGGGTCGCAGCGCATCCACCCCCCCTCCCCCAAAATCTTCCAGGTTTACCGGCATTTCGCGGGACACGAGGTGCCGTACCAGGGACAACCGTTGCTGCTGGAAGTAGGTCAAAGGTTGGGGTCTGGGAACCATGTATGAACGCCCCTGCGGTGTTCGCAGTGCATGCACAGCCCTCTTGCCCTCTTCTTTGTGGCAGTTTGCCGGCCCCTCTAGCAGCAGTAGACCAATAGCGCTTTGCTGCTTGATGGGCGGTGGTGGTGTTGGTTGTGCGAGGGGACATTGGCCATCTGGTGCCACCTGCTCCTGCATCTTTGCAGAACCCACCCCCCAGCCCCGTGTACTCACCCACCCCGCCCCTCTGACCTTTTGTTTAGCAGTAGGGAGTGGGCAGGCAAAGCATTTCCCTATGGACACTCATGTCCTCGCGATGGCATGCTCCTGCTTCCACTGATACACCAGTTTCTCGTGAGCAGCAACTCGACCCTTTCCCCGAACTCTAACCTGAGCCCTAACCCTAAAGCTAAACCCGAACCATTCCCCTTTCACTGCGGTGATGAGCGGCCCAGGTGCCTCCATGAAGATGTGCTTTTCGTTCTGGCTGACCCTTCCCTTACCTAAAGTTCCCCTGTGTTGCAAGTGTTGGTAGGACTCATCGTGTTGGTATGTGCATTCGTATAAATGTTCATTGTTTTTGTTCTGTAAAATATTGACCCTGGTTGTGCAGTTGATGTGTCCACCGAACCCTGCTTCTGACATACACGTGTTTTGATCCCTTTCTTTTTTGTAGCCTTGTTGTGTGAGTACTGTATTGCCCCCAGGATGTGCAAATGTGTGTCATTCTGCACCAGGAAGGCTTCACTACAGGGAGGGGGGGATTTAGTGCAGGAAAAATCCCGTCTGAAAAAATTTAGTACGCCCAATTCTGGCGCAATTTTTCCTGTACTTTTTTCTGGGCATCATGTTCAAGCTTTGCACCCTCTGTTCCACAGTGCTGACAGGTTCCAGCGGTAGCTCAGTTGTTGATGCATTGGATTCTATATTCTCTATAATTCAAGGTTCTTGGATCCATATGCAGAATATACTACTTTTTCCGTGTCAGTTGTGCCGATTTTTTTTTGGTCAGTTGTGCACAATTTTCTGCATGCTGTGAGTGGATACACCATGTACAGATGAGACACAGAGGGTCAACGGCTGGGCGCAATCAGTAGTTTGGATGCCACTTGCAGTGTGGGGAATTGTGTGGACTTGAGCAAACTAGACCCTCATCACACCGTTTCCTCAAGTGGTGTCCCCCTCAGTAAGGAGAGCCTACCTTGGGCCTTGCCCTTCATCTTGGAAAAGTCTGCCGCAATTTTTCCCGTCACTTTTAAGCATTGCAGCACTAAATTTTCTGCGCCAAAAAATTTCCCGTACCAAACCCCCCTCCCCCCCTTGTAGCACTTTCTGGGATCCAATGATAACGAGGCTGAAGTGTGGCGTTTCAGGGCACTGACTGTCTAAGTGTTAATGATCGTTGTCTCCGTGCCTTGACTGCCTGTTAATCGCAGCATATCCATCCACGCATGACGTTGGACACTTGGGGAATGACATACATACAATACAACTTGTACCCTAGCAGTTACTGGAATTCCAGTTGGGTCCTCTTCCACAATGTACCAAGTTCCTTGGGTGGAAAGGGAGTATAAAGATGTAGTACTACACTCCTTTCCCCTCATATCTAGCTAACAACAATAACCAGCAAAAAAAACCCACAACAAGCAACAAGCACTTCCCGAACTCGTTTTGCAAATGGTAGATCAGGGATGTGCCCATTCCAGCTCAAATTTGGTGTACTTTTTCCTCAATGTGGCCTTCCTAAACCCAAAGTTTGGGCCCAACGCTCCATGATGGTGGCCTGCGGTGTGGACGCCAAGTTGGGGGGTGCCCTTTCAAATCTGTGCACTTTTGGGCCAAACAATGGCTTTTTTTGCCCAAGACAGATTTGTAACCTGCTCACAACAGCAAAATGAAAGAAAACGAATAATCATATACCGCGATTGGGTTGGTTTGCTTTTGTCAAAGAGCCTTTAGCTGGCCCTGAACTATGTGATATGCCCGAGAAGCACCCCCAAAATGCCTGAAAATCGACGCAATTTGGCTGCAATAAGCCCCAAGCCACAAACAGGTCATATCTCAGGCTACTTGGCTCAAAAACCAATCCTAGTCCACCCACAACCCCTCACTTTTTGTGGTTTCCACTCCGCTGAATTGCCCAAACAGACGCCTAAACCGCGATGCTGGTGCGGACAAGAACCTACCAAGGCAGTGCAGGTAGCTTAAACCAGCTTGGGCCAAAACAGGGAGGGAAGGACGGATGAAGGGATGTGGAGGGGGCAGATGTCTAGATGCTGTGTGCCAAGGCAGAGATACAGGTTTTGCAAGCAGAATGATAGCCCTCCTCTGTTGTGCAAGGGAAGGGGGGCAGAAAGGCTGAAAGAGTATGCCAGGTGGTACTTCCGGGCAATTTTCAGTGATTTTGATGGTATCCTCCACTTGTAGATAGGCGGGTGGGTTGCCCACCCATTGGGTTGGGGGTGAATAGGGAGGGTTCCAAAAATAAACGCAAGAGGTGGGCAGCCTGTTGGGCTACCCAACAGCCAGGGAAACTGTGTGAGCGTGGGACAGTTGTCCTGCTGCTCACAGCCGCTGCTTCTGCCCCTTGGCGTCCCTCCCGTGTCGGCACTGGCATGCTCCACACAAAAGTCTTTCCCAAGACAGTGAAGGTTGGAGAGTGCTCACCACCACTGAGCACAAGGGAGGGGGGGAGGGGGCGGTAGAGCACACTGCAGGTCATGAACTCAAGGCACCATTCGGTACCGGAGCACAGTGGTTCAATAGATTAGGGAGGCATCCAATGCGACATCCTGGTTGAACGCGAAATATGCATGGCCCACACGCACTCACACCTACAAACCCCCCAGGTCAATGGACCCCCCATGTCAATGCCCCCCCCCTCTCATCTGGAAAGCAGAGTCAGCCCCCCCCCCTCCCCCAGAACAGTTTAAGAACTACACACGCCGGATAACCACAAATGTCGAAAACTACGAAAAATGTGGCCCAGGCGAGCTCTACCACCACCGCAAAGATGCAGAGGCAAGAGTACAAACTGTATACCCAAACGTTGCTTCAAACACCTGCACAACAGTTTCTGTAAAGAAATGATGATATTTTGAGTTGTTGCCTCCCCCGTGTGCATGTCAATGGCCCTGCACTGTCGCTGGACCCCCCTCTCGGAAGTAGGAATCATGCCCCCGGGCCATTGCCAATGGGGGGGGTTGGCATTGCCAATGGGGGGGGGTTCTACGGCCTCCCCACCAGCACACACAGCCCTCCCTCGATATCCCCCTGTTCCAGTTCCCATGCCCAGGCCCACGCCGCAGCTGGTCGCAGTGGGCCTGGGGGCGATTACCATTGCTGCGGCCCTGTGGTGGCGGTGCTATGGCCGGGCTGTCTCGGCCCGGGCCCCGGCCCCCGCCGGGCCCTGGGCCGAGATCTCATCGGGGGCGCCCGACGAGCCGCGGGGCGCGCGGTGGCTGGCGTCGCACTGGGCGCCGGACCCGCAGCGCCGCCGGTCCACCGTCCCGCTCGTGTTCCGGGCCAGTGCGACGCCCACCGGGCTCCGCCCGCTCGACCTGCGCGACTACATCGACGTGGAGCCCCGCGACGCCTTCGAGCCGCAGGTCCGGCTGAAGCGGCGCCTCCTCAACGGCCCCACGGCCGCCCGGTTCTACGCGAGCCTCGCCGGCGAGCGGCCGCAGGTCCTTGCGGCCGAGGCAGAGGTGCTGGCGATGCTGCTGGACCACCTCGAGCAGCGCTTCCCGCAGCACTACCAAGTCCAACGGTCGGCCGGCGGTGTGGCCACCGCCGTGCGCGAGCTCATCACCGGCGCCGCGTTCGCGGTGGAGGACTACGCCGCGTGCCCCCTGAAGCTCTGCGGGCAGCTGGTGCAGGAGGACTTCGTGCTGCTGTCCCCCGGGCGGCGCGCCGGGGCCGGGGCCGGGGCGCCGCCGTGCCTCGTCGCCGGGTGCGCCACGTACACTTTCATGGAGATTGGGCTGAGGGGCGAGAAGAGCAACATGGACCTCGGCAAGTCCGTGCCGCACATCCACGACCCGGTGCCCGGCTTCAACGACGCCAACGGCATCGGACCGAAGGTTGCCAGGTTGTCGACTGTTGCACACGCCCCCTGCTCCCCAACCTCCCCCCATTCAGATCACGTTTGTGCATTTCAGGCTGTATCATACCGACTGGATGTAGCATAGCAGTTGATTGCTGATAGACACTTGGAACATCGGCTGGAATTGCTTTGGCGGGGGCATCCAGTATCTGTGACCGACCATGATTGAGCCCACCTCCCACCTCCCGAGCGGACCTAGTCCCAGACCCGAACGCGAACTGGCCCAAAGATTTCCACAGACTTCCCAACAGACTTCAAACTCAAGGACATCCAGGAGTGGTGGCCCAAGGGGTTGGAGTGCACACAGACACCGGGGGGGGGGGGATTAGGAACAGGCGAAATTTGGAAAGGCAAAATTTGGCACAACAAAAGTGTGCCGGTGCAAATCCGGTGCTGCGTGCTGGACTGAGCTTCTGTGGAGGGGACCGTGCAAAGTGCTGGTGGGCTGCGGCTGGGCGGTGAGGCACACGGGCCGCGACCTGAGCATCGGGTTTTAGCTGCGTTGCTTTTTCTGATTGGGGAGTGTTCTGATGGCGGCTTGTGGGCAGACATTCAGGCATTCGACAACCGGTGGCTTGGATAAGGGCCATGGCATTGGGTTGACCAGCAGGATCCTGACCTCATGCCGGGCGTGACCAGTGCAGCAACATGACTACTCGGGGAGGGGGACGTGAGGAACGTGCGGTATTTGGAATGGCGAAATTTGGTGTGGAGGAAGTTTGGCGCAATCCTTCAATACCACCGCAGAATTTGGCACAAAGTCCCACATTGTTGCGCAGACCGTGAACGGTGGTTGTTATTTCCCATGGGCCTTGGGTGGGTTGCCGTGAATTGTTTGAGGCTTCTGGATGGCTGCTCTTATTTCCCGGGGGCTGTTGGGCACAATGGGAGTGTGCATGCCGAGAGGGCTACAAATGACACACAGAAAACCGGCTTCGGACCTTCAAATACCGTGGCACCGCCGGCTGTAGGACACTGCCCAATGCGTGGCCTTAGACAGGGGGGGGGGGGAGGACTTCTTGGGGCGATACTTTCTTAAGAAAATTTCGTCTTCAAGGAAGGTAGCGAAATTTTCCCCTGGCGGAATTTAGAGGTGTCGGCAGTGTAGTGCAGGGATTCCCAAGGGTGGCGAAATTGTGTATGTTGTAATTCGTGTAATTTTTTTTTTTTCGCTGTAAATGCGCGTAACAAAAAAACCGTATAGTCGTGTAATTTTTTTTTTTTCGCTGTAAGTCGTGTAAGCCGGCTTACACGACTTACAGCAAAAAAAAAAAAATTACACCACCTGACGGTTTTTTTGTTACACGCATTTACAGCGGAAAAAAAAAATTACACGACTTACAGCGAAAAAAAAAAAATTACACGACCTGACGGTTTTTTTGTTACACGCATTTACAGCGAAAAAAAAAAATTACACGACTTACAGCAAAAAAAAAAAAATTACACGACTTACAGCAAAAAAAAAAAAATTACACCACCTGACGGTTTTTTGTTACACGCATTTACAGCAGAAAAAAAAAGCAAAAAAAAGCGTCAGGGGTTATGTAGCCAATTTGCCCACTTGTGGGCCACTTCTGATTATGCCCCCCGCTCTGCAGCGGTGGGGCTCCCCGATACGGCAGGGGTGAGGTAGCCAATTTGCCCACTTGTGGGCCAATTCTGATTCTGCCCCCCGCTCTGCAGCGGTGGGGCTCCCCGATACGGCAGGGGTGAGGTAGCCAATTTGCCCACTTGTGGGCCACTTCTGATTCTACCCCCCGCTCTGCAGCGGTGGGGCTCCCCGATACGGCAGGGGTGAGGTAGCCAATTTGCCCACTTGTGGGCCACTTCTGATTCTGCCCCCCGCTCTGCAGCGGTGGGGCTCCCCGATACGGCAGGGGTGAGGTAGCCAATTTGCCCACTTGTGGGCCACTTCTGATTCTGCCCCCCGCTCTGCAGCGGTGGGGCTCCCCGATACGGCAGGGGTGAGGTAGCCAATTTGCCCACTTGTGGGCCACTTCTGATTCTGCCCCCCGCTCTGCAGCGGTGGGGCTCCCCGATACGGCAGGGGTGAGGTAGCCAATTTGCCCACTTGTGGGCCACTTCTGATTCTGCCCCCCGCTCTGCAGCGGTGGGGCTCCCCGATACGGCAGGGGTGAGGTAGCCAATTTGCCCACTTGTGGGCCAATTCTGATTCACCCCCCCGCTCTGCAGCGGTGGGGCTCCCCGATACGGCAGGGGTGAGGTAGCCAATTTGCCCACTTGTGGGCCACTTCTGATTTTGCCCCCCGCTCTGCAGCGGTGGGGCTCCCCGATACGGCAGGGGTGAGGTAGCCAATTTGCCCACTTGTGGGCCAATTCTGATTCTGCCCCCCGCTCTGCAGCGGTGGGGCTCCCCGATACGGCAGGGGTGAGGTAGCCAATTTGCCCACTTGTGGGCCAATTCTGATTCTGCCCCCCGCTCTGCAGCGGTGGGCCCCCCCCAGCACCCAAGTTGAAGGTGCACTTTCGGCTAAGGAGGACAGTGTTCAGGCCACCCCCACCCCACTCGAAGGCAAGGAGGCCTCCGCCGAGCAGAGCGTGGAAAGCCCGGAGGCCAGGCCGCAACCTTCCGTGGACACTCCCACCGAGGAGGAGGACACCCGTCCCAAGGTCCTCATCCGTGGAGAGTGGCGCAAGGTGCCGGATGGCTACCCTGCAGATGCATCTGGCCAGCTGGAGCGTGACCAGCTTTTCATTGATGGCCTGTGCAAGCAGATAGTTCCAGAGTTGCGCGCCGCTTGTCAGCTTAACGCCAATCCTGGTGCAAAGCCCAAGTCCGGTGACACAAAAACGGACTTGATCTACAAGCGTGCATTCTGCAACTACTTGTAGCGGGTGCATGTTTTGTGGGTTGTATTTTCCTCCGCCGTTTGGTGTACCAATGGTGGAGCGTATAAGATTGCTATAATATTGGCCCCATGCCAGTGCCTTGGTGGCCTATAATGGTGGCAGTAGCGTTGGCCATGGCCCTGTCGGGACTCTTTTTCTTGAGCCTGATTTTGTTCCCAGTGCAGGCACACTGGATGTTGGCCATGGCCCTGTCAGGAATCTTCTCTTGGGCCTGATTTTGAGTCTAGTGCCAATGACAACATGTGAAACTATGTTATATTGGCCGAGTCCCAACTAATTGGTGGCCACGCGGAGTACTATGTGCTTTGTGGACTCGGCGTCCCATCGTTAAGGTCGCTATGGGGTGCCGTACGGAACCGGCAGCTGTACATATTGCGCATGTATTGCAAAGGTTGGATTTCTTTCAATTTTTCAATTTTTTTTATAATTTACACGACTTACAGCAAAAAAAAAAATTACACGACTTACAGCAAAAAAAAAAAAATTCAATTTTTTTTTATAATTCACACGACTTACAGCAAAAAAAAAAAAATTACACGCATTTACAGCAAAAAAAAAAAATTACACGACTATACGGTTTTTTTGTACACGACTTACATTTTTCACGGCGAAATTCCCCTCCCCGAACTTTCGAACTTTCCCCCTGCAAAGCAATCCCCGTACAAAATCCCTCCGCCCGGGATGTGGGGTTGGGTGCCGCAGCCGTGAGAAATGGAGTTTCGTGACAGGCTTTCCATCCCCCGCCATATGCACCATCAGAAAACGACAAGAACGACCAGCGCCATTTTGAGGCACTCCGCCGCCCCCTCTTTTAGCCCCCCTTCAATATCCCCCCGAGGGGGGGGGGGGGTCAAGGGGGACACCGTCACTTGCAGTTGGGGCGGAGAGGGTGGGGGGTCGGGATTTGATGCCGGCGGAGGATTGCCGTCTCCTCCCGATCGTCTGTCGGATGCCAACGTCAACTACGTGGGGGAGGGGGCGATTTCGGGGGCAGTCAACTTCGTGTGGGAAGTGTTGCGTTTCCAATTGGCGGCGACATTTCCCCCCACAAAATTCAGTATTCTGCGACATTGGCACCCGTGGCTAAGCTCCCCCGAGCCTGCAAAGCCCTACACACCACAAAATTTCTGGGAGTGTCCGCGAAATTTCCCGCAGCGAAACTTACCACCGCGGACTTGATTTGGCACGAAAATTTGCCCCCCCCCCCTCCCCCGGTACGATCGCAGCGAGTCCGGGGCTCACTGCCCGTCTGCCCCTCTGCCCGTCCGTCGGCAGGTTCTTCGAGCAGCTCGAGCCCCAGCGCCCCCAGTTCCGCTCCAACTGGTTGTTCGTGGCCGAGGAGGGCCTCGACCCGCTGCGCTATGATCTGGCGGGGGGCCTGCGGGAGGCCGCCGACGTCTACGTGGACGTGAACGAGGTCGAGCCCGCGCGGCTCCACCTGCGCGTCGAGCTGCAGTCCGTGCGGCGCCTGCCGCGGTCGGACCACATCCTGTTCACGCTGCACTGCTACAGCGACCCGCTCCCGTCGCTGGCCCGGGCCCCGAAGGCCGCGGCGGTGCTGCGCCAGGCCGTCCTCGACTTGGACGCGCCGCGGCGGAAGTACCGCGGGATGACGGAGGAGGGCGCGCAGAGGGCGGCCGCGTACCTGGAAACGCTGGCGGGCGACGCTTGGTGATGCGCGCGCGGCCGGCGACACGTCGTTGTGAGTTCGCGTGTGGCCGTGAGCACCTCAGCCCAGCGGGCACCAGGATTCGGAGGGTTTTCGGAGGTGTGGCGTGTCCAGTCAAGGGCAGGCCGGGCCCGTATGCGATAGCACCGCGGCCGTGCCGTGCCTTCCCGATTGCCTCCGTGGCGGTGAAGCGCACGCCCAAGCGCGTCATGAAGTAGCGCTTACTAACCTTCGCAAGGTCGAACGCGGGCAGTTGGGTAGTGGTGCAGCTCGCGGTTGTCGCCCAACTAGTGCTGGAGCTTCTGAGCCTGCGACGACAAGTCCGTCTCGTTGCCCATGAGCACCACCCGAGTACCAAACAGGGGGGTCCTTAAGGGACGAGATTTTTTTTTTTGTTAAGGACCCCCCTTAAGGACCGCCCCAAGGGACCACCAACCGCCAACCGCCAACTCCCATCAACCACCAACCGCCAACCACCAACCGCCACCAACCGCCGCCAACCGCCAGCGGCGACCAACCGCCACAAACCATGGTTGAGCACATGGAGTGCCCGCGGGCTTTTTTGGGAAAAGTGGTTCTGGAACACTTTTTTTTTTCTTCCGTTAAGGACCCCCCTGGTACCAAAGTGCGCCGCGGCCCCAGCAGCAGCTGGTGAATCTCACGTGCCCAGCCCCGCGGGACGCAAATCAACGCCATGCGGAACTCCATCGTGGCGATGGCGTGAGGTACCGAAGAACCCCCCGTCCCATCGATGACGTGCCCCGTGGAGCTGCCAGTTTCCACGGAGACCATCCTCATGTCCTTTGCTGAACCCGTCGGGGATCGGCGCATCGCATCCCGACCCCCCACCCCCTCCGTCCCGGCAGCTTGGCTCAGGGCGGGATGGGGGACCGTTGCCGGAGCTGAATCCTGGCGCTGAAGGCGGCACGCGGACTTTGATACAACCCCATCTTTGAGTTGAGGAGGTGCCAGCTCCGTGAGTAGGCAACGGACAAAATCGGCAAGTGCGAATCGCATGGATGTTACGTTTCGTCACACGCCTGTCGTACATCTACTCCGCATGGCGGCAAATCTCACCGTTGTGCTTGCAACAGAGTTCACACTGTTTGTTTCGGTATCGGTGCATTTACAGTACCCGCCTCGCGTACATCCACCGTGCACCATCGGCAGCCGCAGGGGCCGCAGACGGCACGAGATGTGTCGGGTGTCCCAGGGGCTGCTCCACCGTCAGCGACAGTGCTGTATGGTCAGCGCTGCCGACCGGCCGAGCAGCGGGCCCGGCCCCTTGATCGGCACCGCGGCACCGCGCCCTCCCGGAGCCTCGAGCCGCCCGGCGTTGCTGCTTGCAATCTCCGGTGGGCACCGCATCCGCACGGCACACGCCTGTGAGCGCGCCGCCGGCGTTGTGGCGCCCTGCCGTGACGATTGGCACTGAAGGCACTGGACGGGACTGCCTATGATGCATCGCATGCATCGTGCGTTGCTTGGGTGATAGGCTAAGCGCATACAAAGCCTGCTACTCACGCGTGACTGCCCTACTCAGGTCTGTGTTTGGGACCCGTCTTTGGGGAAAGGGATCGCTTTTCTGAGTGAACCGGCGGCACTGGGCGGGCAGGAGCACTGAAGGCGATGGAAGGGAGCAGGCCGTTTGCTGTGGCACGGACTGGCCCAACCTTCCACACATGGTCCAATGTGGGTTGGGGTACATGGTCCTTCGCAACACAAAATACCCACCCCCTACCCTCCAACTCAGTTGGCCCAAATGTCACTCACCACAAAGCGAAGGTGCTGGCCTTGGGCTGCTTTCATTGGACCGGGGTAGCGGCGCTCTGCGTCTCTGCGTCGCGCGTGTCGTGCACTGGCGGGCCGCCAGACCGCGTGCGTCTTCAATCGCATATCTCCCGCGCGCCCCGTCTCTCCTGGGCCTCGGGACAATGCACACAGACGTTGTGTGGCACAGGGCGCCCACCGGGGGCGCAACTGGTTGCTGCAGCTGCCGATGGTCCGCACGGGTGCCCGGACTCTCACAACGCGCCGCGTGACTCGGGCCCGCGATATACGTTGCACCGCAGTGCAAACTGCCGCAGCCCGGTCGCGCTGCGCAGGCGACGCCCTTGTCGCACGCTGCCGGCGCAGGGGTGTGCACGGGATCTTCGGCACCGGGCCGCGCAGGACCAGGGTGCCACTCCGCAGCCGACCCCGCACACATACGGCGAGCGCTGCCATGGGCTGCCCCAATGCAATGCTGCACGGGTTGGCTCCACTCTGGCATCACGGTCCTTGGGCATTTTATTGACCTTCTGCATGATCTCACAGGCTCCGGATGCTCTAGATGCTCCGGATGCTCCGGATGCGCTTTGGGTCATTTTCCTGGTCCTGGTCCGGCTCCGGAGTGCCCCGGGCTGGCGTGCCTCACGACATGGCACAACACGACATGCCCCTGCTATCCTAGTCTGGAGCCACAGGGGGGGTAGGTGAGCGGGAAAGAGGGGGGGGGGGGCGACCTCTCAATTTCCAGACGTCCCCCCCCCCCCCCGCCCCGCTTGGGATGTCCTCTGGCAAACCTCCCCGCTCCCAAACCGTTGCATAGCACAGCAGCACTGCGTTTGTCGTGTGGTTTGGCGGCGCTGTCGAGTCATTTCCCTTCCCCCGAGTTTCCTAAACAAACAGCCATGCAGAGAAATGGGCAATTACCTTTGTCCAGGCAGCTTTCCTCTCCACAGATGGCAGTATGAACAAGGGAACGTGGGTGTAGCACAGCCACTGTGTGGGATGAGGAGGACACAATCAATCCTTTCCCTCACACGACAAAGTCCTGCTGTGTTACCGCCAGCCCATATGCCACATGCCACCGCATCAGGATGGCCTGATCTGACAATTTCCTGATTTTGCTGGTGCTTGCGCATGGGGTGGGGGGGGGGGGTTGGAAGGCACGAGCCTTTGGATCAAGAATTGGTATCGGAGTTGTGAGATTGTGGCCGTCGCACAATGGGGAATGCCGCCCTTGTAAAGTGACTTTGCATGGCTAGCAATCCCGTTGGTTCCACCAGCATTCACCATGGGAAGAATTTTGTTTGTCGTGACTGCAATTGCTTTCCAGGGGAGGTTGCCTTTGTGGATACACACTGGCTGCACTGTGGCAACTGATGGCAGCCGATGGTCCAAGACAACCAACATGCGTGGGATTTGACGTAGGCACCTGTTAGCCGATCTCCCTTGCAGCCAAAATTGCTGTCTTTTCGCAAAGTATGCAGCAAACAGGCTGCATCCTGCAGCCAAGTAATGCTGCTGATGTCCAGCCTATTTGCTGCCGCGCAGCCAATTGCCACCAATATGCAGCCTTCCCTATCAAGGTGCAGCCAAGTGCAGCGGCTCATCGTGGTGGATAATGGAGAAAAACCCTTCAGCTGGGCACTAAATGTACTGCCTAGTAGATAAAGGAACAAAGGATGTGGGGGGCAATGGATACAATGGCTGCTGCATGTTGGAGGCCTTGAGTCATGGCGGCACCAGGAGGTGCTAGTGGAGCTAGGAGAGAGATCATCCTCATTGCCTTGTGATTGGCAACTACCTTCATGCATTCCATGAAGCTGCCTGGCGGTGGTGTGTGGGGAGGGGGGGGGGGGCAAAGGGCAGACCTGCCTTGAGCATGTTCTCCATGCTTTTTGGGCACTATGGCGATATTTGTAGCGCTTTCAAAACGACAATTGCGAGTAATGCTGCGAGATGGATTGAGCATTTATCGCTTCATCATCTTGCCTTTTACAGACATTTTGAGGGTGCCCATGAGGCATGAGGGGTGGGTGCAGCAATGAGCTGTCACCCATTCGCCCAACCAAGTCAATTGACAACTGTGAACACAACAAGAGTCCTCCAAGATACCCCATGCAAGTGTGTCAATGTCGTTGTTGCGATTATCATGTGGAGACGGCGGCAACGTTGACGTCCCGGGCGCATTTTGATGGAGAAGCACGCTGAATCGGTAGATCGGTGGGAGCTTTGCCTGCATACGCCACCCCCTTGTCAACGAATCCGGCTCAAGTCCGAAAATATGCTCCGGTATGCCCGGCAGGAAGCCACCACGTGCGATGCAGCCGCTCCCATTGTGGCATACAAAAGAAACCGTTGATGCCGTCCCCCCTGGCCCGAAAATTTGTCCGGCAGTTTGCCGGCTCATGGGGCGACCCATCGAACCCGGGGGGGATCAGCCCCACAAGTTGAACAGCAGCAAAAAGTATACACTGCACAAAGCGCTGGGCAAGACCAGCGTGTTGAGCCTCGGCTGTCGAGGCGTGAGGCTCCAGGATCGAGTTGGGGACTGAAACTCTGGATTTGGGAAGGCCATGTGTCCATGCAAAGGATGGCCAAAGTAGAGTAGAGCCCAAACTGTTGGGACGGAGTTACAAGCAAAACAGCCGGTGGCATGGTTTTGGTTGTGGTTGTGGTCGGCTCCTGATTTAAGGGGAGAGGGGGGGCGGTAATGTATGGGTGTTGGACAAGGGGGGGGGGGGATCCTATTCGTTCCCTCTGCCCACAAGTGCTGCTTCTGCCCCTTGGTGATGTCGGCGCTAGCAGGATTCGCATAATGTCTTTCCCAAGACAGTGAAGTTCAACCGTGCCTTGACATGCAATCTGCACCATGGCCGTTTCCTCGTTCACGGCGGGCGGGTAGTCCTTGAGGGACGACCGTTTTTTTTGTTGTGGAAAGCCCAGGACCGCTGCCGGCGGTCATGTGCCACCTGCCGGCAGTCAGCCCCCAGCTGCTGACGGGTACCAGCCAACCGCCGACAGATGCTGATCCGATGACCTGCTGGCGGTTGTTGGCAGTTGGGGTATTCAGGGTATTCTACGAGGGAGTTGCACGCACCGTGCGCGCACCGTGCAAACTTTCGAAACATGCGTTTTCACGGGCATTGTTTCGTCCCCGCTTCCAATTAACTGCGAAAATCCATCAGGAAGTAATAAGAATCCCCCTGCAAGGCAGAAAGAAACACCAAGTATCATCCAAAGGCCTCTGGCACCCATCCACAAGCATTTGGGAACACCCGCCAGAGTGGTTTGCGGTGGGCCTCTTCACCGGGTAAAATCTCCAGAAACATCAGAAAGATGCCGCACCGGGCGCGCACCGTGCGACAACACCCTCTACGCCCCCCAAAAAAAGCACAATTGTCGTATGCCCGCTGCTTTGTACTGTAACTCTTCTTTTCGGACGCTTCGGGCCCATCTGGCGGGAGTGGCACCTAACTTGGGCCGCAAACTGGGGCACCCCCCCCCCCCCCCACCCCGCAAAGCCCTGGTGGCGGGCCGCCCAAACTCGACAATGGACTCCGCACAGCCGCTCCCCTTTTTGCAAAGCCATTTTTCTTTCTCGGAATGGCCGACGAACGAGTGTCGCTGTTGCCCGCCGATGAAGAGGAGGAGAGCTTCACCGCCGACGACCTCCTCAAGTACCGCCAACAAATCACCATCGGCGCCTGCGCACTGTTGGCCATCCTGCTGTTGGGCTGGTGGTTCGGCCGCGGGCCCGCCAAGTCCACCGGCACCGGCATCAAGGAGGAGGCGTTGAACCTCCACCGGGACCTGCGCCTGGCGTGGCTGCGGCTCAACGCCTCGCCCAACTGGCTGCCCCTGTCCTACCAGATCGACCCCCCGGACTACTTCGAAAAGGTGCCCGAGACCCAGAAGCCGCGCAACCACTTCGCCCCCAGTTTCGGGCCCCCGGAGTGCCCCCCGGAGGACGTAAAGGCCGCCAGTCTGTCGGACTGGGACCAGTACACCTTCCAGACCGAGAAGATGGTGGTGGCCAAGGGCTGCAACATCTACGACGCCGCCATCGGGTCCATCGCGCTGGCGGTGGGCGGCCAGCCCGACCTCGCGTCCTCGTTCTACCGCGACGTGCTGGACCCCGGGGCCACGGCGGGCCTGCGGAGCATCCGCGGGGACGCCAAGTGCAAGGGCCGCCAGGCCTTCGGGGAGTGCGACCCCCAGAAGGACGGCAGCTGCGGCCTGTGCTACGGGGACAAGAACGAGACGATGACGCCGGCCACGCGGCAGTCGTGGTTCTTCCGCATGATCTCCGACCAGTACGCCTACCAGGACGCCGAGAACGCCCTCTGCCCCTTGGCCAAGACCCAGGTCGCCAAGAAGGACCCGAACACCCCCGACCGGCCCCGCTACTGGACCTGGATCGACTGGAAGCCCGTGCTGGGGGACAACGCGTGGCCGCTCTTGACCGGCGTCGCCCACGTCCTCTGGCAGGACAGCAAGGGCCGCCCCACTCTGATCGCGGACGACGCCCCGGAGCTGCTGCTGGCGCTGGACTTCCTGGCGTCGCTCAAGAGGATGGTCGCCGGCGCCTCCGGCGGCGTCTACTTCTGCCCGCGGAACACGTACTACGGCTCCACCGGCGTCGACATCGGGTCCCTCGTGTCGACGGAGAACAACGCGTCGCTGCTCGCGGGGCTGAAGGCGCTGCGGTACCTCCTCAAGGCCATGAAGCGCCCGGCGTTCAGCAAGCAGATCCAGGAGATCGACGGCCTGATCGCCGGCATCCACAAGTACATGCGGAGCGCGTACGACACGAAGAAGCAGCACTTCCGCACCGGGGGCAAGTGGAACGTCCAGACGCAGTCGATGGAGTGGGACGACGTGGTGTTCGCCGTGGACTGCCAGAGCTGGGTCGGCAGCGTGCTGGGCCCGGGCCTGATCGACCGGTGGTTCGGCAGCGGGGCCGCCCTCAAGCTCTGGGACAAGACCAAGGCCGTCGCGGGCTACGCGCCGCAGCCCAACGGGATGGTCAAGGGCGTGGGGTATTCAAAGAACGACGAGGATCAGGTGCGCCTCCCCTGGTCCGGCTGGGCCCGCGACGCCGGTTTCCGTGCCAATCCCCACGAACCTGTGACAAGCGCTTCGCTATGAGTCACCGTCACAGGGAATGCCCGCGGCAGTGTGGAGGCGTGGGCGCGCGCGCTCCGCCTATGTCGCGACCCACCCTCGCACGCACACCGGAGCCCTCACTCGTTGCGATTTACTATTGGACGGGACGAGGCGCACTTTACGCTTGGCATGCTCCCAAAGTCGTTTATTCGCAACAGGAGCGCTTGGGTGCCACGCCCCGTGGGAGCGACCACCGGAAGGGGTCGCCGTAGGCCCAAGGTTCGGACTGTCAGGGTATGGCAGGTGCTGTCCGAGCATAATGGCCGAATCTCGCGGGTCTCGCTGGACGATGTGGACACCGAGGTTTTGCATTGGAGTTGAGCAAGGACAGCAACACACACCCACGTCTGTGGGGGTTTGGGATGAGTTTCGTCTTGGATTGCTGGAAGATTGAGGTGACGAGATCGGTTCCCCGGGAAGGCAGGGGTTATGTAGCCACTTTGATTCCTTTCACTACTTGTTGGATGAGCTGTGGAATCCCCTCCCCCCCCCACCAGCCCCCCGGAAGGCCCTCCAGGCCGTAGGATAGTGCGAACCAGCCGGCTATAGACCTACTGAGCCGGGATTCCCGTGGATCGATTCCTCATGTCCGACAGCACAGTTGATTGTCGTTGAGTCGCCTGGTTTTTGTTTCCGCTGATTTCTTTCGATTCGCCGAACCAGGTTCCCTGGAAGCTCTGAGTGCTGCCTCATGCCGCTCCCTTGAGCCTTCCTTTCCTGCAGGTCTTTTCGGGCGAGTGGTCGTTCGGTGCGGCGAACTTCCTCAAGATCATGGCGATGGACTCGTCGTATTCCGGATCCACGCGGACGGCGCTGATGGAGCAGGCGGAGATGATCGCAAAGGCGATCCGGGAGGAGTTGACCCGCGACGTCAAGTTCTTCTCAGAGCCGGCGCAGGGGGTGCTGTACGCGAACAAGCGCTACATGATCCCCATCGAGCTCGGGGGCTGGTGGGCCAACCCCCTCCCCAGCCGGGCGTCCACTGCCTGGTCCTTCCTCTGGGACGTCGACTTCAACCCACTGCACTTGCAGGGCCGCTTCTCGGCGACCTACGACATGTAGCCACGTGGCGTGGGAGCCCCCCCCCCCCCCCCGCCCAACAACAACTGTACACACTCGTGCCCAGCCCTCCCCGTAGTCCCTTGGGGTTTGCCCCCTTGTTCCCAGACTTCTGGTGGTCAGTGGGCCTCCAGCCGCTTCTGAGACGGCACTGGGTGAGGTGGGTTGAGTCGCGTGCCGCGGGAGCGCCGAGCGCCCCTATGAGTAAAGGGTCCCATGCCCCACCTCCTACCGGAAGGCCGAACCCTCCCCCCCCCCCGGGACCAGCCACGTCGCAGCGCCCCAGATGGTGGGCCAGGTGACGGGGCCAGGTTTCAATCGGGTTTGAACACTCCTTCCGGCCGTGCATCCATCGCCCATACCACTCAACCAGGCAGCCGGTACTGGGGGCGGGTCTCGGGGCTGAGGATATGGGTCAGATTGTGTATTTTTGCCAGATTGAACTTGCTCTGTATGGGCGTGTCATGCAATGCTGCAGCGTGCCACCAGCACGGCATTCAGTAGTGGGTAAACCCTCCTGCATGGGTGCGCTGAGGCTTTGGTGCGCAGAGGCGTTGCACTGCATGCACTTATATCGATCAAGAAGATACGAGGGTTGGTTTGATTTCACATGTTGTGGACTGCGTTCCTCCGTGGTCCGCAAGATATGGCCACATTCTGCATTAAGAAATGCCCCGGGGCTTTTTTAATGTGGCTTTCTCTTTGCCCCAGGAACAGAAGCCCCATCAAAATTTAATACTGCTGAAGTAATTTTGACTCTTCAGGTCGGTCTCCGCCGTCGTTCCGGAGGCATGCAGGCATTGTGTGTGACGCTGTTGTCGCGTCGCTGCACCCTCGACGTCCCTACACCCCAACGGAAACGGTTAACACCAGAGCACGACGTAACTGGCTTGGGCCTGCCGCCCGGCATTTGCGACACCAACTTTGCAAATTCCGCAACGCTCATCACATGTACAAGTTGCACACGTGTGCAGACGTCCTCTTTTGCCCGTTCGGTGTTGAGATGGACGGAGCGGTCCGTTGCCCTGCATATCAGTGTTAGTCATGTGGCCCACTGCTGCTGACGTCCAAACTCTTGCGAGCGGTCCGGATATGGATGCTCTGATTGCTCTCAGCGATCCTCACAAGCATTCTGCTAACCCGGGTCAGCCCAAGTGTAGAACCGTAGAGGCCACGTCCCACAGCCTGCCATTCACTCATGAAGCCCTCGATAGGGGGGAGGGGGGGACGGAGGGCGCACAGTGGCACCAAATCGAAGTCCAGTGATGTTCGCATTCTTCGGCTGGATGCCCCGCTTGCATGTCTACGAGAGGAACAGGGAGGGGCACTGTCGTGCACATCCGTGAGAGGCAAGGGGGCCATTGGCGTAGGAAGTGCACTGCTGCAGCCGGGGAGGCGGTGCGTCAGCAGGAAGGGGAGACACAGTGCGCAATCAAGACGGCGACGGTGTGGACGACCCACGGTCCGGAGGATGCCCCCACCGAGGAGTGCGTTTTTGAGACGCCAGAATGGCAGAATTCCTCGATCCCTCACAGGCAAACGTGGCAAAGGGGGGAGCACCTGATGCGGGGCGCATGCGTCTCGGAGATTTAGCCGTCTGGCCTGATCAAGCAGCTGTAGATTAGCTTGTGGCTAGGCCAGAAGAGCTATAATTTCCCTCTGGTATTAGGACGAGGGTAGGAAAAATCGACAGTCCAGTAGGGTTTGCTCTCCTTAGGGGGCATTTTGGTGAAGGGTAAAAGCCAACCCATTCCGGGTAAACCTGCCATAAAAGAGGCGCGCGGTACATATACTCCGAAAGGGCATACACGTACCCCCCATTTCGAGAGCAACATGATTGTCAGAGCAACAGCAGGTGTTGTTTCCACAACTTTTGGAACCATGTCCTGCTTTGACCTTTCTAAGTACGCCCCCGTGCCAGAGCAACGGTAGGTGTTATTTCCGTCAGAATTTGGGATTTTGGTGTTGCTCTCGCAAGCAGCGGGGGTTACCTGCACAGTGTGCGTGCTGCAGGAGTCGTGATGAATCCTCCCATGTCACTGCCCCAATGGGCCCCATATGCTGCAGTAGGAGGGGCTCGGTGTTCTCACTGCGCTCCTGGGCCTGAGCTTCCCCCAACGCCTTCTTCGCCTCGGCCAACTTTTCATGACGGTTAAGCAGTTCCGCTTTGAGACGATCCAGTTTTTTGCTCCTGGACTGGTGAGCAATGCAAGTGCGCGGGGTCTTGGAAAAGGGGCCCCAAGGTTACCGCTTTTTCCCAGTTTGTGCACAATTTGCTTTGGAATAGAACTTGGAATGGGTTCTGTTTTCGGGTGACAAGTATTTCATAAGTGTACTACTAAGCGCGCTTGCAAGGACAGGGTAGGGCCTCATTGTCCGTACAGGTCGTTGCATTTTCAAAGTTCGGAAGCCTTGCCTAACTGATGCAAGTACGAATTTGACCCACAGCTGTGAGTACGAGCCGCCAAAACTGCAGACATCTGCCTGGCTTGTAGGCAACGTGCACGCCATGCGGATTTTCTGCCAAGCTAGACAAAAATCCATCAAATGCGAAAAGCATGTAAGCAAGCATACAATCTGTAATCTGTCTTTTTCGCCGTTGCAGGTGCAATAGTAGCAGCATTGGCGTTGGTATGAGTAGTTGTAGCCATAACATTTAGTGGTGATAGTTTTCTTTTGACCCTGAAATGGACGATGGGCAGCCCGCAGCTCCAGGGTCCGTGGTAAAACCGAGTAGAAAATTTTTTTTAAAAAATTTTTTTTTACTCGGTTCCAAACTGAGTAAAAAATTTTTTTTTACTCAGTAAGTGGGGTTTCTACTCAGTTGCGAAACTGAGTAAATTTCTTTTTTGTTTTACTCAGTAGAAAACTGAGTAGAAAAAAATATTTTTTTTTACTCAGTGAAAAACTGAGTAGGAAAAAAAATGTTTTTTTTTACTCGGTAAAAGAATTAGTAGAAAAAAGCCCTTTTTTCTGATTTTGTCCCCCGCTCTGAAGCGGTGGGGATCCCCGATACGGCAGGGGTGAGGTAGCCATTTCGCCCACTTGTGGGCCACTTCTGATTTTGCCCCCCGCTCTGAAGCGGTGGGGATCCCCGATACGGCAGGGGTGAGGTAGCCACTTTGCCCATTTGTGGGCCACTTCTGATTTTGCCCCCCGCTGTGAAGCGGTGGGGATCCCCGATACGGCAGGGGTGAGGTAGCCACTTTGCCCACTTGTGGGCCACTTCTGATTTTGCCCCCCGCTCTGAAGCGGTGGGGATCCCCGATACGGCAGGGGTGAGGTAGCCACTTTGCCCACTTGTGGGCCACTTCTGATTTTGCCCCCCGCTCTGAAGCGGTGGGGATCCCCGATACGGCAGGGGTGAGGTAGCCATTTCGCCCACTTGTGGGCCACTTCTGATTTTGCCCCCCGCTCTGAAGCGGTGGGGATCCCCGATACGGCAGGGGTGAGGTAGCCATTTCGCCCACTTGTGGGCCACTTCTGATTTTGCCCCCCGCTCTGAAGCGGTGGGGATCCCCGATACGGCAGGGGTGAGGTAGCCATTTCGCCCACTTGTGGGCCACTTCTGATTTTGCCCCCCGCTCTGAAGCGGTGGGGATCCCCGATACGGCAGGGGTGAGGTAGCCACTTTGCCCACTTGTGGGCCACTTTTGATTTTGCCCCCCGCTCTGAAGCGGTGGGGATCCCCGATACGGCAGGGGTGAGGTAGCCACTTTGCCCACTTGTGGGCCACTTCTGATTTTCCCCCCCGCTCTGAAGCGGTGGGGATCCCCGATACGGCAGGGGTGAGGTAGCCATTTCGCCCACTTGTGGGCCACTTCTGATTTTCCCCCCCGCTCTGAAGCGGTGGGGATCCCCGATACGGCAGGGGTGAGGTAGCCACTTTGCCCACTTGTGGGCCACTTCTGATTTTGCCCCCCGCTCTGAAGCGGTGGGGATCCCCGATACGGCAGGAGTGAGGTAGCCACTTTGCCCACTTGTGGGCCACTTCTGATTTTGCCCCCCGCTCTGAAGCGGTGGGGATCCCCGATACGGCAGGGGTGAGGTAGCCACTTTGCCCACTTGTGGGCCACTTCTGATTTTGCCCCCCGCTCTGAAGCGGTGGGGATCCCCGATACGGCAGGAGTGAGGTAGCCACTTTGCCCACTTGTGGGCCACTTCTGATTTTGCCCCCCGCTCTGAAGCGGTGGGGATCCCCGATACGGCAGGGGTGAGGTAGCCATTTCGCCCACTTGTGGGCCACTTCTGATTTTGCCCCCCCGCTCTGAAGCGGTGGGGATCCCCGATACGGCAGGGCTGAGGTAGCCACTTTGCCCACTTGTGGGCCACTTCTGATTTTGCCCCCCGCTCTGAAGCGGTGGGGATCCCCGATACGGCAGGGGTGAGGTAGCCACTTTGCCCACTTGTGGGCCACTTCTGATTTTGCCCCCCGCTCTGAAGCGGTGGGGATCCCCGATATGGTAGGGGTGAGGTAGCCACTTTGCCCACTTGTGGGCCACTTCTGATTTTGCCCCCCGCTCTGAAGCGGTGGGGATCCCCGATACGGCAGGGGTGAGGTAGCCACTTTGCCCACTTGTGGGCCACTTCTGATTTTGCCCCCCGCTGTGAAGCGGTGGGGATCCCCGATACGGCAGGGGTGAGGTAGCCATTTCGCCCACTTGTTGGCCACTTCTGATTTCCCCCCCCGCTCTGAAGCGGTGGGGATCCCCGATACGGCAGGGGTGAGGTAGCCATTTCGCCCACTTGTGGGCCACTTCTGATTTTGCCCCCCGCTGTGAACCGGTGGGGATCCCCGATACGGCAGGGGTGAGGTAGCCATTTCGCCCACTTGTGGGCCACTTCTGATTTTGCCCCCCGCTATGAAGCGGTGGGGATCCCCGATACGGCAGGGGTGAGGTAGCCACTTTGCCCAATTGTGGGCCAGTTTTGATTTTGCCCCCCGCTCTGAAGCGGTGGGGATCCCCGATATGGCAGGGGTGAGGTAGCCACTCTGCCCACTTGTGGGCCACTTCTGATTTTGCCCCCCGCTCTGAAGCGGTGGGGATCCCCGAAACGGCAGGGGTGAGGTAGCCACTTTGCCCACTTGTGGGCCACTTCTGATTCTGCCCCCCGCTCTGAAGCGGTGGGGATCCCCGATACGGCAGGGGTGAGGTAGCCATTTCGCCCACTTGTGGGCCACTTCTGATTTTGCCCCCCGCTCTGAAGCGGTGGGGATCCCGGATACGGCAGGGGTGAGGCAGCCACTTTGCCCAATTGTGGGCCACTTTTGATTTTGCCCCCCGCTCTGAAGCGGTGGGGATCCCCGATACGGCAGGGGTGAGGTAGCCACTTTGCCCAATTGTGGGCCACTTCTGATTTTGCCCCCCGCTCTGAAGCGGTCGGGATCCCCGATACGTCAGGGGTGAGGTAGCCATTTCGTCCACTTGTGGGCCACTTCTGATTTTGCCCCCCACTCTGAAGCGGTGGGGATTCCCGATATGGCAGGGGTGAGGTAGCCACTTTGCCCACTTGTGGGCCACTTTTGATTTTGCCCCCCGCTCTGAAGCGGTGGGGATCCCCGATACGGCAGGGGTGAGGTAGCCACTTTGCCCACTTGTGGGCCACTTCTGATTTTGCCCCCCGCTCTGAAGCGGTGGGGATCCCCGATACGGCAGGGGTGAGGTAGCCATTTCGCCCACTTGTGGGCCACTTCTGATTTTGCCCCCCGCTCTGAAGCGGTGGGGATCCCGGATACGGCAGGGGTGAGGTAGCCACTTTGCCCACTTGTGGGCCACTTCTGATTTTGCCCCCCGCTCTGAAGCGGTGGGGATCCCCGATACGGCAGGGGTGAGGTAGCCACTTTGCCCACTTGTGGGCCACTTCTGATTTTGCCCCCCGCTCTGAAGCGGTGGGGATCCCCGATATGGCAGGGGTGAGGTAGCCACTTTGCCCACTTGTGGGCCACTTCTGATTTTGCCCCCCGCTCTGAAGCGGTGGGGATCCCCGATACGGCAGGGGTGAGGTAGCCACTTTGCCCACTTGTGGGCCACTTCTGATTTTGCCCCCCGCTGTGAAGCGGTGGGGATCCCCGATACGGCAGGGGTGAGGTAGCCATTTCGCCCACTTGTTGGCCACTTCTGATTTTCTCCCCCGCTCTGAAGCGGTGGGGATCCCCGATACGGCAGGG
The DNA here is from genome assembly GCA_964036045.1 of Eutreptiella sp. 'Long Island Sound 2002'. Lineage (NCBI taxonomy): Eukaryota > Euglenozoa > Euglenophyceae > Eutreptiales > Eutreptiaceae > Eutreptiella > Eutreptiella sp. 'Long Island Sound 2002'. Next base: position 7,695,913 of record OZ038394.1, read on the forward strand.
GTGAGGTAGCCACTTTGCCCAATTGTGGGCCACTTTTGATTTTGCCCCCCGCTCTGAAGCGGTGGGGATCCCCGATACGGCAGGGCTGAGGTAGCCACTTTGCCCACTTGTGGGCCACTTCTGATTTTGCCCCCCGCTCTGAAGCGGTGGGGATCCCCAATACGGCAGGGGTGAGGTAGCCACTTTGCCCACTTGTGGGCCACTTCTGATTCTGCCCCCCGCTCTGAAGCAGTGGGGATCCCCGATACGGCAGGGGTGAGGTAGCCACTTTGCCCACTTGTGGGCCACTTCTGATTTTGCCCCCCGCTCTGAAGCGGTGGGGATCCCCGATACGGCAGGGGTGAGGTAGCCATTTCGCCCACTTGTGGGCCACTTTTGATTTTGCCCCCCGCTCTAAAGCGGTGGGGATCCCTGATACGGCAGGGGTGAGGTAGCCACTTTGCCCACTTGTGGGCCACTTCTGATTTTGCCCCCCGCTCTGAAGCGGTGGGGATCCCCGATACGGCAGGGGTGAGGTAGCCACTTTGCCCACTTGTGGGCCACTTCTGATTTTGCCCCCCGCTCTGAAGCGGTGGGGATCCCCGATACGGCAGGGGTGAGGTAGCCACTTTGCCCAATTGTGGGCCACTTTTGATTTTGCCCCCCGCTCTGAAGCGGTGGGGATCCCCGATACGGCAGGGGTGAGGTAGCCATTTCGCCCACTTGTGGGCCACTTCTGATTTTGCCCCCCGCTCTGAAGCGGTGGGGATCCCGGATACGGCAGGGGTGAGGTAGCCACTTTGCCCACTTGTGGGCCACTTCTGATTTTGCCCCCCGCTCTGAACGCGGTGGGGATCCCCGATACGGCAGGGGTGAGGTAGCCACTTTGCCCACTTGTGGGCCACTTCTGATTTTGCCCCCCGCTCTGAAGCGGTGGGGATCCCCGATACGGCAGGGGTGAGGTAGCCACTTTGCCCACTTGTGGGCCACTTCTGATTTTGCCCCCCGCTCTGAAGCGGTGGGGATCCCCGATACGGCAGGGGTGAGGTAGCCACTTTGCCCACTTGTGGGCCACTTCTGATTTTGCCCCCCGCTCTGAAGCGGTGGGGATCCCCGATACGGCAGGGGTGAGGTAGCCATTTCGCCCACTTGTGGGCCACTTCTGATTTTGCCCCCCGCTCTGAAGCGGTGGGGATCCCCGATACGGCAGGGGTGAGGTAGCCACTGTGCCCACTTGTGGGCCACTTCTGATTTAGCCCCCCGCTCTGAAGCGGTGGGGATCCCCGATACGGCAGGGGTGAGGTAGCCACTTTGCCCACTTGTGGGCCACTTCTGATTCTGCCCCCCGCTCTGAAGCGGTGGGGATCCCCGATACGGCAGGGGTGAGGTAGCCACTTTGCCCACTTGTGGGCCACTTCTGATTTTGCCCCCCGCTCTGAAGCGGTGGGGATCCCCGATACGGCAGGGGTGAGGTAGCCACTTTGCCCACTTGTGGGCCACTTCTGATTTTGCCCCCCGCTCTGAAGCGGTGGGGATCCCCGAAATGGCAGGGGTGAGGTAGCCATTTCGCCCACTTGTGGGCCACTTCTGATTTTGCCCCCCGCTCTGAAGCGGTGGGGATCCCGGATACGGCAGGGGTGAGGTAGCCACTTTGCCCACTTGTGGGCCACTTCTGATTTTGCCCCCCGCTCTGAACGCGGTGGGGATCCCCGATACGGCAGGGGTGAGGTAGCCACTTTGCCCACTTGTGGGCCACTTCTGATTTTGCCCCCCGCTGTGAAGCGGTGGGGATCCCCGATACGGCAGGGGTGAGGTAGCCACTTTGCCCACTTGTGGGCCACTTCTGATTCTGCCCCCCGCTCTGAAGCGGTGGGGATCCCCGATACGGCAGGGGTGAGGTAGCCACTTTGCCCACTTGTGGGCCACTTCTGATTTTGCCCCCCGCTCTGAAGCGGTGGGGATCCCCGATACGGCAGGGGTGAGGTAGCCATTTCGCCCACTTGTGGGCCACTTCTGATTTTGCCCCCCGCTCTGAAGCGGTGGGGATCCCCGATACGGCAGGGGTGAGGTAGCCACTTTGCCCACTTGTGGGCCACTTCTGATTTAGCCCCCCGCTCTGAAGCGGTGGGGATCCCCGATACGGCAGGGGTGAGGTAGCCACTTTGCCCACTTGTGGGCCACTTCTGATTCTGCCCCCCGCTCTGAAGCGGTGGGGATCCCCGATACGGCAGGGGTGAGGTAGCCACTTTGCCCACTTGTGGGCCACTTCTGATTTTGCCCCCCGCTCTGAAGCGGTGGGGATCCCCGATACGGCAGGGGTGAGGTAGCCACTTTGCCCACTTGTGGGCCACTTCTGATTTTGCCCCCCGCTCTGAAGCGGTGGGGATCCCCGATACGGCAGGGGTGAGGTAGCCATTTCGCCCACTTGTGGGCCACTTCTGATTTTGCCCCCCGCTGTGAACCGGTGGGGATCCCCGATACGGCAGGGGTGAGGTAGCCATTTCGCCCACTTGTGGGCCACTTCTGATTTTGCCCCCCGCTCTGAAGCGGTGGGGATCCCCGATACGGCAGGGGTGAGGTAGCCACTTTGCCCAATAGTGGGCCAGTTTTGATTTTGCCCCCCGCTCTGAAGCGGTGGGGATCCCCGATACGGCAGGGGTGAGGCAGCCACTTTGCCCACTTGTGGGCCACTTCTGATTTTGCCCCCCGCTCTGAAGCGGTGGGGATCCCCGAAACGGCAGGGGTGAGGTAGCCACTTTGCCCACTTGTGGGCCACTTCTGATTCTGCCCCCCGCTCTGAAGCGGTGGGGATCCCCGATACGGCAGGGGTGAGGTAGCCACTTTGCCCACTTGTGGGCCACTTCTGATTTTGCCCCCCGCTCTGAAGCGGTGGGGATCCCCGATACGGCAGGGGTGAGGTAGCCATTTCGCCTACTTGTGGGCCACTTCTGATTTTGCCCCCCGCTCTGAAGCGGTGGGGATCCCCGATACGGCAGGGGTGAGGTAGCCATTTTGCCCACTTGTGGGCCACTTCTGATTTTGCCCCCCGCTCTGAAGCGGTGGGGATCCCCGATACGGCAGGGGTGAGGTAGCCACTTTGCCCACTTGTGGGCCACTTCTGATTTTGCCCCTCGCTCTGAAGCGGTGGGGATCCCCGATACGGCAGGGGTGAGGTAGCCACTTTGCCCACTTGTGGGCCACTTCTGATTTTGCCCCCCGCTCTGAAGCGGTGGGGATCCCCGATACGGCAGGGGTGAGGTAGCCAGTCTGCCCACTTCTGGGCCACTTCTGATTTTGCCCCCCGCTCTGAAGCGGTGGGGATCCCCGATACGGCAGGGGTGAGGTAGCCATTTCGCCCACTTGTGGGCCACTTCTGATTTTGCCCCCCGCTCCGAAGCGGTGGGGATCCCCGATACGGCAGGGGTGAGGTAGCCACTTTGCCCACTTGTGGGCCACTTTTGATTTTGCCCCCCGCTCTGAAGCGGTGGGGATCCCCGATACGGCAGGGGTGAGGTAGCCATTTCGCCCACTTGTGGGCCACTTCTGATTTTGCCCCCCGCTCTGAGGCGGTGGGGATCCCCGATACGGCAGGGGTGAGGTAGCCACTTTGCCCACTTGTGGGCCACTTCTGATTTTGCCCCCCGCTCTGAAGCGGTGGGGATCCCCGATACGGCAGGGGTGAGGTAGCCACTTTGCCCACTTGTGGGCCACTTCTGATTTTGCCCCCCGCTCTGAAGCGGTGGGGATCCCCGATACGGCAGGGGTGAGGTAGCCATTTCGCCCACTTGTGGGCCACTTCTGATTTTGCCCCCCGCTCTGAAGCGGTGGGGATCCCCGATACGGCAGGGGTGAGGTAGCCACTTTGCCCACTTGTGGGCCACTTCTGATTTAGCCCCCCGCTCTGAAGCGGTGGGGATCCCCGATACGGCAGGGGTGAGGTAGCCACTTTGCCCACTTGTGGGCCACTTCTGATTCTGCCCCCCGCTCTGAAGCGGTGGGGATCCCCGATACGGCAGGGGTGAGGTAGCCACTTTGCCCACTTGTGGGCCACTTCTGATTCTGCCCCCCGCTCTGAAGCGGTGGGGATCCCCGATACGGCAGGGGTGAGGTAGCCATTTCGCCCACTTGTGGGCCACTTCTGATTTTGCCCCCCGCTCTGAGGCGGTGGGGATCCCCGATACGGCAGGGGTGAGGTAGCCACTTTGCCCACTTGTGGGCCACTTCTGATTTTGCCCCCCGCTCTGAAGCGGTGGGGATCCCCGATACGGCAGGGGTGAGGTAGCCACTTTGCCCACATGTGGGCCACTTCTGATTTTGCCCCCCGCTCTGAAGCAGTGGGGATCCCCGATACGGCAGGGGTGAGGTAGCCACTTTGCCCCATTGTGGGCCACTTTTGATTCTGCCCCCCGCTCTGAAGCGGTGGGGATCCCCGATACGGCAGGGGTGAGGTAGCCATTTCGCCCACTTGTGGGCCACTTCTGATTTTGCCCCCCGCTCTGAAGCGGTGGGGATCCCCGATACGGCAGGGGTGAGGTAGCCATTTCGCCCACTTGTGGGCCACTTCTGATTTTGCCCCCCGCTCTGAAGCGGTGGGGATCCCCGATACGGCAGGGGTGAGGTAGCCACTTTGCCCACTTGTGGGCCACTTCTGATTTTGCCCCCCGCTCTGAAGCGGTGGGGATCCCCGATACGGCAGGGGTGAGGCAGCCACTTTGCCCACTTGTGGGCCACTTCTGATTTTGCCCCCCGCTCTGAAGCGGTGGGAATCCCCGATACGGCAGGGGTGAGGTAGCCACTTTGCCCACTTGTGCGCCACTTCTGATTCTGCCCCCCGCTCTGAAGCGGTGGGGATCCCCGATACGGCAGGGGTGAGGTAGCCACTTTGCCCACTTGTGGGCCACTTCTGATTTTGCCCCCCGCTCTGAAGCGGTGGGGATCCCCGATACGGCAGGGGTGAGGTAGCCACTTTGCCCACTTGTGGGCCACTTCTGATTTTGCCCCCCGCTCTGAAGCGGTGGGGATCCCCGATACGGCAGGGGTGAGGCAGCCACTTTGCCCACTTGTGGGCCACTTCTGATTTTGCCCCCCGCTCTGAAGCGGTGGGGATCCCCGATACGGCAGGGGTGAGGTAGCCACTTTGCCCACTTGTGCGCCACTTCTGATTCTGCCCCCCGCTGTGAAGCGGTGGGGATCCCCGATACGGCAGGGGTGAGGTAGCCACTTTGCCCACTTGTGGGCCACTTCTGATTTCCCCCCCCGCTCTGAAGCAGTGGGGATCCCCGATACGGCAGGGGTGAGGTAGCCATTTCGCCCACTTGTGGGCCATTTCTGATTTTGCCCCCCGCTCTGAAGCGGTGGGGATCCCCGATACGGCAGGGGTGAGGTAGCCACTTTGCCCACTTGTGGGCCACTTCTGATTTTGCCCCCCGCTCTGAAGCGGTGGGGATCCCCGATACGGCAGGGGTGAGGCAGCCACTTTGCCCACTTGTGGGCCACTTCTGATTTTGCCCCCCGCTCTGAAGCGGTGGGGATCCCCGATACGGCAGGGGTGAGGTAGCCATTTCGCCCACTTGTGGGCCACTTCTGATTTTGCCCCCCGCTCTGAAGCGGTGGGGATCCCCGATACGGCAGGGGTGAGGTAGCCACTTTGCCCACTTGTGGGCCACTTCTGATTTAGCCCCCCGCTCTGAAGCGGTGGGGATCCCCGATACGGCAGGGGTGAGGTAGCCACTTTGCCCACTTGTGGGCCACTTCTGATTTTGCCCCCCGCTCTGAAGCGGTGGGGATCCCCGATACGGCAGGGGTGAGGTAGCCACTTTGCCCACTTGTGGGCCACTTCTGATTTTGCCCCCCGCTCTGAAGCGGTGGGGATCCCCGATACGGCAGGGGTGAGGTAGCCATTTCGCCCACTTGTGGGCCACTTCTGATTTTGCCCCCCGCTCTGAAGCGGTGGGGATCCCCGATACGGCAGGGGTGAGGTAGCCACTTTGCCCACTTGTGGGCCACTTCTGATTTTGCCCCCCGCTCTGAAGCGGTGGGGATCCCCGATACGGCAGGGGTGAGGTAGCCACTTTGCCCACTTGTGGGCCACTTCTGATTTTGCCCCCCGCTCTGAAGCGGTGGGGATCCCCGATACGGCAGGGGTGAGGTAGCCACTTTGCCCACTTGTGGGCCACTTCTGATTTTGCCCCCCGCTCTGAAGCGGTGGGGATCCCCGATACGGCAGGGGTGAGGTAGCCACTTTGCCCCATTGTGGGCCAGTTTTGATTCTGCCCCCCGCTCTGAAGCGGTGGGGATCCCCGATACGGCAGGGGTGAGGTAGCCATTTCGCCCACTTGTGGGCCACTTCTGATTTTGCCCCCCGCTCTGAAGCGGTGGGGATCCCCGATACGGCAGGGGTGAGGTAGCCATTTCGCCCACTTGTGGGCCACTTCTGATTCTGCCCCCCGCTCTGAAGCGGTGGGGATCCCCGATACGGCAGGGGTGAGGTAGCCACTTTGCCCACTTGTGGGCCACTTCTGATTTTGCCCCCCGCTCTGAAGCGGTGGGGATCCCTGATACGGCAGGGGTGAGGCAGCCACTTTGCCCACTTGTGGGCCACTTCTGATTTTGCCCCCCGCTCTGAAGCGGTGGGAATCCCCGATACGGCAGGGGTGAGGTAGCCATTTCGCCCACTTGTGCGCCACTTCTGATTCTGCCCCCCGCTCTGAAGCGGTGGGGATCCCCGATACGGCAGGGGTGAGGTAGCCACTTTGCCCACTTGTGGGCCACTTCTGATTTTGCCCCCCGCTCTGAAGCGGTGGGGATCCCCGATACGGCAGGGGTGAGGTAGCCACTTTGCCCACTTGTGGGCCACTTCTGATTTTGCCCCCCGCTCTGAAGCGGTGGGGATCCCCGATACGGCAGGGGTGAGGCAGCCACTTTGCCCACTTGTGGGCCACTTCTGATTCTGCCCCCCGCTGTGAAGCGGTGGGGATCCCCGATACGGCAGGGGTGAGGTAGCCACTTTGCCCACTTGTGGGCCACTTCTGATTTCCCCCCCCGCTCTGAAGCAGTGGGGATCCCCGATACGGCAGGGGTGAGGTAGCCATTTCGCCCACTTGTGGGCCATTTCTGATTTTGCCCCCCGCTCTGAAGCGGTGGGGATCCCCGATACGGCAGGGGTGAGGTAGCCACTTTGCCCACTTGTGGGCCACTTCTGATTTTGCCCCCCGCTCTGAAGCGGTGGGGATCCCCGATACGGCAGGGGTGAGGCAGCCACTTTGCCCACTTGTGGGCCACTTCTGATTTTGCCCCCCGCTCTGAAGCGGTGGGGATCCCCGATACGGCAGGGGTGAGGTAGCCATTTCGCCCACTTGTGGGCCACTTCTGATTTTGCCCCCCGCTCTGAAGCGGTGGGGATCCCCGATACGGCAGGGGTGAGGTAGCCACTTTGCCCACTTGTGGGCCACTTCTGATTTAGCCCCCCGCTCTGAAGCGGTGGGGATCCCCGATACGGCAGGGGTGAGGTAGCCACTTTGCCCACTTGTGGGCCACTTCTGATTTTGCCCCCCGCTCTGAAGCGGTGGGGATCCCCGATACGGCAGGGGTGAGGTAGCCACTTTGCCCACTTGTGGGCCACTTCTGATTTTGCCCCCCGCTCTGAAGCGGTGGGGATCCCCGATACGGCAGGGGTGAGGTAGCCATTTCGCCCACTTGTGGGCCACTTCTGATTTTGCCCCCCGCTCTGAAGCGGTGGGGATCCCCGATACGGCAGGGGTGAGGTAGCCACTTTGCCCACTTGTGCGCCACTTCTGATTCTGCCCCCCGCTGTGAAGCGGTGGGGATCCCCGATACGGCAGGGGTGAGGTAGCCACTTTGCCCACTTGTGGGCCACTTCTGATTTCCCCCCCCGCTCTGAAGCAGTGGGGATCCCCGATACGGCAGGGGTGAGGTAGCCATTTCGCCCACTTGTGGGCCATTTCTGATTTTGCCCCCCGCTCTGAAGCGGTGGGGATCCCCGATACGGCAGGGGTGAGGTAGCCACTTTGCCCACTTGTGGGCCACTTCTGATTTTGCCCCCCGCTCTGAAGCGGTGGGGATCCCCGATACGGCAGGGGTGAGGCAGCCACTTTGCCCACTTGTGGGCCACTTCTGATTTTGCCCCCCGCTCTGAAGCGGTGGGGATCCCCGATACGGCAGGGGTGAGGTAGCCATTTCGCCCACTTGTGGGCCACTTCTGATTTTGCCCCCCGCTCTGAAGCGGTGGGGATCCCCGATACGGCAGGGGTGAGGTAGCCACTTTGCCCACTTGTGGGCCACTTCTGATTTAGCCCCCCGCTCTGAAGCGGTGGGGATCCCCGATACGGCAGGGGTGAGGTAGCCACTTTGCCCACTTGTGGGCCACTTCTGATTTTGCCCCCCGCTCTGAAGCGGTGGGGATCCCCGATACGGCAGGGGTGAGGTAGCCACTTTGCCCACTTGTGGGCCACTTCTGATTTTGCCCCCCGCTCTGAAGCGGTGGGGATCCCCGATACGGCAGGGGTGAGGTAGCCATTTCGCCCACTTGTGGGCCACTTCTGATTTTGCCCCCCGCTCTGAAGCGGTGGGGATCCCCGATACGGCAGGGGTGAGGTAGCCACTTTGCCCACTTGTGGGCCACTTCTGATTTTGCCCCCCGCTCTGAAGCGGTGGGGATCCCCGATACGGCAGGGGTGAGGTAGCCACTTTGCCCACTTGTGGGCCACTTCTGATTTTGCCCCCCGCTCTGAAGCGGTGGGGATCCCCGATACGGCAGGGGTGAGGTAGCCACTTTGCCCACTTGTGGGCCACTTCTGATTTTGCCCCCCGCTCTGAAGCGGTGGGGATCCCCGATACGGCAGGGGTGAGGTAGCCACTTTGCCCCATTGTGGGCCAGTTTTGATTCTGCCCCCCGCTCTGAAGCGGTGGGGATCCCCGATACGGCAGGGGTGAGGTAGCCATTTCGCCCACTTGTGGGCCACTTCTGATTTTGCCCCCCGCTCTGAAGCGGTGGGGATCCCCGATACGGCAGGGGTGAGGTAGCCATTTCGCCCACTTGTGGGCCACTTCTGATTCTGCCCCCCGCTCTGAAGCGGTGGGGATCCCCGATACGGCAGGGGTGAGGTAGCCACTTTGCCCACTTGTGGGCCACTTCTGATTTTGCCCCCCGCTCTGAAGCGGTGGGGATCCCTGATACGGCAGGGGTGAGGCAGCCACTTTGCCCACTTGTGGGCCACTTCTGATTTTGCCCCCCGCTCTGAAGCGGTGGGAATCCCCGATACGGCAGGGGTGAGGTAGCCATTTCGCCCACTTGTGCGCCACTTCTGATTCTGCCCCCCGCTCTGAAGCGGTGGGGATCCCCGATACGGCAGGGGTGAGGTAGCCACTTTGCCCACTTGTGGGCCACTTCTGATTTTGCCCCCCGCTCTGAAGCGGTGGGGATCCCCGATACGGCAGGGGTGAGGTAGCCACTTTGCCCACTTGTGGGCCACTTCTGATTTTGCCCCCCGCTCTGAAGCGGTGGGGATCCCCGATACGGCAGGGGTGAGGCAGCCACTTTGCCCACTTGTGGGCCACTTCTGATTCTGCCCCCCGCTGTGAAGCGGTGGGGATCCCCGATACGGCAGGGGTGAGGTAGCCACTTTGCCCACTTGTGGGCCACTTCTGATTTCCCCCCCCGCTCTGAAGCAGTGGGGATCCCCGATACGGCAGGGGTGAGGTAGCCATTTCGCCCACTTGTGGGCCATTTCTGATTTTGCCCCCCGCTCTGAAGCGGTGGGGATCCCCGATACGGCAGGGGTGAGGTAGCCACTTTGCCCACTTGTGGGCCACTTCTGATTTTGCCCCCCGCTCTGAAGCGGTGGGGATCCCCGATACGGCAGGGGTGAGGCAGCCACTTTGCCCACTTGTGGGCCACTTCTGATTTTGCCCCCCGCTCTGAAGCGGTGGGGATCCCCGATACGGCAGGGGTGAGGTAGCCATTTCGCCCACTTGTGGGCCACTTCTGATTTTGCCCCCCGCTCTGAAGCGGTGGGGATCCCCGATACGGCAGGGGTGAGGTAGCCACTTTGCCCACTTGTGGGCCACTTCTGATTTAGCCCCCCGCTCTGAAGCGGTGGGGATCCCCGATACGGCAGGGGTGAGGTAGCCACTTTGCCCACTTGTGGGCCACTTCTGATTTTGCCCCCCGCTCTGAAGCGGTGGGGATCCCCGATACGGCAGGGGTGAGGTAGCCACTTTGCCCACTTGTGGGCCACTTCTGATTTTGCCCCCCGCTCTGAAGCGGTGGGGATCCCCGATACGGCAGGGGTGAGGTAGCCATTTCGCCCACTTGTGGGCCACTTCTGATTTTGCCCCCCGCTCTGAAGCGGTGGGGATCCCCGATACGGCAGGGGTGAGGTAGCCACTTTGCCCACTTGTGGGCCACTTCTGATTTTGCCCCCCGCTCTGAAGCGGTGGGGATCCCCGATACGGCAGGGGTGAGGTAGCCACTTTGCCCACTTGTGGGCCACTTCTGATTCTGCCCCCCGCTCTGAAGCGGTGGGGATCCCCGATACGGCAGGGGTGAGGTAGCCACTTTGCCCACTTGTGGGCCACTTCTGATTTTGCCCCCCGCTCTGAAGCGGTGGGGATCCCCGATACGGCAGGGGTGAGGTAGCCACTTTGCCCACTTGTGGGCCACTTCTGATTTTGCCCCCCGCTCTGAAGCGGTGGGGATCCCCGATACGGCAGGGGTGAGGTAGCCATTTCGCCCACTTGTGGGCCACTTCTGATTTTGCCCCCCGCTCTGAAGCGGTGGGGATCCCCGATACGGCAGGGGTGAGGTAGCCATTTCGCCCACTTGTGGGCCACTTCTGATTTTGCCCCCCGCTCTGAAGCGGTGGGGATCCCCGATACGGCAGGGGTGAGGTAGCCACTTTGCCCAATTGTGGGCCAGTTTTGATTTTGCCCCCCCGCTCTGAAGCGGTGGGGATCCCCGATACGGCAGGGGTGAGGTAGCCACTTTGCCCACTTGTGGGCCACTTCTGATTTTGCCCCCCGCTCTGAAGCGGTGGGGATCCCCGAAACGGCAGGGGTGAGGTAGCCACTTTGCCCACTTGTGGGCCACTTCTGATTCTGCCCCCCGCTCTGAAGCGGTGGGGATCCCCGATACGGCAGGGGTGAGGTAGCCACTTTGCCCACTTGTGGGCCACTTCTGATTTTGCCCCCCGCTCTGAAGCGGTGGGGATCCCCGATACGGCAGGGGTGAGGTAGCCATTTCGCCTACTTGTGGGCCACTTCTGATTTTCCCCCCCGCTCTGAAGCGGTGGGGATCCCCGATACGGCAGGGGTGAGGTAGCCATTTCGCCCACATGTGGGCCACTTCTGATTTTGCCCCCCGCTCTGAAGCGGTGGGGATCCCCGATACGGCAGGGGTGAGGTAGCCATTTTGCCCACTTGTGGGCCACTTCTGATTTTGCCCCTCGCTCTGAAGCGGTGGGGATCCCCGATACGGCAGGGGTGAGGTAGCCACTTTGCCCACTTGTGGGCCACTTCTGATTTTGCCCCCCGCTGTGAAGCGGTGGGGATCCCCGATACGGCAGGGGTGAGGTAGCCAGTCTGCCCACTTGTGGGCCACTTCTGATTTTGCCCCCCGCTCTGAAGCGGTGGGGATCCCCGATACGGCAGGGGTGAGGTAGCCATTTCGCCCACTTGTGGGCCACTTCTGATTTTGCCCCCCGCTCTGAAGCGGTGGGGATCCCCGATACGGCAGGGGTGAGGTAGCCACTTTGCCCACTTGTGGGCCACTTTTGATTTTGCCCCCCGCTCTGAAGCGGTGGGGATCCCCGATACGGCAGGGGTGAGGTAGCCATTTCGCCCACTTGTGGGCCACTTCTGATTTTGCCCCCCGCTCTGAAGCGGTGGGGATCCCCGATACGGCAGGGGTGAGGTAGCCACTTTGCCCACTTGTGGGCCACTTCTGATTTTGCCCCCCGCTCTGAAGCGGTGGGGATCCCCGATACGGCAGGGGTGAGGTAGCCATTTCGCCCACTTGTGGGCCACTTCTGATTTTGCCCCCCGCTCCGAAGCGGTGGGGATCCCCGATACGGCAGGGGTGAGGTAGCCACTTTGCCCACTTGTGGGCCACTTTTGATTTTGCCCCCCGCTCTGAAGCGGTGGGGATCCCCGATACGGCAGGGGTGAGGTAGCCATTTCGCCCACTTGTGGGCCACTTCTGATTTTGCCCCCCGCTCTGAAGCGGTGGGGATCCCCGATACGGCAGGGGTGAGGTAGCCACTTTGCCCACTTGTGGGCCACTTCTGATTTTGCCCCCCGCTCTGAAGCGGTGGGGATCCCCGATACGGCAGGGGTGAGGTAGCCACTTTGCCCACTTGTGGGCCACTTCTGATTTTGCCCCCCGCTCCGAAGCGGTGGGGATCCCCGATACGGCAGGGGTGAGGTAGCCACTTTGCCCACTTGTGGGCCACTTTTGATTTTGCCCCCCGCTCTGAAGCGGTGGGGATCCCCGATACGGCAGGGGTGAGGTAGCCATTTCGCCCACTTGTGGGCCACTTCTGATTTTGCCCCCCGCTCTGAAGCGGTGGGGATCCCCGATACGGCAGGGGTGAGGTAGCCACTTTGCCCACTTGTGGGCCACTTCTGATTTTGCCCCCCGCTCTGAAGCGGTGGGGATCCCCGATACGGCAGGGGTGAGGTAGCCATTTCGCCCACTTGTGGGCCACTTCTGATTTTGCCCCCCGCTCCGAAGCGGTGGGGATCCCCGATACGGCAGGGGTGAGGTAGCCACTTTGCCCACTTGTGGGCCACTTTTGATTTTGCCCCCCGCTCTGAAGCGGTGGGGATGCCCGATACGGCAGGGGTGAGGTAGCCATTTCGCCCACTTGTGGGCCAGTTTTGATTTTGCCCCCCGCTCTGAAGCGGTGGGGATCCCCGATACGGCAGGGGTGAGGTAGCCACTTTGCCCACTTGTGGGCCACTTCTGATTTTGCCCCCCGCTCTGAAGCGGTGGGGATCCCCGATACGGCAGGGGTGAGGTAGCCATTTCGCCCACTTGTGGGCCACTTCTGATTCTGCCCCCCGCTCTGAAGCGGTGGGGATCCCCGATACGGCAGGGGTGAGGTAGCCACTTTGCCCACTTGTGGGCCACTTTTGATTTTGCCCCCCGCTCTGAAGCGGTGGGGATCCCCGATACGGCAGGGGTGAGGTAGCCATTTCGCCCACTTGTGGGCCACTTCTGATTTTGCCCCCCGCTCCGAAGCGGTGGGGATCCCCGATACGGCAGGGGTGAGGTAGCCACTTTGCCCACTTGTGGGCCACTTCTGATTTTGCCCCCCGCTCTGAAGCGGTGGGGATCCCCGATACGGCAGGGGTGAGGTAGCCACTTTGCCCAATTGTGGGCCACTTTTGATTCTGCCCCCCGCTCTGAAGCGGTGGGGATCCCCGATACGGCAGGGGTGAGGTAGCCATTTCGCCCACTTGTGGGCCACTTCTGATTTTGCCCCCCGCTCTGAAGCGGTGGGGATCCCCGATACGGCAGGGGTGAGGTAGCCATTTCGCCCACTTGTGGGCCACTTCTGATTTTGCCCCCCGCTCTGAAGCGGTGGGGATCCCCGATACGGCAGGGGTGAGGTAGCCACTTTGCCCACTTGTGGGCCACTTCTGATTTTGCCCCCCGCTCTGAAGCGGTGGGGATCCCCGATACGGCAGGGGTGAGGCAGCCACTTTGCCCACTTGTGGGCCACTTCTGATTTTGCCCCCCGCTCTGAAGCGGTGGGGATCCCCGATACGGCAGGGGTGAGGTAGCCACTTTGCCCAGTTGTGCGCCACTTCTGATTCTGCCCCCCGCTCTGAAGCGGTGGGGATCCCCGATACGGCAGGGGTGAGGCAGCCACTTTGCCCACTTGTGGGCCACTTCTGATTTTGCCCCCCGCTCTGAAGCGGTGGGGATCCCCGATACGGCAGGGGTGAGGTAGCCACTTTGCCCACTTGTGCGCCACTTCTGATTCTGCCCCCCGCTTTGAAGCGGTGGGGATCCCCGATACGGCAGGGGTGAGGTAGCCACTTTGCCCACTTGTGGGCCACTTCTGATTTTGCCCCCCGCTCTGAAGCAGTGGGGATCTCCGATACGGCAGGGGTGAGGTAGCCACTTTGCCCACTTGTGGGCCACTTCTGATTTTGCCCCCCGCTCTGAAGCGGTGGGGATTCCCGATACGGCAGGGGTGAGGTAGGCAGGATGATTTTGTCAGTTGCCATCCGGCATGTCTGTTGATGTTGCATTGTGCCTTGTCTAGACGTGTTGTCAAAGGCGAATTGCAAGTGCCACAGGATAGATTGTGGTTATTGCGTGAGATGGCACAAGCTACTTTGTACTACAGTGGTTCCACGTTGGCCACCACACCCCGAACCCGGTCAATGCATTGGGAGGTGTCTTGGTTGTACCCCACGCCCAAATCTGCAGACCCCCCTGACACATGCTTTTTTTGCGATGGCACACCCGCCATAGCGTGTCAGGAATGTAAGGTTCTTCATTGTACCTTCCATGCCACTGTCTTGTGTCAGTCCGAGATTTGTGTAGGATTGCGCCAATTCCGGGCGGCCCCCGTTGCTGCTGCTGCTGCTGCTGCTGTTGTTGCTTTTGCTGCAGTTACTGCTGCCAATGCCACGCATGCCACTCCTGGCAATGCCAATGCCACTGATGACACCCGTCCCGGTGTGTGGATCTGTCGGAAGTGGTATGCGTTGCCTCCTCAATACCCCCAAAATGCTGATGGTCAATTGGAAAATGACCAAGCATTTTGCAGACAGATGCATCTGGAAAAGAAAGAAGATCTCTTTGAGAGATGCAAGCTGAATCCTACCCCGAGAGGCAAGCCTCACAAGAGAGATACTAAGGCCGACTTGATCTTCAAGCGTGTCTTTTGTAACTACTTGTAAGTAGTTGGCCCCACCCTCCCTCCCTCCTCTGTGCATGCATGCATACGATACTCAACCCTCTTTGGTGAAGTGGTTGTGTGATCCCTCCCTCCTCTGTGCATGCATGCAGACGGTACTCAACCCTCCTTGGTGAAGCGGTTGTGTGATATATATATATATATATATATATATATATATATACATATATATATATATATATATATATATATATATATATATATATATATATATATATATATATATATATATATATATATATGTATATATATATATATATATATATATATATATATATATATATATATATATGATGGTTTGGCCCGGGTGGGGCGCCACTAACACAAGTGGCTGGGCATCGACTCGGGGGCCTTGTGCCCTTAAACAAAAGTACCACCTACCATCAAAGTGTGCAGTTTTTTGTGCATTTTTTTCAAAAAAAAATTGTCTTTTTACTGAGTAAAAAAATTTTTTTTTAAAAAAATTTTTTAAATTTTTTTTTAACTCAGTTTTACCTCAAATCTACTCAGTTTTACCACATTTTACTCAGTTTTACCTCGTCTGGTACTCAGTTTTACCAAATACCCGCAGCTCCACTTGCATCGATGCAATGGCCGATATTCATGCTGACCGAGGTGCACCTATGGCGCCACCAGAGATGTATTGGCCTGATGGGCTGCGGATTCCTAACAAGAGGCTGTAGATGTTAATACCATAGTAGTGACAAATGCA
Organism: Eutreptiella sp. 'Long Island Sound 2002'; assembly: GCA_964036045.1. Classification (NCBI taxonomy): domain Eukaryota; phylum Euglenozoa; class Euglenophyceae; order Eutreptiales; family Eutreptiaceae; genus Eutreptiella; species Eutreptiella sp. 'Long Island Sound 2002'. The sequence continues at coordinate 7,711,555 of OZ038394.1, forward strand.
CAGTGAAAGACAGTAGAGTATCCCTCGTTCTAGCGACATATATTTACAATTTCTTCACCCGTGTCTGCCTGCATGTGTTGTGGCACACCCGGTAAGAAGTTGGGTTGCAGCAGTAAAAATAGTTTACTTGCAGTACTACAGCAATAAAATACGTTTATTAGGTTACAACAGTAAAAATAGTTTGCTTGCATTACTACAGCAATAAAATACGTTTATTTGGGTTACAGCCAAACAAAAGATAAAAACCTATCATCGACACGTCACAAATTGTAACCCGAGCTACCCAAGCTGAACCGAGAACAAAAAAAGGTGTATCCCAAGACATAAGACATGGGGTGCTGCCCTGTGGAACCGCAGATATGCAGCCATTAGACACCAGCTGTGTGACGGCAGGAAAGGAAATCAGTTGGATGATGACACAGGGGGACGTCTCCTCGGTTCTGGTACGCGACCCCCCCCCCCCCCCCTCCCTGCCCTCCGGGCTCATTGAGTTGCCAAGGGTCAATAGCTACTGGCCATACATATGGTGGTGCCGCAAGCGCCTGGAAAATTTTTTTCATTCCCCTTGCCCATTTTGTCCACTTTGCACCCCAACACTATCCTTGAACCCAACCTTGACTCTAACGCCCACCCCAACCCTCAGGCTGCTCATAACCCTACCCCCAAACCTTACCCTTGACCTAACCCAAGCCCTGACCCCGACCCTAACCAGGATGGAATATTGGGACTGAGCTAGTGGGGGAAGGAACATCATCTAGGACACTTTGGCAACAAATGAGGTCCGCACTGGAAAGTGGACGAGAGCGGCTCAAAGGGGGCTGAAAATGAGCTATATTCATCCATTTGGGCACCACAATTGGACTAGGATCTTTTTTGGAAAACCATGGTTTTGACCCGTTTTTGAGCCATTTGTGGTCCCAAATGGGCCCATTTTGAAGGCCCTTTCGGCCTTGAGAGGGGCCAAATTTGCTCAACATGGGCTCAAAATGGGCTCATTCCACTTGTTTGTGGACCCCAAATAGTCCAAAAGTATCTTTGGAAAAACATTTTTTTGACCCATTTTTAACCCATTTTTGGTCGCAAACCAACCCATTTTCAAGGCATTTTGTGACTTGGGAGTGGCCAAAGTGGCTTGCAATGGGCTCAAAATGGGCTCATTCCACCTGTTTATGCACCACAAATGGTCTCGGATCATTTTTGGAAAAACACTACTTTGACCCATTTTTGACCCATTTTTTGTCCCAAAACAACCCTGCTTTATCATTTACCTCTAACCCTGCGTGTCTCGGCACATAGATCCACTTTAGCATTCTGCCTGGTCGTTCCATTTCCAATAATAGTTCTTCCCAGATTGAGATATTGCCGATCATCCCCCCCCTTGTTTTTGGTCATAAGTGGGGGATTTTTGGTCAGAAATGGGGGATTTTTTGGTCAGACATGGGGGATTTTTTGGTCAGAAGTGGTGGATTTTTTGGTCAGAAGTGGGGGATTTTTTGGTTAGAAGTGGGGGATTTTTTGGTCACAAGTGGGGAATTTTTTGGTTGGACTTGTCGCTGTGCCCCCGAGATCAGATAATTCGACTCCGACAAGATGGCCAGTTTATCCCCCGGTACCCTTTTCAGAACCTGTACCCCCCCCCCCCCCGTGCTCCGCTACGTTATTGGTTTGCCGGAGGTCCGGCGGCGGCGGCTCCGATATGCTGATTTTCCTGTTTGCGTGTCATCTTGTGAGTAGATTCCAATCCCCCCCACCCTGTATTTACTTCCCTTCCATAGTGGTTTGGACGATCGATCCACATATGCCAACCTGCACCCATCCTCTGCCGCCGCCGCAACTTGCTGCCTTGCAAGTTCCGCGGCTAATTGTTTTTTTTTGCCCTCTTGGAAGGAGATTTCTAGCAGTGCACCGTGACCGCTGGTTCTGTGTCATGTCTTACCTCCTGCATCACATTGTGTCTCCTAGAGCCCTCCATGGGGGGTGGGGCTTGCCACAGTCCCCTTGGGTGCTTCAGACTGTCATGGATGGAGAGTCTTAGTCGCTCGATCCAGAATTTGGGGCGGTGGGTGGCATGGGTTGCATCAGACTAAAAAGTAAAAATTCCCGGTGAACCACACAGCCGCGGCAAAGCACGTCCAACACTGGCAGTCTGAATACCATTGAATAATTCATATTACTTCTGTGGGGGCCATGAGGCAACGGATACTGGGCTCGCATACGCTCCCGTGTCACAGGCGCATGGTCATCACCACACTCAGTTCAATGTTTTGCCTTGCTGCATTGCAGCGCAAACCAGATCAGTGCCGAATGTTGCCTTGCGTTCGCCACTCCATGTGGCTATCGAAAGTTCTTGCACACACACGCCACAGAACACAGGCTCGAGATCAGGTCCCGGTTGGCCTTCTGGGGAGCCGTTGCTTTTGTTATTCTGGGATGTATGCCTAACCGACCCAATGGGGGGTGCAGGCTTGTAGGCCTATCCAAACGGGCCAAGAAACATTCAATAACTGCTAACTACGGTGAGCTCAAGGCAACATTCGGCCCTCGTTTGAGGTGTGCTGCAGAGCAGCAGGTCAAACATTCAACTGAGGTTTGTGGCGATGACCATATGCCTGTGACACGGGGGCATATGTGAGCTCTCTGTCCATTGCTTTATGCCCCCCAGGGGGGAACCGTCACTTTGTGACCGTCCCCCTCCCCTAGGGGGGGGGGAACCGGCCTGACAAAAGGGGGGAGATTTCAAAGGGGGGGGGGGGGGGTACTTGGCTCACAGGACATGCTTCTTTGGATGGGCACCAGTATGCTTCCTTTCATGTGCAGCAGGATGGTCCGCACACCGACTGGTGCGGGGACCGGAGTGATGACTGGAGGGTGCTACAGCAACTTGCTGGCCTCCCTTCAATAGGGAGGTGCGAGGGGAGGGGTGCACTGACTTTGGGCCTGTGACATGTTTTCTGCCAGGTACATGTCTAATGCCCTGTTGCAATGACGGATATGATGATGATGTTGCCACCTATCCCACGCATTAAAGGTCATTGCGAAAGGTGCTTAGGGCCGTTTACGGCTCTTGACAAGCTTTTCTTTCACTCTTGTGATCTGCACGTGCTGCATGTTTTGCTGACGTCAACTCAACCAACACCACATACGTGACAGCTTACACGCCACCATACCGGGTGGGGGGGGGGGGGGCACAAAGGTGGATGCTCCATACCATTGGGCCCAACAAGTGATGTGTAGGCAATTCCAATAAATACTTGTGACAACGTTGGTTCATGATGCCATTGTAGAAATAGAAGAAGCATTTTGGCGACTTGCAATGGTCCGTGGGTATTAGATTGTGGGCTTTGAATCAAGTCCCAACGGCTCAAAACATTATTTTTATTGGATCATGGCATAGAGTACCAATAATCCTTCCTTTTGTGGAAACCTTCCAAAAATGCCTCTCAGTGATCACACACGCTTGGTCGAATCTTTTGATAGCATCCAGTGTTATGTTGAAGGTCTCTCGCTTGTGCAAAGATTTTCAGTTTTGTGTCATTCCTTTATTCGACGTTCATTCATTTGTGACATATTCCATGGTGCTCAGCAACCACTTTGGTGACCAGCAGCAGCTGATGCTTTGTCTTGTTCACAGCATTTTAGAATCCCGCACAACATGACGGCTTTTGTCGATTTGTTTGGTGGGGTGTTGGACTCTAACACCCAAAAAGTGAACACTGCGGACATTCTTGGCGGAAAAGTCGTTGGTATCTATTTTGGTGCTAATTGGTGCCGGGAGTGCCAAGCATTTACCCAATATTTGCGGGATTATTACAACCATCAAAAAGCCGAGGTATGCTTTTGTGTCATCGTGCAGCATCAACTGCGGTGCCCAAGGGAGTGTTGCTTACTATTGTTGCCCCCCCCCTGCCCCCTTTGCCCAAGAACCGCCGGGACTCACGCCGTGCCCGAAGTGATGCAGAGGTTCGTGACATTGGAGTGCAGTGCAGTCCTGACAGTGAGGAGCTGTTCAGCACACACATCAGTGACACGCGGCGGGGGGGTTGGCTGGGGAAGGGGGGTGATAGTGATGGGCTCAACACAGACATTACCCAGAAACCAGGAGGAAGAGGCGCGGGGCAGGTAATCGCGAGTAAGACGGAGCCTAAGGGCCTGGCCAGTCCTCACAACGTGTCAGATCCGCTATCACAGCCACTGTGGGATCACCGTAGCACTGGACGGCTCTGAACCGTGACTCCGAGATGTTATCTCGAGTACTGTGAAGTGAGCGGGCTACGCCAGCTCATCTTTGGTCTGGACAAAAAAACGGAGCCTAAGGGCTCAGCCCTTACCTGAAACGCAATCAGTGGAGGCGCCAGTGGCGCCGTTCTGGACGTCACAAACGATCTATTGGACGCACGAGGTCCTGCATTGACTTAAGTGTGTCTGCACATGCACGTGTTTCCCGTTGCAAGTGGCACAGCCCTTGGGTGATGGCAACATGGTCACGGGTTTTGTGGCAAAGATACCACTTCTCAGAGCTCGAACTGCACTTGTGAGCACTCCGCGTGTGTTCAGGCCATGGAACTGGTGTTCGTCAGTTTGGACGAGAACCAGCGAGCCTTCCGAAGCCATTATGCAATGATGCCATGGAAAGCTCTGCCATTTGTGGACCAAGGCCGGAGGGTGTCGCTGCGCAACCGCTTCGTCGTCAACGGGCACAACATCCCGAAGCTTGTCATCTTGGACCAGAAAGGACTCATCATTCACGATGACGGTATGTCTAGTGTTGGCCTGACTTCATTTGCCCCAACTCCGACCCCTGCTCTGCTCAGTTATGACTTTTTGTGGGCAGGAGTGGGCCTGTTCACGTGGTCATGGTCCGAAAGCAGCCCCCCTTTTGGGGTCCTGAATTGCAAGTCAAAATTTCTGGAAAAACGCATTTTTCACCCGTTTTTGACTCGTGTTCGGGCCCACAGTGCGATGGATATTGTGGGGGCAACACCAGAAACGGGAGGTGTGGGCAGTTTGATGGCATTTTTACATTTTCGGTGATTCCCCGGCAACATCGCCTCAAAATCACTTTTGATCCGTTTTTGACCCCCCTTGACCTTACCTCAGCGCAAGCTGCCACTCCGCTGGGCTAGGGAGCTGTTGAAGGCCATGAGCGATGTTTGAGAGGGTTCCTAAACATCAACTCCAAGGCCAAGGCCCATGCGTTCCTTGGCTATGGGATTCAAAGTCAACCATGACAGGCAAATGTTTTTTTAAAGAAAGAATCATTTTGGTCATCGATGCTCTACAGGCCCAAAACACGGCCACTCAGAATCGCCAAAGGATTGAATTGTCGTTGTGGCTGCTTGCTTGGTGTCAGGGCGGGACAGGGCAGGACAGCGTCACAGAGCTACAGTACAAGCAAAACCAAAAGGGGATGATAAGCGTGTTGTCATCACGGGGGGGGGGGGGTGGACCCAGCCTCACTGCGACCCACCGCTCAACTATCTGTCAAGAACTCCGGGGGTCTCGGGCGGTGGCGGGGGTCGCGTAGAAGGACCGGGGCCCCCCGAGGGTTGTCATACTGAAACACGCAGAGATGGACGCACGTGCAACACGAGGAGTCTGCAATGATTATGGTGCACAGTATACATCGTTATGCGTAATTGCTCCATTTCTTCTACAGTCTCTCTCCTAGATCAAGCCCACGAGGATCTCTGCTCATGCCCATTCGCTTTCTTTTGCTTGTCTTCATTTCATATTTGCTCTTCCTTTCGCTCATTTTTCTTTGACCACAGCGTTGTGTATTTGTCTGTGTTGTGCTACCTCTGCAGGCGTGGGCGCCGTGTATCGAGGCGCACCTTCGAGCGTTCATGTCATTGACCCTGAGAACAGATCGGGCAAAATCGGGTGCCCTTTACGTTCGGTTTTTGAGACCGCCGGACTGCAAAAGTACTACAACAACTATTTGCGCGGACACCATCCTTCGTTGTGCATGAAATTTCAAGCTGGGCAATGCAACCACGGTAAATCTTGCAATCAAATTCATGCAGACCAAAACTATGTAGCCAAGCTCCGGAAGGCTGCAGCCGACGGTCGGAATTGTTGCCTGGGACATGGCGATTGGTCTAGTCAAGATCCGAAGTATTTGGCCCGTCTTTCCAGCGCCACGGCCTTCATTGTGGTGGTTCCGCAGCGGTTTGAAGGACGTAAAGAAGACAGAAAGTTTGTCGTGTTGAAAGATCAGATAGCGAGAACAAAGGCATCGGAGCGGTTGCTTGCCAGCAATGGACACAGTCTCCATGTGGCAAGTGTTTGCATGAATCATCAAAAGCAGCATTGCCACTGGGGCAAAGATTGCACACATATTCATATCTGTCACAAAGTTTGGCAGATGTGGAGGAACTTACCCATGTTCGCGAATGGTGGCGATGGGCTGGTGTCCGCCAGCGACACCAAACCCCTCTGTGGCCCTGCACCTACATTGCCATCTCACAGCAACGAGACAGACCTATCCCTCGGGAGCCGATGTGACGCAACACTGTCAAAGCCTTGCCGTGTTCCCCACTGGCCAAGGGCTGAAAGGCGGGTCGGCTGAACGAGCCCATGGGCTGGCCACGGAATGTAGGGTCGGGCGAAGGGCCCGGTTGGCACACATATTCCCCGGTGTACGGACCGGAGGTCCCCGGGGGGCTTTCACACATCACACCCCTTGTGTCTCCTGAACAATGCACAAGGACCATCTGCAGTGCGTTTGGCCGGCACGTGTCCTTTCAAGGGCAGTCCGCGGCAGATCCCCACTGCACATGATCAACAGACAAATGCATGTCGGAGATTTTTGGTGATTCCTTGGCCTCAAGCGGTTGGCCCTACAGCACCTTTGCAATTTTCCAGATTCGCAGGTAGTCATTTGGCACTTAGTGAAGCCCTTCGGTGGTAGCAGGCCCAAGCAGCGATATCCAAGGCACATGCAGACGTCTGAGTCCGGGATGTTCTCAAGAACCCATTTTGATGGTGTAGCGCTTTTGGACAGAGTTGTTTTAATCAACGATCTTTTGCTTTTCTTCCTTTTACTCAAGACAGCCCTCGGACAGCCCTTCAGGACGGCCCTCGTGACCGGTGGTTAGCGGCCGCCGGCTGTGGGTGACTGGTCAAATCTTTGGTCATGGAGCACCCATGGCGAGTGAAGGTCCCAATGCCCTTCCTTTAGCAGTGACAAGTTGTGTTGTGCGGGCATGGGCAATGTCCAGACAAACGACCAGACGCCAATAGGAGCACGGCACTGCATGACACCACAATCCAACATGGCTCCTTTCCTCCTGGCCCTTTATCACATGGTGCGTTGCGGCTCACATTCGCTCCATCCCAGGGTCCGTTGTGTGCCGGTGCCCAGCCCCAACGGGAGGGGTTTGCTCACAGAACGCTTTGTCCCCAGTGTTTTGCGGTGCATCCCGGTACGCTCTCTGGATACTTGTGCATCAGATGGCGGTCCCGACTGCGGTGACCAGCCTCGCGCACGCAGTGTATTTCCGCAAGAGGGGGGTGATCCCACTGCCTACAGTCACCAGCAAGCCCATGTGGTGACCTTGCACGCTCCGTTTCCCTGGGTACGGAGGCGTGCCATGTCGCTGGGACTCTGCTGCTGAGGGCGGTCCCGAGCTGCATACAGGGCGTATGAGTTTGGGAAGGTGGCGGAATGCTGCAGATGTTGTATTTGTTGACGCAAAACGAATAAGTTGCCAAGTCATGTTGCAGGGCCATTACAGCCTCACACGCTGCAGGCGATCCTGCCAATTGGCCTGTCCAATTCTGTCCTATATGGTTATGTCACCCTGCGGACCTCAGTTTGACCCGTCATTTCAACCCCCCGTGTCACTACTTTCTGGCCCCAAGCTGCGCCCCCGCAGTGTCTCTCCCGGTCATGCCTAATGAAGCTGAAGCCTTGGCTGGCCGAAGTGAGGCTGACCCCCTGCAGTGGCAGTATTGCGAAAGCCTCAGCACTCATATGGTCTAGCGGGGGCTGAATGCCGTGGCTTTCAAGTTTTGCAAAGCGCCCAAGGCTCTCTGCTGTTCAGCTGCCAGTCGTGTTGACTGGTGGCCTCACAGTTGCTTGTCAAATGCTTTGACTGACTGCCAAGGCAGTTGCTTATCAACCCCTTCCGGTGGTGTGTGTAGCAAGTCATGAATTCTACTTTATGACATCCCCCTTTCCCATCCTCAGGGAACGGGGCCATTTGCAGCATCATCAAGTTTCAGAGGGGCCAATATAGTACCCAACACTCCCCCACCCCTCCATTTTCCCTGTTGCAAGCCAGACCCCTCCCCCCCCTGCCTACCTTCCTCTTTCGACCCCATGCGGTTCAGCCCACGGGTTGTTCGACCGCATTTCAGATAATTACACTGCTATCCCCCACCCTCGCTCCCTACCTCCCTCCCTCAACCTCCTGCAGTCTGGCTGACAGGTTGTTCGACTGCATTCCGATAATTACACAGTTTTGCCTCTCCTCCCTCCCTCCCTCCCTCCCTCCCTCCCTCCCTCCCTCCCTCCCTCCCTCCCTCCCTCCCTCCCTCCCTCCCTCCCTCCCTCCCTCCCTCCCTCCCTCCGAGCCCCTGCGTCTGGCCGATAGGTGGTTGAGACCGCACTTGGATAATTGCATGGCGAAGGATTTTGATTGCTGGTCGGCAAGGATTGAACACAATTTATGTGGACTCCCTGCGTTTGTTTGGCCTACACAGCTGATGTAGGGACCAGGAGATGTTTCCAACGAGCCACTCACCGCACCGCCGGTTTGTAAACATAGAGGCCGGGGCCCTCTCCGGAGTGCCTCCATGAACCTGCCGGTTTGTACATAGGCCAGTTACTATAAACAATATTGTTGCCCTTCTTATCGCTGCAAGGGCCTGTGGGCCATGTTTGCCAGAGTCCCACGGTGCAGAGTCCGCTGTCCAGCTTTCGCGAGCAGGAAGCCCTAATCCTTTCTGCACAAAGAAGGGTAAGTGCATGAGATACTGTTTGGCTTACAACGCGGGAAAGACGGGTGGCAACCGAATCCTGTTTGGTGTTTGGCCCGAAGAGCATTTTGCACCTGCTGTTCCTTATTTTATGAGGAACTCATGTCACATCGTTGACTTATCTCTTTCAGTTGGCTGTGCTTGGCAGACCCCTGATGCACAATGTAGGGGGGCCCTACCCCTTACCATGTTTTGCCAGTGGGTTGCATTGATTTCAATATGCATTACTTTCAATAGAGGGTGCCTCGCGCGCGGTGCACGCGGTGCGCCGAGGCCCGGTTGGCGTAGAATGGCGGTGCCATGGAATGTTGCCCAAAAGCGGTCATAGGGGCCTTTGGATCACAAACGGGTGGCCAATTGTTGTGTTTGGGTGGAATTATCAATGTTGGGGTCCAAGTGTGGGCAGCATGGCGTGGGCCATTGTTGCATGCCAACCCCTTCAGCCACCGCGTCCCTGCCTGAATAGGTTGTGCAGTACACAGGCAAGTGACACGTCCACCTCAGTGCGCGGTGCGGCACGTGGTGCGCCGAGGCACCCTCATATGTCTGATGATGACTATGTGTCGTCAGCTTCAGTACCTGACAGTGATGGAGAGGTGGGGTTTCAATGTTTGGATGGTGGTTATGGCTTTTGCAGTGCAGTGATGTGGTGTCAGATATGCACACATGCACCGGTTCTTCCCAAAAAAAGAATGTGTTTGGGCTGATGCCCATGCCTCAACCCACACAGAATTGGGCACGGCACCATGGGGCATTAAACAAAAATAGGGAGGAATAGCGCTGCATCTGGTTACAGGTACAGAGCTTTGATTTATGAGGTTAACATGGAAGTCTGCAAAAGGGGCAAGCCATGGGTGGAGGGGGTCTAGGGGGCCATTGGCACACACCAACATACACCAACATATCAGAGGATTTGTGGGCAAAATGGCAGTAGTTGGGGGTTGGGGGATAGTCTCGGTGTAACGGGTGCCATCACACGTAGGCAAATGATGGGCTCACTTTGGGGCTACATTTGAGGCTTGGGTGTCCAGTTATTTCTATTGTGTGGGCACTCAAGTGTGGGTTGGTATTGCGGTGTTGTCCAAGCTACAGCATGCGTAGGGGTTGTATTGATTTGAGACTTTTGCATAGCTTGGATTGGTCGTGGGGAGGGGGGGGCGTACCTCCTGCTCACAACACCATTCTGCTTGGCACTGCAACCCAATGTTGACTGTTTTGATGTGATCTTCAGCCATGGCTCAAGTTGCTATCATCAGCATAGCTGTTACATACATCCAAATACATCCAGTCCACACATTTGGACTAAGGGCAGACATTGCGTATGTCGGGGGCATTCAGTCAAATCAGTACCGATCACCACCCCCCCCCCCCCGCCCAACAGAAGTAAGATGAATCATTCAATGGTATTCAGACTGCCAGTTTTGGATGTGCTTTGCCGCGGCTGTGTGGTACACCAGGAATTATACATTGTCTGATGCAACCCATGACACCCACAGCCCCAAATTCTGCACCCTGCAGCCCCTGCTGGCACAGCAGGAATTTTTTTTTTTAGCCTGATGCAACCCATGTTACCCACAGCCCCAAATTTCGCATCCTGCAGCCCCTGCTGGCACAGCAGGAATTTTTAGTATTTTAGTCTGATGCAACCCATGTCACCCACAACCACCAAATCTGCAGCGTTCAGAAAACCCACGGGGGCATACCAGCGAAAAACTCGATATCTCGTCGCAGCTGTGAAGTGGTATGTTTTTGTGGTGCCCCCCCCCCCCCAGGGGGGAACCGTCACTTTGTGACCGTCCCCCTCCCCTAGGGGGGGGGGACCGGCCTGACAAAAGGGGGGAGATTTCAAAGGGGGGGGGGGTACTTGGCTCACAGGACATGCTTCTTTGGATGGGCACCAGTATGCTTCCTTCCATGTGCAGCAGGATGGTCCGCACACCGACTGGT